>JAHLJT010002630.1:90727719-91134548 GCA_031308135.1 Acheta domesticus
GGGTAGTTTTCGTCCCCGCCGAGGTAATCGCCGTGTCGCGTTCGCGTGACAGATACGTAATTGACGCCGCCGCCCTTCCCTCCCCCCCTCCGCGTCCGTCCGCCACGCATATGTGTGGCGAGAGGGGGGCCAAAGGGGTGGGGTGAAGGATGGAGAGTCCCCGCAAGACACGTAGTTTCGGGCTTTCATTCCGAGAAGGAACCGCGCGGGGCCGAGAGCAGCGACTTTAGTCGGGGGTTTTCAGAAAACTCGTATCCCGCGTCCTCACGACGCGCGAGGAAGTTGGGGAATGTGGGCGGAGAAAAAGAATGGGACGTGCGCGCGCCGAATTCACATTCAAATTAGATTTAGGATGCCAAAAATGGTTAGCGCGAATTATGGCATATGTAGAGACTATGTATATAGCGTTCTGTATGCGTAATGTGGTTACTTTTTGAAACTGCTGAAATAAAGTGAGAGAGTCATTTTGTATTCATATGAATATATTTAAATTCCTTAATATACTTTTACATGTAGTTTCCATTACCTACAAAGAACAAAAACGTAATGGCTTTTTTAGATTATTTGTGCCAGTTTAAATATTTGATGTCGATAGTCGCCAGAAATATCTGATAAAATATGCTTGTAATCATTATCCTTTAGTTTCTTGTATGATAGTTTTACATTTAAAACATATCATCAATGAGTAGTCAGATATTCCGACTTCAGCGCCAATAAACACTCAATTTGCCGATGACACTACACTCTACATCTCAGGGTAATCTTTAATAACTCCTCAAACACAGCTTCAAAATCACTTAAACTTACTTGCAAATTGAACTAATAAGAGGAAAATAAAGTTTAATCCAGGTGTGAAACGTGTGGTAAAAATATTCACAATAAGACCATCCACACCACCCTGTTTCACTCTTCATAAATAACGACCACCATAAATTGGACATCAACAAATAAAACAATAAAATACTTGGGCTTAAACGTCGATACTCGACTCAACTGGAAGCAACATACAGAGGTAAAAACTCTGCAAGCCAAACTAAACTAATTCAACTACGACACTTACTGAATCAACACAGTCAACTCTGCACGGCAAATGCTCTGTTATTCTACAAAGCAATAATCCGGCCGACACTACGATATGCTTGTCTCATCTGGACCAATGCGCCAATACCAACCGAAATAAAATGCAAGTGATTTAATATAAATTCTTATGACAAATTACAAAGCATCATGGTTCATAAGTAACAATCAACTACATAAAAATGTATATATAAAAACAATAGAAAACCAAATAGCCTACGTCGCACACAATTTATACACAAACTTTCCCCAAATTCAAAGCTTCATCCTTCTATAAACTGGGCAAAAACCCATTATATTAACGAGAATTAATAACAGGTATTCCCTTCATTCATTCTATAAATATTCTATGTTCGCAAACGTGGAATAATTCTTACCTGAGTTGCTTCCTGCTTCCTCCCCGCTAAATTTTTTAATATTATTTTTATATAATTGTAATTTGTATAGTTTTAAGTTGCTTTAAGTTAGTATAAGATAGATTAAGACCATCAAACATTTGCACAGTTGAAATATAAACTGAAGAATGTAATGTCAATCAAAAATAAAATTATGAAGTGATATCAGTTGATGTCATAGCAGTTCCTCTGACCGGGAGGTCCTAGGTTCCTCTAGCTTGTCAGCTAGGTCGAGTTCAGGTGCGAGGAGAATTCTAGCGGCCGGCTGCTCTGATCAGAAGTTTTCCATGTTTTTTCCGATCAATACCAGGCGAATGCCGGAGAAGTACCCTAACAAACGGGCTATGGACCGCGCGCGATCTTTTGTTCCTCTTCCTTGTACTATCCTCACCCCTTAAACACTCACTTACACTAACATGCACTACACTACCACACATACCGGGAGACCAGTGAGGAGCTTAGAGCTTATTCCGGCTGGGGCTAGTGGGAAATGCCTGGTTGGAGAAAACCCCGCTAGTCGATGGTAAGTTGGCGCCGGATCTCGCCATACAGCGGGGAATGATCCCCGCCACCTCTCGAAGAAAAAATGCACCACACTTACGGGACCAACGTTCTTTAGTTGTTGGCGTGCCCGGAATCATTAATAATCAATCAATCAATCAACGACACAGAGACCCTATTGCCGATAGCGTGTTCCCAATTTAACCAATTAATCATTCCCAAACGTGGAGCGTCTCCATTCCGTTTCCTAAAGACGTCTCCACACATTCGGCATTAGTCGAGCGGTGAGATACTGTTCGCCCAATTCCGAATGTCGAATGTTCGCTTCCTTTGATGTGTCCAAAAGACCGACACGCGGCGAATAGGGTGAGCACCGAATGTTCGTCACTCGGCAAATAGCAAGCGACACATTCACACTACTCGAGATTCGGCGAGCGATTGCTCACTGTTCCCCCGAATAACGAAAGTGTGGAGCCGCCTTAAAGGTAGCTCCACACATTCGGCATTCGCCGAGCAGCGAGCTACAGCTTGCCCGATCCCGACCAGCAGATGTGTTCGGCGAATGTTCGTTCCCTTTGTGTCCAAAATACTGACACCCGGTGGGTAGGGCGAGCACCGAATGTCCGTCACTAGGCAAATAATGACACCTCACTGCTCATCGACACTACTCGGGATTCGGCGAGTGATTGCTCCAGGGCCTATTAACTCCCATACACCAGGGTGGAGACCATTACAATGGCGTCCTCTCCTGCAGCACCTTCTTACAGGAACTAAAACACGAACTGTTGCCAACGATACTTCAAACGTGCGTGGCTGCTGCGTAGGTTCGCGAAACGCAAGCAGGCGCGTAATATTACAAAAGCTTGCATCGATGTTCGCGCTTTCTTCAGCGGTTTGTTATAAGTGTATATTATGAATAATTGAACACTTAGGAGACACTTTTCATATCTCTCACAAATTAGCCGATTTTTACGTGCGGATGTTGGCGAGCCTAACCTGCATATACCCGGCGACACTAGCGCCTCCTATAGTAGCACCCTCGAGCTTTGTCTCCGATTTTGACGGGAGAATTGCAAGGCCCTGGGTTGTTCGCTGTTCGCTGAATATCGAAGGTGTGAAGCCGCCTTGAGGCTAGGTGAGGCGGCTGCCCTGACACGAGAGGAGCGTCCTAAGCGGATGGCTGCGGGCCGCGGCGGTGGTGGTGGCGGTGGCGGTGGCGGCGGCGGTGGCGGTGGCGGCGGCGGGGGCGGCGGGGGCGGCGGCGGGGGCGGCGGGGGCGGCGGCGGGGGCGGCGGCGGGGGCGGCGGGGGCGGCGGCGGCGGCGGGGGCGGCGGCGGTGGCGGCGGCGGTGGCGGCGGCGGTGGCGGCGGCGGTGGCGGCGGCGGTCTTTCGGGATAATTCACGCGCGTGGACGTGCGGCGAGGAAATCGGTGCTCCGTGCTCCTCTCGCCTCCACGCCCCATCCTCCACGCCCCGCGTCCCCACCTGAACCCGGGTGCGTCTAACTTTGACTCAGGTTGCTGGCCGCATGAGATGACGCGCAGTTTTTGTTTATCATTTTTCTCGCTATGGAGTAGAGAAACAGTTATGTGATGCTGATAGGAAAAATGACGAATTTTTGGCAGAAAAACTCTTATTACAGGGCCCTGGAAACGCAAAAGTGGATAAATACAGTTAATAAATTTATTTAAAATCCTCTATCACGTGGTGAAGCCAAAATCCATATTTGGTGGGTCTTTGATACCGAAAAACCCAATGGCGGCAAAACGTTATTGAACGTCTGTGAACAACGATAGCGGCTAAACAGTTCAGCAGATATTCTCCAAAATTGATATTCTCCAATCGATCTGGTTGATGTGACTCCTTGAATTGAAAACCGATATTTTAATTTTGAGGTGAACTTTAATTGAAGCCCCTGAGACACTGTCAAAATTTTCCAAATAATTACTCTACTGCTTTTGATTAAATTTGGTTCTTGGATAGTGTGAGGGGCGTTTAAGAGAATGGTATAGGTGTCATGTTCGTTAAAATCCCTAATTTTTCGAAAGTCGCAAACGTTCAAAATATTTTCGGAATCTTTGTACATATACAATATTAAATATAGAAGTGTTTTCCCTTAATGATATATGATCCTTAAAGACAGATTTTTAAACAAGATCATGGACAATTTTTCGAAAATTAGAGTGCCTTCTATTAATTTTGTGTGAAAGTGCGGGCGAGAAAGTACGCGTTGTTTTAACACCATTAGCTTTTCTTTCAGATAAAAGATTTTTTTTTACTTTCTCGAGTACTACTGACATAGTGTAGAGAAAGTGTAGTAAAGATGCAAAACAAATCTCTTCTTGGCGGGCAGAAAACTCGTTTTATTTGGTCCTGATCACGAAAGTAGATAACTCTTGTTCCTTTGTTTGCTACATTACTTCCTCAGATTCGCTCTATAGTAAGAATCTACGTTTTCGGGGTCCTTAATACCGAAAAATGTGTTTATAGCAAAACGTCGGTCCGTAGGTATCTGAACAACGCTAGCGGCTAAACGGTAGACGGATTTTTTGCAAAAATTGATCTTCCCGAAGAACCCAAAACTCTTTAATACAAGAGATCTACTAAATAACTTTAATAAATAACGTTTACTGTACTAATCTGGTAAACATAGCGAATTAGATTTAGTTCTAGATCGTGGCCTTCGGAAACAATGCGAATGGAATTTCTTACGTAAACACACTATTTTTACCAACTCGATCTTTATCACTATATATATATATATATATATTACTGCCTTAACCAATAAAGCCTTAAAACGAAATCACCTAAATTAAGTTTTCTCCTTTTCTCTCAATATTCACTCAAGAATCCACTTTCCTGTTTCCTGAGCACTATAATGTTTGTGTGTTTAAGTATCGAAGAGATTGCTTCCTAGAATTCACCTTCACTTGTTCTTAGCAAGTCGAACATAACTAACAATGACGCGTCGTGTTCATTTGATAAATTTCTTAAGACTATTGATCAAGAACTCGGAACTTCCTTTGTTCTTTAGCCAGGTAAACTAGCCCCCTACAGATTCCCGTTCCCTGATAGTCTTCATCCGATTCTGATGTTGCCGTTCTCTTACTATTAATAAGAGAGTCATAAAATAATCTTGGTTGATAAAGAAATAGATATATATTTCTTTCTACAATAGGAGAAGCACGTCATAATTCACAATTAACGGTGCAATGTTCTATGGAATACGTATTTTTAGAACACTATTACTTACTTCATATAAGTAAATATTGTCATTGATTTGTACTTAATGAAATTATATTGTCATATTTTCCCCTTTTTCTATAAAATTGAAGCTTATAAAAAATAATAACTGGAAAAATATATAGTTATAAAAAATAGAACTGATAATAATACAGTATACACTGTATGTTCTAAAATATAATAATCTTACTGGCAATGACGATAAAAAGAAACCCAAGATTCATCGAAATGGCAATTTATTAACAAAAATAATTAAAGTTGATAACTAAACACACTACTATTTACCAATATCTACCATCTCCTTGCCTTCTTGTGATAAATTAAAAAGATACATAAAAATATAATACAATTCAGAATTATAGTAACCAAAATGAAACAAATAAATTCACTGAACAAACCAAACAAGAAACACCCAAAAGACAGTCTGTTCTACCACTCCAAGTTTTCCGAAAACAAAACTCAAACAGTTCATGTAAGCCTCTCTTCCTTCCTTTTATCACAACACCCGCTCATAGTTTATATCACGCTTTCCGCCAATTTCATCTTGTCTCCGTTTATCAATTCCAATACTTTCAACTTCTTATTACTTTCAGCTTCCTTTAATGATATTAAAATTAAGTCACAATACCTTTGTAATGTCGTCTTAAGTACTATTTCTCCATAAGTTTAGACAATCTTGATGTAGTCCAACATAATCCACAATACTTTCAAAATACGCTCATAATCTTCCTCGTTCAATCAACAACAAAAAAGTATTTTTACGTTTGCTCACGACAACGATCTGACCATTTTCGTTCCGTTGTTGGTACCTTCCGTCATGACATCCATGGCCCATGGCTTACTATATAAATCTACAGTACATCTTCCATGCCTTGCTTATGAAGCAATCTTTTCCATCAGTAGGCGTCGCCATTAATCACGAATTTATTACAATATGGACTAATTTAAGAGAAATAATATCTACTTATTATTTACATTATCAAAATAGTTTTAATCTCATTTTTGAGACAATGATATTTTCACAATTTTAATTTAATTATGGTCATAATTTTAAGTATCGATGTTATGTAGTCATTAACGAAATTATTCTAATTTTATTGAGTTGTTAAGTGTCTTAACTAAAATCAAATCAACGATGCAATGTCAATTATTGCTCCTTTCATGAATAGGTCCGTTTAGATGCCGTGGTTGATAGTTACAGAAGCCATAGTACAGCAATTTTGAGCCCGAAATAAAGTATGAGATTTTTCGGGGAATATTACTCATAGGCATTGGAAAATCAACTGTTTGGCTAACAGTACCTCTATCACTAAAGTCATCTGTACTGGTGGAGTGAATCCACAAACCAGTTATAATAATGTCTTAAATTTAAATATAGAATATAGTAGTTAACATACTCCTCGGCAAAAAGTATTCTTATTCTTAGTATGCTTTTGATGATTATAAATTATCCTACTGCATTTTTCATAATTTTTGTTGCATTTCTCTTGCTATATTCACAAACTTACTTTGAATTCTCCAAAAGATCTAATTTAAATTTAAAAGATTTTAATAAGTGGTAATGAGAACTGTTTAGGGACCTATTTCAGTATAGAGAAAATAAAGCTAAGAATTTTTATTTGGACATACACACAATTAATAAAATATAAAATCAAATTTTGCCTCTCCTGACAAGTGACATATTTTTCAAAGAAAATTAAGTATAAGGTATATACTCGGTAAATGTTTGGCCTTAAGCCGCCATCTTGATTGAGGTTTTCTGGGTTTACTCAATCGCTTAAGGCGTATGCCCTGGGTGGTCCATAGTTTTGCTTTCCCAGACGTAAATGTACAGCTGGCCCTGTCCCTCTTAAAATATTACTACTCTGTATTAATGTAGATTGAGTGGTTAGGCGGAAGAGCAGGCCCTACGGCCTGAGCCTCGCCATTAATAAAGACATTATTATTATTATTATTATTATTATTATTATTATTATTACTGTTTGTTTATCTGGTAACCCTAATTTCGGATAAAGGCAAGCCCACGATTGTACCCCACAAAAACCCACCAGGTGCTCGCAGGTGGAATCGAATTAGAGAAACCGTCACTCTCGACCCATATCCGCCCCCGACTTCCTTCGCCTTGAGACGCGTTGCACCGTGACGGGAGTCAGAAGCAATCAAGAATTCCCCTTCTGGGGCCACTTGGAATCGATCGCGTACGAAGAATACGTCGCCAGCCCTGCTCTGCCCCGCCCCCGCCCCCGGGCGACGTCAAAGCCCCACACGCCACCCACTCGCCACCGCCGCCGCCGCCACGATATGTTGGGGGCCTTGACGTCCGCGGCCGCCTGGCATGCGAGCGCTCGGCCACATTCACCTCCCCGGTCTGGAAACGGCGGTTTTCCCAAAGAACAGACCGGGAGAGATGGCTCAGTGCATCAATTAATATCACTGCAGTCCCTCTGACCGGGTGGTCCTAGGTTGCACTCGCGACGGCGGCAGGATTTTCGACACTAGCTTGTCAGCCAGGTCGAATTCAGTCGCTGTCTGGAGGAGAATTCTGGCGGCCGGTTGCTCTGATCGGTAGTTTTCCGTGGTTTCTTCGATTAACACCAGGCGAATGCCGGAGCAGTATCCTATCAAACGGGCCATGGAACGCCCGCTGTCTTTCCTTCCTCTTCCTTGTCCTGTCCTCACCCGCTTCACACACTTACACTGACATGCACTACTCTGCCACACATGCCGGGAGCGCGGTCGGGAGCTTAGACATTAGAACACTTGCAGGGCTAATGACCTAAGTAGTTGACGCGCCGGAATCACGAACAATCATTCAATCAACCAACCAAAGAATAGCTCTTTCAACTATAGCTGTACCGCTCGCAAAAACCATCATGGTGGACGTACCTTGGGTGAAGCCTCGGAGGCTTCCGTCACTCTGCGACAGCTGAGATTTCCACTTTCGGCGATAAGGAAGCACGGAGGCGACAAGGAGAGGCGACTGCGAGACGCAGCGATCGCACTGGCCTTCACTCGTCACCACTACCCTCACGTCAGAAGAGGAACTTGCACTGCCAGGAGTGACCGAAGAAAAGATTTATTCATCAATGTGTTGGTCCATCAGATTATCCTCTTACTGAAACCCTTCTTCAAGACACGGCTTATTTTCTGTTGATCGTTTGGACAACTCCTACTGTAGAAACACGTAAGCTTCCTTTCGTCTAATCCTTCTCACTCATCAGTTTGTTATCGCCGAACTCGCAGTGTTGAATTACCGCGTGACCGACGAGAGAAAGAGAAGTATGTTGTGACAAAGAGCGCAGGCGGGCGGAGAAATGTTTGTAGCTTTGGAGGGGGAAGCCACGTTCGGGCATGCGCAGTGGAAGGTTTTTTTGAGTCTGGTAGAACTATAGCTTAGTGTGAGATTCCGGTGGATATATTTATATTCCTTTTTTATTGTAGAAAGTACAGAGAAAGGAATAACCTTAAAAATAATAATAAAGGTATTAAATAACAATATTATAAATAAGTAAATTTCCCCTCAGTATACAAGATGACGTTCAAGATCTCGTGTATCTTGTATACAAGTAATTTTCCTACTCTGCGCCATAACGCCAACGCAACGTATTGTTGGGGCTCTGACGTTCGCTGTCGTCTGGCATGCGAACGTATGGCTGCATTTATCTCCCCAGGCTGGAATAAGCTGTTTTACTGATGGTCAAATCTCGCAATATGCTCGGTGTTCACTAGAAAGAATGCAATCCTCAATATTATAAAAAATGGCAAAATAGGTTATTTTGTTTCTGGTCACTCAAATCTTTTCATCATCCATCAAAACCAATCATCTCAGGTATGGAAACGGTCGAAAAGACAAAGAACCGAGAAACTTAATAAAGAAAACGAAATTTCATAAAAAATAGTTTAAACATGATAGTTAGCTGGTTCTCCCATTCACTGGTATACAAAGTTACAGGAAAAAGTAACGATTGAAACACTTCTCTTAAAATGTTTCTTCCATTAGAGAATTAGGTTGACAGAAATATGATTCGGAAAATAGGGTAAGCTTCCTACCGAACATTACTGGATGTCACTACGCTACTAACTAAGGGCAATGAACAATACAGACATTTAGCCATTGTTTTTCTGACGTTAGTTGACACAATTTAAACATTGTGTGTTTTCCTTGACATTCATTTAAATTTTTCTATTTGTTTTGGAAAAAACAAATGTTTCAAAAGTATAATGAAATAAAATCTTCAACAAAAATCCCTAAAAACCTTTCACCCCAAAAATTCCACTAAAGGCAAAAAGCATCAAATTTAGTGATAAAATCCCCTACCTGGCAACACTGCAAAAAATGGGCTAACGTCGGAGATGGACGTTTGCATGCCGGGCGTGTGAAACTCGCAACTGAAGGTGGTTGAGCCGTGGGCGCGCTCTCGGCCTACATTCGGTCGAGTTATGCTCCCGCGTTTGACATTTGAGATGGAGAGCCGAAGGGCCCGCGCATGCAATCACGCATAGACGGGAGGGCGCGGGTGCGTACGGGAAATAAGAGGCGATTGCTGAGAATTTGACTGCCAACTGCGCTTTTTTCTTGTTCCTTATACACTAGAATCTCGGTTTACCGGGCCTAGCTAGAATGAATGAAAACTCGAATTATCGAAAATGATTAATTTATTAACCCTCCGGCAGCCGCGTAGCGGCACTCAGTGCCGCATTGTTACATTTTTGTTGATTTCATGTAAATAATTGGTGTCGTACTATTGAGGTCATAGTTATTCTTCATTCATTATATTTTCAACCGGATGACACTCAAATCACGACTTTAGACACTGCCGATCGACCGTTGTTCATTAGTAATTCGAACTCTGCAATGGTTGCGGCACTCCATACCGCATGTGCTTTGTCAATGTAAGTATAATATTTGATTATTTTATTCATTTGAATTATTACTGCTGTTTCGTTATTGAGCTTTATGACACAGATTTTGGAGTACTAACTACTAATTCAAAATTAAATGCGTTGTTTTCGAAGAAATGTTAGTAGGCACGTTTGCACCGTATTCATTCCCCGACATGTAACACGTACCAAGACACTCAGGGAGCGAGTGATGGATCAGATTCTTATTAATATTGTTATTTCGTTTGGTATTTAATGAGTTATTATAAATTAAAATGTATAAAAACATAAATAAGGAATATTTCCTCCACATTCAATAACAAAAGAAATAACTATTGACGCGAAAATCGAAGTTCATTAATGCGGTACGGATTGCCACATGCGCCTGCTGGTGGATAATGATGAGACGCGCCAAAATAGAAATATAAACACAGCTTTTAAATTTTAATTGCTAAAGATAAGTTAATTACATCTTAAAGTAATTGTCAATTGTTTTTGTTTAAGTACATTGTTTCTTTTACTTGTGGTTGTATCACGCTATCTTCTGAACAGCACATTGTCGGCCTCAGGTTGTTTTTCTACTACCTCATGGCGACCTCTAGCGCAGAAAGACCCTCGTGACTCACACGCGGTGTGGAATCAATTAGGTTCTCCTCATTGTCATCCTGCTCTGCTACATTAATCATATCAACTGTAGTTGCATCCGTAAATTCTATACTGCGATTTTTCTAAGAGCAACCCTCAAGGCCACTCAAATCCCATCTTCGCGATGGAATATGTCACGGCATTTCACGTCTTTTCCTGGTCTTGCCGGTAGAAGTCGCATGATCGCAAGCACTGCTTCATACGGTCGCGATTGTGCGAAATCTAGCGGAACGACTGAGAAAGACGCGAAATGCCGTGACATATTCCATCGCGAAGATGGGATTTGAGTGGCCTTGAGGGTCGCTCTTAGAAAAATCGCAGTATAGTTGTTCGTTATTGGCCGCAATGCTTCGAACAGTTTTTGAGCAAGTCGGATTTATCTCGGATTTATGGGAAACTCGAACAATCGAGATTTGAATTGTAGAGACTGTACTGTATTACAGTAGTAATGCAGACTAACATCAATATGGTGGGCTTCACAACCTCTTAAGTGCATGTTGTGATAAGTTGATTTCAAATTTTAAGATCTTGAGAGATTAAATATCCAAAACTATTTGTAAGTAGACACGTGTTTCGTTTTATTCATCTTTGTGTTACAATTTTTAACAAAAATGATACAGAAATTCACTGTCAGTTTGTTTCGTTCATTTAACTCCTCAATATCTTAATATTTGAAATCATCTTATCAAATATACAGACTAATAGGCGGAAGCAGGCTTGCAGACGATGTGGCAATGCTGACAAAATATAGGAGTTTCGCTGATGGCCATTATTGTTCATGTTATGCTTGTAAAATGTGCAAGAGCTTAAATAACAATTCTAGCCCAACAACCATAAAAGTAAAAACAAAAATTAGGATAAAACTTAATTCTGGTTTAATTAATTGTTCATATTTGTTTAATTGTTTGCATAAACTAAATTCTTCTAATTTTTAATGACTTGAAATTGGGATCATTTTTAATAGTACCAGTTTGTCCGGGCAATGTAAGAACCGGAATCAAATATTCTCAATTCTAATTTGAAATTCTTAATTGAACAATTACATATATATTTTTCTCCGAATTACATTCAGAAAGTTCACTGATAAGATAATAGAAAAATATGGATAGATAACAGGAAGCTTCATATATCATTTTCTACATATTTAATTAATAATTTATTTTGTAATGGTATGATCGATCAGTGCTGTTTACAAACAATTAAACTTAAATTAGTTACAATTCTGAACTAACTTTATCTACCCTGGGAAAAAACTACCTATGGGTAGTTCGGTATTTGCCTCACACGGAACATCACAGATTACAGTGAAATCAGAAAAAGATGGCAAGTAAACTATTGCGTTGGTCACGCTACAGTTCTATTGGAACAATTGTAGTCTCGCAGAACATTGACCTTCCGGAGCAGTACAGCTCCACATTAAGATGTGTCGCTGTGTGATAAGAACGGGCCGAGTAATTCAATAACAGGAATCGAAAACTCAGATCAAAAATTCGTCTTATATTTACTAATTTTCCTCCAATTTTTCAAGTTCTGAATTGATTTATATTGATTGATTGATTTTCTCGAGCACGTCCTCTGCAACAGTCTTTATTCCCCTAGTGTATTACATGTTTTATCCCAGCAGGTGATGGTATCGAAATATTTTGAATCGTTTTCTGTGACACACATGGAACATCAGTTTACAGTGAAATCAGAAAAAGATGGCAAGTAACTACTGCTTTGGTCTCGCCACAGTTCTATTGCAACAATTGTAGTCTCGCAGAGCATTGACCTGCCCGAGCAGTAGAGCTCCCCAGTAGGATGCGTCGCCTCGCGAGAAGGCCGTAGAGGGGGAGGGGCGGGTGTTTCTTCGAATCCCCTCCGTCCGCGCCCTCCCCCGCCCGCGCCGCGGTGCGCGCGCCCCTTGATTGTCATTACGCTGAGCTTTACGGCGGTTTTTCCCGCCCCGCGCGCAGCTTTACTGCCTCGCCGATCGTCAAGGCCTCGTCTTTATGGGGCGAGGCGCGGAGCGGAGCGGCCGGGCGGGGCGCGGAGCGGAGTGGCGAGGCGGGCGCGCGGTCCGCGGCGCGGGGCGAGGCGGGGCGGGGCGGGTGGGAGATGCTGGGCGATGGACGATGCGCGGAGAGGGGCAGCGGGGCGGGGCGCCGAGTGGAGTGGTGAGGTGGGGCACAGCTCGTGACGCGAAGCGGGGAGGAGTGGGGTGGACGGGTAGGGGTGCGGAGGGGCAGGAGGGGAGGGGATTGACGGGGAGGGGTGGGGCGGGGCGAGGGGAAACGGGAGGAATATGGGCGGGTGTGAATGTGCTGGGCGATGGGCGGGGCGCGGAGAGTGGCAGCGGTGCGGGGCGCGGTGTGGAGTGGCGAGGCGGGGCACAGCTCGAGGCGCGAAGCGGGGAGGTGTGGGGTGGGGGGGTAGGGGCGCGGCGGGGCGGGGCGGGGCGGGGTGAGGGGAAACGGAAAGGATATGAGCGGGTGTGAAGGTGCTGGGCGCTGGGCGATAGGCGAGGTGTGGAGCGGAGTGGCGAGGAGGGCACGCAGTCCGAGGCGAGGGGCGGGTGTGGAGGGGCGAAATGGGACGGAGAGGGGCGGGTGTGCAGATGCTGGGCGATGGGCGAGGCGCGGATGGGAGAGGCGGGGGTGGGGCGGGACCCGATGCGCGGGGCGCGGGCCAGTGAGGGGAGGGTCAGGGAGGGGGGGCGGGGAGGGACGGGGAGGGTGGAGAGGGGCCGTGAGGAATCGTGAGGAGCCATGAGGGGCCGGGAAGAGGCCATGAGGGCGCGACAGGCGTAAGGGGCGCGGAGGGGAGGATATTGAGGGGCGGGGCGGGGCGAGGGGAAACGGGAAGGATATTGGCAAGGTGTGGAGGTGCTGAGTGATGGCCCGGTGCGGAGCGACGTGTCGGGGTGAGTGCGCGGCAGGGACAGTGTGGGTCGTGTGGGAGATAAGGGGCCCGTGCAGCGGGACGTAGAGTGAAGAGGTGCGGCGGGGCGGGGAGAGCGAGGCAGTGCGTGAGCGGGGCGCAGTCCGAAGGGCGCTGGGGAGCGGGGAGGCGAGGGGGGGGCGAAACGGGGCGGGGGCGGAGATCCAGGGCGGTGGGGAGAGGCGCTTTGTGCAGAGTGATGAGGCGGGGCGAGGTGCTTGGCGTGGGGTCAGGGCGAGGCGGGCGGCACGGGACAGAGAGGGGTGGGTGAGGTGATAAGGGGTGGCGGAGCAAGGGGGCCTGAGCAAGGCGCAAGGTTAGGCGGGGGGCGGGGTGATGGTGAGGGGCGGGATGTGAGACGCTGGGAGTATCCTGTGGGGTGGGATTGATTGATTGATTGTTCTTGATTCCAACTACAGAGGTCATTATTCCCGTACGTGTTTCGCGGGAGGTGGCAGTGATATTTTCCCCGCTGGAAGGCGAGATCCGGTGCCGACCTACCGGCTATTAGTGGGGTTTCCCCTCAACCAGGTAACTCCCACAAGCGGGGCACCGCCCCAGCCGGAAAAGCTCTAAGCTCCCGACTGGTCTCCCGGCATGTGTGGTAGAGTAATATACGTTAATGTAAGTGTGTGTAAGTAAGGAGTGAGAATAGGACAAGGAAGAGGAAGGAAAGATCCCGCGCGTTCCGCGGCCCGTTCGTTAGGGTACTGCTCCGACATTGGCCAGGTGTTGATCGGAGAAACCACTGAAAACTGCCGATCAGAGCAGCCGGCCACTGGATTTCTCCTTCAAAAAGCGACCGAATTCGAACTAGCTGAAAAACTCTGTGTGGTTGGGGTGGGGTGGAGGGTATGGGGCGGTACGGGTTGGAGGGGTGGGGGCCGTACAGCGTATAAGGTTAGGGACGGGGTGTGAGCCGGGGGCAGGTTGTGAGCCGGTGCCGGAGGGTGAGGTGGGGGCGTGGTGTGAGGCCGGGGCGGGAGTGAGGTAGGGGCCGGGTGTGACGCGGGAGGAGTCGTGTGATGAAGGGTGTGGGGGGATGGAGGGGCGCGAGGCGGGGAGTTGTGGAGGTGGTCTAAGCGAGGTGAGGTGTACGTGGAGAGGGATGGGAAAGTGTAAGACGAGGAGAGGTGAGATAATTGAGAAAGGCGGGTAGCGGGCTGGAAGGTGAGATGTGGACTTGGCCCAAGACAGGCTTCTTGTGGCTATTTCCAATGGGATGGTAATGCCAACGAAACGAGAGATAGGAAGGTGAGAGGGGAAGGTGGATAGGGCTAGGACGGTGAGATGTGGAGTTAGTCGAAGCAGGAAGAGGCGTGGCAGTTTGGAGTGAGATGGAGTAGGGTAAGGTAAAGAGAGATATTTGAAAGATGAGAGGGAATGGTGAGTATAGGAGGAGACTGTGAGATATGGTGAAAATTGTTCCGGCATGGGTAAATTAATGTAGAAAAAGATGAGAAGGTAAGTGGGAAAGACGGATAGTGGGATGGGGACGACAAGATATGGGACAGGTCGATGAAGAGCGCAATGTGATTATTTTGGAATGGGATGGTGGAGAGTAAGAAAATAAGGCAACGAGAAAAGGGAAAGGGGGATGACAAGGTGTGTGAAAAAGATTGGTATTGGACAGGGACGATGAGATGTGGTGAGAAAGTCGCCATGTGACAATAGCCAATTCAAAGCAAGATGTCTCTATTTGGAGTGAAATGGAAAATGGTAAAGGCTAAGGCAAGGAGAAGAGGAAATAGAAATGAGGAGTGTGGAAAACGTAAGGAGGCAAGGGAAGAGGTGGGGGAATGAGAGAAATCGTGGAAAAGGGGAAGGGAATCTGAGAAACTGAATATCCACCTGACACTGAGACCGTTGGGCAGTCCAATCTTGACAAGAGTGGAATTTGCAACACACGGGAAGCGAGAGTTGCTTACTAAGAAAAGTCTATTTTAAACTTTTGCTGGATTTATGAAGTATCTATTTCGACGAATTTCTACATTTAGTACAGGTTGATATCAATAGGTAATGTTTTTGACAGAGGCATTTCAATGAATGATGGTTTAACTGAATTTAGACTGAAGAGCATTTCAATAATTAGTTGTCACAAATCAAGTGCAACTATTGCAACATAATTTAAATAATTCACTTCACATGTATTAATGTAGTAGTTTGGGAACTTCACAGAGGGACTTGAAGAGTATTTCAATAGATGTGCGTCAAAACATTGTGTTATATCGTGTTGGTACATTATATTACCTGTTTTTATTACCATGGGTTAAAATAAATTTTGTTTGTTAAATATTACAATCAGTTTTAATTTTCATTTGGTCAAATGAAAGGTTGTCTCTTTTTAAATGGTCTTACTATTTAATGTGATCTCAATATTCAATCATTGAATTGTTGAAATACGAAATTTTGAAATTAAAATATTATTGCCATTTATAGGCATTCATCATGCAAGTTTTCAAAAAAGATTAATATTTTCTTTCCACTTTTTCTACCCTGGTTAGGAATGAGTTAAGGTTTCTCTGAAAAATTAAATTGTATTTCATTAGATAATAATTATTGAATATTGCATTCATTTTCTCCAAAACTCAGAAGCATGCACATTTTTTTGATTTATTATTAAAATATTTGTTTCATGTTCTTAGTGACTAATATAATTATCAAATGTGTATTATTATATAATTATTTATCATATTAGTACACAACAACTTCAATATTGAGCCCCAAATATCCTGTTTAGATATGTTTTGTAGAATCATGTAATATGTTTAATAAAAAACAACATTGTGAAAAATAAATATAATGGCACAGAATTTATATTAAAAATGTGCACGCGTATTTTATTTTGCTTACTTCTAATTTTACATGTTGAGAAATGCTTGTAAACCTGTGTATAGTGACCACAAGCATGCTAATGCCTATCACATTTAATTTTACTAAGTTGCAAATAACAATGTCAGACTACAAGAAAAAAGTGAATGATGAGGAAAAATTAATATGAAAAACATAGGAAGGCGGTGCTGTAAATTGATTTTTATGCACGGTTTGACATTAAATATTTTTAAGCATGTCATTAAATATGCAGTAAGCATCTCAATGAGACGAAAAAAGTGGTGTATGGTAATACTGTCTTAGAATCTCCCTTGATGGCTAGTAACAGTATGTTTTCCCGACCGCTGGTGCGTGGTCTGAATGCAGTCAAAGAGATTCTTTCCGGTGGGTGAACAGCCGTTCTGCCGCCGCTGCGTCCTAGGTGCCGGGTCGTTCTGCTCACGTCGTAGGCCTTTGCAAAATCTGTGCAAACACCGTGGCCGCATCCGCCGGTCGACAGTCTTTTCTTAGTCCGGCGCGATCAGGACGAGTGGCTGCGGTGGCGGCTGGGGCGGCGGGGGCGGTGGGCGGTGGGCGGTGGGGGCGGTGGACGGAGGGCGATGGGGGCGGTGGATGGGCGCCGAGGCGATGCACTTCGGAGGGGGTGGGGATGGGGGCGGGAAGACGCTCTCGATGACGGAAGGGTGAGCGTGGCAAAGGAAGCATACGATAGTGCGATGTAAAGTGATGATCTCCCCGTCTTCTCTCTCCCCCTCCATCTCCATTCCTCTCACTCTCACTCCCTCTCTTTCTTCTTCCTTTTCTTTTTCCGTTCCTCTGTCTTTCTTTCCACTCTCCCTCTGTCTCCTCTCTCTCCTCCCTCCTTCTCTCTCCTCTCTTCCTCTTTCTCCTCTCTCTTCCTCTTTCTCCTCTCTCTTCCTCTTTCTTCTCTCTCTTCCTCTTTCTCCTCTCTCTTCCTCTTTCTCCTCTCTCTTCCTCTTTCTCCTCTCTCTTCCTCTTTCTCCTCTCTCTTCCTCTTTCTCCTCTCTCTTCCTCTTTCTCCTCTCTCTTCCTCTTTCTCCTCTCTCTTCCTCTTCCTCCTCTCTCTTCCTCTCTCTGCTTTCTCTCCTCACTTCCTCTCTCCCCTGTCTCTCTTCCTCTCTTTCCCTCTATTTCCCTTCTCTCTCTCTCTTTCCCTCCCTCTCCCATTCTCTCCACTCTCCCCTATCTCCCTTCTCTCTCCTCTCTCTTCCTGTCTCCCTCTATTTCCCCTCTCTCTCTTCCTCTCTCTTTCCCTCTATCTTCCCTCTCTCCTCCTCTATTTCCTTCACTTTCTCCTCTCTTCCTGTATCTCCTCTCTTCCTCTATTTCCCCCTTTCTCTTCCTCTCTATTTCCGTCCCTCTCTCACTCTCTCCCCTCTCTCCCCTTCTCTCTCCCTCTCTATCCTCTACCTTCCCTCTCCTCTCTCTTCCTCTCTTTTTCCCTCACTCTCTCTCCCTCTCTCTCCATCTCTCTCCTCTCTCTTCCTCTATCTCCCCTCTCTCTCTTCCTCTTTCTTTCCTACCGCTCTCCTCGTATCTCTTTCCCTCCATCTCTCTCTCCCTCCCTCTCTCCCTCTCCCCCTCTCTCCCATACACCCCCATACATGCACGCACACGTAGCTAAACATAGGATGCGTTGTCTCAGAAGCATCATTGCAGTTTCTTCTGCAGTGTCACTGATCAGAAGGACCACTGCCGACGGTAGCAGACCTGCCACTATGTTGCCGGCATCTGCTACAATTTCGAACGGTTGCTGTAACTTCGAGGAGGTGGAATTCAACTACTCTCTGGAAAGGAACTCTAGCGGGTAGCTGCTCTGATCGATAGACTCTCTGACCAATATGAGGATAATGTCGAAGCTCCCCTCCAGTGATATAACGTGCACTACGCTTACGTGACTGATGTCCACAGCAATTGACATGTTCAGAAACACTAAATATTCTCTCACTCTCACACATATACAACACACACGATCAAATTTCCGGAAAACATTATTATAAACTATCTCGACTGTTACGTCAATGATACTAATTTGTTTTTTTAGTACCCACATACTTAAATTATTAATGTCTTGTGTAGTTTTCTCACTGGAACGTTGCATTTTGCTAACCACAACGTAGAAGTGGCTTTAAAGCTAACACTGGCCATCAAACTACGTGTCGCTTATGTCACATATTAAGAATCCCATCAGTATGCTCACTTCTAAATTTTGTACTGTGGTTCTTTCGCTCTTTCGTCCGACAATTTTCCATTAGCACATCAGGCTCGTTCTCTACCCTAGTTACGAAATTTGCTATTTGAGCACCGTGCATGACAACACGAATTCCGTTTACTGTTGTTTCTTTTTCTGGAAAGTTGCACTTTGCGGTGTGCGCAATGCAAAGTGGTAATTGAAGGACGAGTACTGCAAAGTTGTCGTAGCTTTATAAATCAGCCGTATTAACAAAATCCTTGGACATCATGAATCTACTTAGCCTCCGTATCGCATATTTTAAATGATTCCAATAGTTCACACTCATGAAATTAACGTACGCAACTCTCATAAAAGTGTCTTTGGCATCATTCTTTCAAGTTAATGGACTTACGTAGCTACTACGGAGCCTCGCCCAAAAGAATTCCATTCGACTGTTCAATTAGAAAGTAACACAGAAAACTGCAGAAATATATTAGCAAAATAAAATGTCAATAACAAGGAAGAATATTTTGACAAATAAAAAGCTTTAAATATATTTCAGAGTCCGTTAAAAATAATAGAATAAAACATTTTTTCTTGGCCTCGACATGGAACCGTCCTTGCAAAACGGCAGTTTTTGATCAGTGTTTGTGTTAAACGACGGCACATGAAAATAAAAACGATCATGCAAAAAATTTTGAATGACAAAAACACAACACATTATTGTTCAGTATCATTATCGTAATCATCATCATTATCATCACCGTCAAGGACAAGAGAATGATATTGGACTGTTCTGCCCCTAACAGCTATTAGTACTAAAATTTCCTTGGACTTTCCAGTCATCTTCCTATTAGCAAGAAAGAATAATTTAATTGCCGCTTGTGTCACTTTGGCCTTTTGGTATGATCCAATTAGTAACTGTGTTAACATTTATTAGTATCTAATATAACATATGCCGTATATGTGTAGCATATTGTCGCAAAACAACACAATTTATAACATATGCCGTACATATGTTATGTCGTTATTTTATTTATAAAAATTTAATTGAATCGATTATTCTTTTTAAGAATTTTGTGGTGTTTGGATTTTTTTTAAAAATTACCAAAAAGGGATAATGGATTGTCCACCGATATGAGGAATAAAACCTTCAATGAAATGTTCGGTGTGGTGTGTTGCCTGGTGCGGTTCAGAAATTTGTACATTAAGCAAAAACCACTAAAGAAATCGATTTTGTGGGTGTCTCGCAGATCGCAGGAAATAATTCGAACAGGAAGAGTTAATAGAATGGAAGTGCTGAAGATAGATGAAGAACGGAGGAAAATACTGCCTGTGGCGAAGATCAGGGTGAAAAACTGGATAGAACACAATTTGCCACGATACAGCAGTCTACTTATAAGAGGTGATTAAAAGTTTAATTCCAGGAAGACCAGATGATTAGTTCCAGAAGACAAAGAAGAAAGTAGATGCTAGGTAATCTAAGCATGGTATAAGCAGAATTCCAACAGAAGACAGATTTGCATCTGTCGAAAGACAGAACATATGTTGTTGAATATACTGCTGCCGATGAAGATGATGTGCAGTCGAATATTGTTAAATCATTTCTGAAACAGTAAATTGCATCAACTAACTCAGTTTGTATTACTTAATTTTACATTCTACCTACGGAGTAGAGAGAACGTTATGTAATACAGCGCGAAAAACAGCGAATTTTTGGCAGAAAAACTCTGGCCCTGGTAATGAAAAAGTGGATAAATCCAATTGCTAAATTTAGAAAAAATCCTCGATCACGTGGTGTAGCCAGAATCCATATTTTGTTCTTCCTTGATACCGAAAAATCGAATAACGCTAAAACTTCTCTCCGTATGTCTGTCCGTTTGCCTGTCCGTCGCTCTGTCTGTCCGTTTGCCTGTCCGTCGCTCTGTCTGTCCGTCTTTGAGAAACGCTAGCAGCTAAACCGTTCAGCCGATTTTCTATAAAATTGATATTCCCCAATTGATCTGGATGATGTGGTGATCCCTTTAATTTTAAACCAATATTTTAATTTGCGGCTGTATTTAGCATGAAACACACGTGACATTTTCCAAATTTTCAAAAAATCCATCGGCTGGCTCCATCGTTTTTGACTAAATTTTGGTGTTGTGACGTGAAGGACGTTTGATAGTTGAAGGAATGATGCAGATCTATTGTTCGTTGAAAACTCTGATTTTTTGGAAATTGGAAAAGTTCAATTTTTTCGGCGCCTTCCTACAACTAAAATATTAAAGATAGATACTTTTGTTTTAATGAAATCTGTTCTTTAAAGATAGATTTTGAAATAAGGTCATATACAATTTTTCCAAAATTTGAGTAATTTATGCGTAATTTTGCGGGAAGCAAATACGTACTGTTTTATCACCACTAGTTTCTAATTATCAAAAAAACAAACAATATCATTTGATAGTAAAAACTGTCAACATTTGAAGGGCTCGGGCGTAATTGATACATTAACTTAGTAGTATAAAAGCGATCCTGCCTGTTTTTCAAATCGTTTTTATTGCTTATGACATTACACTGCAAGAAAATTTTATTTTGATAATACATCCTTAAACTATAAGTAATAAGATGCAAAATATTGTATTCTGAGTCTTGCTACAGATGCTCATACATACTGTTCATGCGCAAAGATTGGGAAGTGAAGAAGAATATTTTTGGCAAGGAGATGCAATAAAACTGTTCCATTCGGATACAGGTGAATTGCATTAACAGTGAAATACAATTAACACCAATGAATTAACGTATTTTAATTCACCGGAAATCAAACTAGGTTCTGTTGTCAAAAACAACCAAATACATCACGCTTTTCTCAGCCACAAGGAGTAAAATAATTTAAGTAATCATTGTATTTCTTAGAATAGACTATATCCTTCACGGTCATTACATTGCGAGCAGGAGGCCATTTGAAACCTTGTTCTAAGCAGTGCCACACACATCAACACACAAAGAACCGGAAAGCCCTCGCAACTGTACACTGCGTCTACGTTCGGCGAGAGAACAACCCGTCCCACAAAGGAACGAAAATGTGGCAAACACGGCGTGAATCGTTGAGGTGGCTGAAGCAATTCTGCTTCGTAAGCCGAGCGTGGGAGTAGCCTTCTGAATGCCTTCCAGCCTTCGCGCCCGCCGTCGCTGCCTTACGTGAGCTTTCCTGTCGGAAGTCAGCGTCGAAGGCCGAGAGCAAATGAGCCACGCCTACTTTTCGCGCTGTGAGTTCCGCGTTCGAGGACAAACACCGGCGACAGGTTTGTTTTCAATTTCACTATTCGCGCGTACATCGCGTTATCGTCTCATATTATTTCGGTAGTATAACTTTCCTTTTGCGGCTCTCACACGCAACCAATCTTTATAAATAAGGCCTCTAAAGAAGGATAATTTTACAGAGACGTGACGAATTGCACTTTGACTTTAAAATTATGAAGAATTTGTTGAAGACGCAGCTAAATATTCATGTAAAATGCAACCCGCAACGCACGTCAGAATATTTGATTCTATGTATAACTCCTAAACGATGCGTTCTAGAATCTTAAAAACAATATTTTTGAGGCCAACGGCCTTCAAGAAACGTTCCTCACACCGTAATCTACAGGATGAGATCTTCGTGACCATTCTATTATATTTTTGATGGCTTGACGCTTCTCGATTCTACCCCACCTGTTAAGAGCCTGTCGAATCTGCAACTGTATGTGAAATTACAAATTACTTGATATTCTATGCGATTGAATTACATGAGTGTACCTCTTTGCTCCATAATAAAGTCAAATAAGAATAGTTTGAAATGACAAGGGTGTATTATATTGTTATCAATTACAAGGTGACCTGTAGAACAAGTTGTGGAGGATAAGAGGGTCTTGAAGAAAAATATATAGATTTATAACAGACTTAATTTGGAAATGGAAAAATAAGGAAGAGGGTGGGGTATAGCATGCGAGAGTTCTCGCACGGGTACGCTAGTTTTAAATTCAGTTAAAACCACTTCTAAATCTTAAAAGCAGTCTCTCTATAAACAATGCCATAACCCTGTACCAAGCAATAATAAGTTTTTTTAATGCTGTATGCTCGCTTTATTTGGACGAATGAAGAGAAACAAACTGTTAAACTTAATTTTTATAGGTTTGTGTTAGGAAAAAATCAAAGAACACAAGTAAAGCTCCTTGCTGCTTCTTTTAAATATATCGTAGTTTTAAGAACACATTTGGTCAGCGTTTGGATCATGTTTGTCTTTTTGGAGATGTTCAAACATATTTATTTTGGATTTGTGAGATATAATTATGTTATCCTTATCCAGCCTGTTTCGGGCTGCCTAGCCTTAGGGCAGGACCCTTTCAATCCGTGACGTTACGGAATGAGTGCGGGCCCACATGCAAAACATTATTATCTGAGCCCCCTTTATAAAAGTTTATGGCAAACACTAGTGGTGTTAGTTCCTTAAATTATAAAAATATCCTTTAACAAATTCATATTCATCAGTCTATGATTACTACATAAGGAATTAATGTTACTAAGAAACTATATAGATTTGGAAACAGGATTACATGAGCTATCGAAGCGGGAAAAAAACATTGTTCTGGAAGATGCTCTTTTTAATCTTTTATTGTGTCACAGAAAGAATATTTGTTTGTATTTAGAAAAAGCGCATTCAGTAAACCCATGGGTATGAGTTATTCGGGTCACGGTGACACAGTGCAGACGGGTGTTTGTGGTCGGTCTGCTGACGACTCAGCAGCATGGACTGCAGTCAGCAGAAACCGACCTCGGCGCTGTCTGAGACGCAGGTAGTTTGGAAAAGATCTGCAACTGAAACGACCCGCACGTCATCAGTGTCACGTGACCCGTGCTCGTATAACCCCATGCGCCCCTAGATACGATCTCCTCCTTGAGCTCGGACTGCTGGTGGGCTAGACTGATGACTGATCGTTGGGCGCAGCAAGACTGAGAGCTGCGCGGAGATCGTGTGCCTCGTAAGATCTGTATAATCTTTTCTAGGGCCTTCAGCCTCTCTGCAATGGCCAAATTATCTTAAATAAATTCGTAGTAATAAATATGTTGAAGTAAGTATGTGCTTCCAATCAATACCGAGACCCGGGCTTCTTCCCCTCGGTTGTAGTGATCCCCTCCCTCTCATAAGCGAGCTTTGCTCCCTCTGACCCTAACCCCCATCCGCCACATTTGTGGCAATTGTATCAACTATCGCAAAGCATGAGAGAAAGTATCAAGTAATATTAATATATCTTATAATCGCAAAACCTTCAACCTAAAAATAGGCCTTCTTTTATCTGGGCCTGCCCGCATTGCGGGCTTGGCGGGTCCAAGCGTTACACCACTGATTTTCAATGTGTCCTTCGTCTGGGCAAATTCTCCCAAAACTCCATATGTCGTTATACAGAGCAATTAACTCCCCGATATCGTTTTCTGAATATTGTTTTTATAAAACAATCTCTGAGACAGTATGCAGACAATTTCTCTATAGCTCGACCAAGCGAAGAATGAAGGAGGCGATTGCGGTGCATCGTGGAACTAACAGCGTAAACACGGGTCTGTACAGTCAGTTTCGCTTATAAAAGTCGACAGGAGCGTGAAGCGAGTTCAGAAACTGATTCTTCTTAATCACCATGGACCTCCTTTATAGACGTTGTGAATCAGCTGATAAATGTAACTTCAGAGACTCGTCATGCAAGATTTGCACTGACTGTTTATTTTTGTCCCTTGAAGTTCCTATTTTACTTTTCACCGTTCTAACACAAGACCGTAATAAAAAGTTCTATTTGTATTGAATTTTTAATATTCATTCATTGAATTTCAAAATGTTGTATTATTCTTCATTTATATTTTTTTCCATAGGCTTTAGGCGGTTTGTTAGGTATGTAATAAAGTACCAAAACATTCAATTTACTGTCATAAGTATCTATTATATTCTTCATTACGGTGATAGTTACTTCTTATATAAAAAATAATTTTATTTGGTATATATTCTGAGAAACTACTTAAGTTAAAATAAACGATTTATATGAATGTTACTGCTCATCGAAAGAATTAGCTTCAAAATTTTGAATCGCTTTGCAGAGAAAAGTATGCATTTATTTTTTCCAATATGAGGTGCAAACATGTCCAAATATTGTTAAAATAAAATACTAGATTTGCAACGAAATAAGTCACGCTTTTTTTCGCAATAGTTTGGCACGGTCCCATTTTAATTTTGAATTGAGTATTCTTATATCTCCGTCTTTGTTGTTTCGGCTGTAAACACAGCCGGTCGAGATAAAAACACTTGGTCTAGATAAAATAATAAACTGTAGTTTTTTAGACATGTGTGTTTATTTAGGACAACTTGTTTGTTCTAGGGCTGTGCCGCAAACACTTTTCTATGCTTCATGAAGAATAAAAAATAATTTTCCTACCTTCCTAACAACGAATATTAATTTTGTGAATTGCTAAGTGTGCTGGCGCAGTAATGTTTGCAAACACGACTTACAACAGCGTTCGGTGGAAGCGTACAACAGAACTGTCGAGTAGTTTTAGAACAGATTAAGAAGCGAAGAAAAGACTGATCGTGTAAAGTAGAACAGAATGTTCCAAATTTAAAATTAGCAATATTTTTAGAAGTAACTATCCATATTCGAGAAAAACTATCAAGGGAAATTTTGTTTAATAATAATAATAATAATAATAATAATAATAATAATGTCTTTATTAATGGCGAAGCTCAGGCCATAGGGCCTGCTCTTCTGCCTAACCACTCAATCTACATTGATACAGAGTAGTAATCTTATAAAGGGAGGGGGGACCAGCTGTACATTTACGTCTGAGAGAGGAAAACTAGGGACCACCCCAGCATACGCCTTAAGGGATTGAGTAAACCCAGAAAACCTCAATCAGGATGGCGGCTTATGGCCTAAATATTGTTTGGCAGTTAGTCTCAAAAAAGGAGATATGGACCGCACGGGATCTTTTTCTGTCCTGACACCGTAGCTGTTCTTGAGATTAATGGATGATCTCTAATCTCATTTACTCTCATCGTCGACAGAAGAGTATCTTTAAGTTTTTAAGACTTTTATTTCAGGCTCTTGCCCTGTACATTGGTGGGTCAGCCGTCCTTTGGGAATTAGCAAATTTGTTTCTGATGGATGTGAGAGGTCACTTAGGTAAACTTTTGATTTATGTATTCTTGATGTCTTCCGGGCGTCAGTCGCCAGTAAGCCGCTGTCCCGGACACTTCGCCCGACACCTCGCCACTGAAGATGCCCACCGCAGTCGTGGGCAAAACGTTTGGCAGTTCTAAGCCAATTGGACCACGGCCCATCAGCCCGGAAGACATCAAGAATATTGACTCCGGCCGTGAAAGTCTTCAATGCTTTTGATTTATGGTTTTCCTATTATTGTCATTTTTGTGTGCTAAGGAATGATCCAGTTATTTAACTTTATGATTATATTCAGTTGTATAGAAGCACTTATTTCTTAGAATATAGCAATGTCTTTGTCAAAGTATTAGGCTCTCTGTATTCCTATAAACATTCCTATAATCGTTGTTTATTTTAAATGATCTCAGAGCAATCTACACAATTTTAGAGACTTCCACGAAATAAATACTCTCGAAAAAAGAATCGAGCTGCTCTATAATATAATGGAATATATCTCGACGCGATGAAAAGATTCTGTTATTCTATTTTGAGATCTAGCGCGGCCCTAGATGTCAGCTTTTGGGATTTTCCCCATCCAGGTATCTTCCACCACCGCTTCCCCCCCCCCTGCTGCCAGGACAAGCTTGAACCTCCCTACTGGTCTACTCACATGCATGGTAGTGTGTAAGTACGGATTGAAAATAGAGCAAGGAAGAGGTAGAAAAAAGCATGCGTGGCCCGGTACTGGTCCGGTTGATTGATTGGTTGATTGATGTTTCCGGGCGCATCAACAACTTTGGTCATTAGTCCCGTAAGTGAAGTGCGTGTTTTTTCTCGGGAGGTGGCGATGATATTTTCCCCGCTGGATGGCGAGATCTGGCGCCGACCTACCGTCGACTAGCCGGGTTTTCCCCTTAACCAGGTGTCTCCCACCAGCGGGGCACCGCCCCAGCCGGGACAAGCTGTAAGCTCCCGACCGGTCTCCCGGCATGTGTGGTAGTGTAGTGAATGTTAGTGTAAGTGTGTGTGTGTGTAAGAGGGGAGGTTAGGACAAGGAAGAGTAAGGCAAGATTGCGCGCGGTCCGTGGCCCGTTTGTTAGGTTACTGCTCCGGCATTCGCCTGGTGTTGATCGGAGAAACCACGGAAAACTACCGATCAGAGCAGCCGGCCGCTAGAATTCTCCTCCAGATAGCGACTGAATTCGACCTAGCTGACAAGCTAGTGTCGAAAATCCTGCCGCCGTTGGGACTCGAACATAGGACCTCCCAGTCAGAGGGACCGCAGTGACAGGTTGATGCACAGAGCCATCTCTCCCGGTGTACTGGTTCGGCATTCGCCGATTCGTTGACCGGATTAAACACGAGAAACTGCCAATCAGAGAAAAGACGTCTCTAGACAGAGGCTTTAGACGTAAGGGGAGTAGATAACACGGATTTGGGGTTCATTGGGGTGGAGATAAGGAGAAGAGAGAGAAAAGTGTTCATTTGCGGACTGCTGCCTGCTGTAAACAATTTGTTAAAGCAATGGTAATTATAATGATGGCATGAAATAGATAGAAATATTATAAAATGTAAAATGTTGTACTCGACTACACATTCCCCAAAAAACCCTGGTACTATAACCTAAAAATAAGCCAATTAGTCCTGACTAGAAGTATCTGGAAAAATACACAGCTGATTCTTTATCAATATATTATATTCACGTCCTTATAAGCTATCCTTGGGGTCTCCTCAAAGATAATGCACTATTAAATATACAAAAGTAATTGTTTCCTGATACTGTATGCTCCTGCTCTTACTCGAAATACAAACAGTACGTGAGATTCTGAAGAAATAATTACGAGAATTAATAACGGGAAGGAGAAAATTAGAATATTATAAAATTTATACCGGGAACTTGTTTTCTCCAGAAAATAATTACCACGGAATAATCAAGCGTAGAATCCCGATACTTGGTATTGCAAAGCGAGCGGGAGGCCTCTACTTTACAGCTCACCTGAAAGGTAATGCATCATTGAATCGTTACAGATTTGCCCACCCCTGAGTGGATGGCCACGGTCGGGCGGCGGTGGCACAGACACGCAGCGCGCGGAGCGAAAAAACTGCGCCCAGCACAGCAAAGCACAGCACAGCTTCGCTCCGTCCCACCCGTGCCGCCACGCCCCGCCTCTCTCCTCTGCGCCCCGCACGACTCACCCAGCCCCGGTCCTAGCTCCGCCACGCCTCGCCTCAGTCCGTCCCGCCCGGCTGTAGGCGCCCCGCTCTGCCCCGTCACGTTTCACCCCGCTCCGCTTCACACCGCCCTGCTTCACCCCTCCCTGCTTCACCCCGCCCTGCTTCACCCCGCCCTGCTTCACCCCGCTCCGCTTCACACCGCCCTGCTTCACCCCTCCCTGCTTCACCCCTCCCTGCTTCACCCCGCCCTGCTTCACCCCTCCCTTCTTCACCCCGCCCTGCTTCACCCCGCTTCGCTTCACACCGCCCTGCTTCACCCCTCCCTGCTTCACCCTGCACTGCTTCACCCCGCCCTGCTTCACCCCGCTCTGCTTCACCCCGCCCTGCTTCACCCCGCCCTGCTTCACCCCACCCTGCTTCACCCCACCCTGCTTCACCCCGCTCTGCTTCCCCCGCCCTGCTTCACCCCGCTCTGCATCACCTCGCCTTGCTTCACCTCGCACCATTACACCTCGCCCTGTTTCAACCCGACCTGCTTCACCCTGCACTGCTTCACCCCGCCCTGCTTCACCCCGCTCTGCTTCACCCCGCCCTGCTTCACCCCGCTCCGCTTCACACCGCCCTGCTTCACCCCTCCCTGCTTCACCCCGCCCTGCTTCACCCCGCTCCGCTTCACACCGCCCTGCTTCACCCCTCCCTGCTTCACCCCGCCCTGCTTCACCCCGCCCTGCTTCACCCCTCCCTTCTTCACCCCGCCCTGCTTCACCCCGCTTCGCTTCACACCGCCCTGCTTCACCCCTCCCTGCTTCACCCTGCACTGCTTCACCCCGCCCTGCTTCACCCCACTCTGCTTCACCCCGCCCTGCTTCACCCCGCCCTTCTTCACCCCACCCTGCTTCACACCACCCTGCTTCACCCCACCCTGCTTCACCCCGCTCTGCTTCCCCTCTCTGCTTCACCCAGTCCAGCTTCACCCCCTCCCTGCTTCCCCCGCCCTGCTTCACCCCGCTCTGCATCACCTCGCCTTGCTTCACCTCGCACCATTACACCTCGCCCTGTTTCAACCCGACCTGCTTCACCCTACCCTGCTTCACTCCACCCTGCTTCACCCCACCCTGCTTCACCCCACCCTGCTTCACCCCGCTCTGCTTCCCCTCTCTGCTTCACCCAGTCCAGCTTCACCCCTCCCTGCTTCCCCCGCCCTGCTTCACCCCGCTCTGCATCACCTCGCCTTGCTTCACCTCGCACCATTACACCTCGCCCTGTTTCAACCCGACCTGCTTCACCCCACCCTGCTTCACCCCACCCTGCTTCACCCCACCCTGCTTCACCCCGCTCTACTTCCCCTCTCTGCTTCACCCAGTCCAGCTTCACCCCTCCCTGCTTCCCCCGCCCTGCTTCACCCCGCTCTGCATCACCTCGCCTTGCTTCACCTCGCACCATTACACCTCGCCCTGTTTCAACCCGACCTGCTTCACCCTACCCTGCTTCACTCCACCCTGCTTCACCCCGATCTGCTTCACTCCGCTCTGCTTCACCTCGCCCCTCTTCACCCCGCTTTGCTTCACCCCGCTCCTCTCCAATCCACCCCGCCTTACTCTTCCCACTCTTGCTTCACTCTACGCCACTCTATCTCGCATCGTTTCATCCCACTCTGCCCCGCCCTGCCCCACCTCGCCTCATTCCACCCCGCCACACTCAACATCGCCTTTTCTACGCTCCGCGTCTTCACCCACATCACTTCCCGACCAGCTTCATCGTGCTCGACCCTGCATTCCCAGCCCGCTCCGCACCCCTCTCCCAACTCGCCCAACTCCGCCCCCCTCCGTCTCACTCCGCTCCGCCAGCCTCGTACGTCATGTTGCACGCGGCCGTTGCCTGCACACACCGCGTCCGTTTGCTCCACCCATCCCCGCTCTTCCCCCCACTCCCTCGCTCCATCTCTCCGCTGACCCCCACCATCGGGGTAACTGTTAGCGTACCGGACTGTCATACCCAAGTTCGCGGGTTCAAACCCGATCGAAGCCGTGGATTTTTAAGGGCGAAAAAATCCTTCGTACGCCTTCCTTCGGAGGGGAAGTAAAGCCAGCTGTCCCATGTTAGTAGATTTACTTGCATGTAAAAGATCATCAAGCCTAAATGAAGCCTCTGAGCTAAATTCAAATCGCCCGTTTCGTCGCCCGAGATAATACCTTCTTTCTCCACTAGTGGGTGAAAGGAGCGTAGTGAAATTTGCGTGATCAGACGCAAGAGCGGGCCTGATGGCCCGAGTCTCGCCACGTAATATAAGGCATTAACTAACTAAAACTAACCATTCCTGCTGGCTTTCATCTCCCGCTCCACTCCACCTTCTCGCTCCTCACGGTGCGAGCTGCCACCGTCTGCAGCCACCACCTCTGCGCTTTCCGCCCCGCCTCGCTCCTCCCTCCACCACCCAGACTCACCGCTCGCTCCTCCAGTCCCATCGTCCGTCCCTCCCGCGCCGTCCCGCTCCACTCCGCTTAATCTGCCTCCACTTTCTCCTCTCTGCCCTCTACCTCCTCACACCATCGCTCGGTCAGCTCCACTCCTCCCTTGCCCTCTCCGCCCCTTCCCTCCGTCCCGCTCCATCCCGCCCCGTTCCACTCCACTCCACCCCCCACGCTTTCACTGTGCATGTAGCCGCTGCCTGCTTACTCTGCCTCCGCTCCCTCCACCCTGCTCTCTACCTCCTCACTCAATCACTCGGTCGGTCTTCACTCCCCTCTCCGCCCCTCGTCACTCGCCACGCCCCGTCCCGCTCCACTCCTCCGCCTGTCTCCGCACGGTACATCCACCGTCTCCGCCTCCGACTTCTCCACTCCGCCCCCCTCTGCCCTCTCCCACCTCACACCTTCGCTCGGTTGGCTCCACCATCCTTCCCTCTACTCCCCTCTCATTTCCGACCCGTCCCGCTCTACTCCACCCACCGTACTGCCCCTGTATATGTGGCCGCTGCCTGCTTACTCTGCCTCCGCTCCCTCCACCCTGTCCTCTACCTCCTCACTCAATCGCTCGGTCGGCTCCACCATTCTTCCCTCCCCTCTCCTCCCCTCGTCACCCGCCACGCCCCGTCCCGCTCCACTCCCCCGCCTGTCTCCACACGGTGCATCCACCGTCTCCGCCGCCGCCTTCTACACTCCGTCCCTCTCTGCCCTCTCCCAGCTCACACCATCGCTCGGTTGGCTCCACCATCCTTCCCTCTACTCCCCTCTCATTTCCGACCCGTCCCGCTCCACTCCGCCCCCCGTACTGCCCATGTGTATGTGGCCACAGCCTGCTTACTCTGCATCCACTCCCTCCACCCTGTCCTCTACCTCCTCACTCAATCGCTCGGTCGGCTCCACCCCTCCCCTCCCCTCCCCTCTCCACCCCATCCCCTGGCCCCGCCCCGTCCCGCTCCACTCCACCCCCCTATCACCACACGGTACAGGCCTCTGGATCCACCGCCTCCGCCGCCGCCGCCTTCTCCGTTCCGTCCCGCTCTCCCTCCTCACACCATCGCTCGGTCGGCTCCACCATCCTCCCCTCCCCTCTCCACATCTCCTCACCCGTCCCGCCACGATCCGCTCCACTCCACCCGCCTGTCTCCACACGCTGCACGCCGCTGCATCCACCGCCGCCGCCGCCTTCTCCACGGGCCATCGGCCGCCGGGGACACGCAAGCGGGGGAAGGGGAGGGCCCGTTTCCGCTCTGAATCTGTATCGGCGGCGGCGGCGGTGGCAGCGGCGTGCTGGGGCGTCGGCGGAGGCCGTGGTTTCCGCTCTGAAAACCCTGGCGGCGGCGGCGGTACCGACAGCCCCCGCCCCCGCCTCCACAGCCGTCGACAACGATCGTTTTCTTACCCGCGCGAGGAACTAACCGCGGAGCAGCGTCCGTGTTCTCGGTTCGGACCTCACCCGCGGCAGCCACACGTGGGAAACGGCGCGGACGCGACCACGGCGCGAACAGAAGGGGAATTTATGGAGATGACCCGTAGTTGGTGGGACACCTGTGTACTGCACTATGTTATTGCAATATTCATCGGTGATTTTGTTAAAATATGTAATTTACTGCTGTGTTATATGAGAGTATTTTTTGTTGATTTTGAACAGTGTAGGTGCTACTTTTTGGAAAATAATTTATATGGTTTTGCTCCGTAGTATTTTTGCAGAAGCACACCATTAGTATGTGTACACTCTTCTATATTATATAAGCTATATTTGGTTCAGAAAGCTCTGTTTAGTTGTGAATACATTCGTGAATGACCTCAACTTTTCTTTGATTTTGTTGTTATAAAATATTGTTTATTTCAAATTAAAATCTATTAATTATATTTCTTCTTCGATAAGATACAGGGTAGGCCACCTAAGTTGGCCACAGCTAATATCTAGAAAATGGTTTGAGGTATAGAGGTGCTATTTGCGCCATGTTGTTGCATATGATGGGGCAAATAACATATTTTGTTTTCTTGTTTGTGCCGTATGTAATCATAGATATATTGACACAACTTTATTTGTTTTAAATGGGAGTATATATTTTTTTCTGCATCATCCTAAAGTTCTTTAAAAATGAAATGCAATTATATAAATACTGTTAATATACGAGAAGGAAAATGGCTAACTCAGGTGGTCCACCCTGTAGATCAATTACATCTCAAATATTGCATACAATTAGAGAAAATTTGTTTTATTTTAATGACATATTTCAAATAAATAAACAAACAAACAAACAGGCGGCGGTGGCAGCACTGACAGTTCCCGCCCCCGTCTCTGCATCCGTCGACAACGATCGTTTTCTTACCCGCGCGAGGAACTAACCGCGGAACTGTGACCGCGTCCTCGGTTCGCATCTCACCCGAGGCGCGGACACGGCTGCGCGGCAGGCACACGTGGGAAACGGCGAGGACGCCACCAGAAGGGGCAAGTCGCCGGCGCGGGGCTTCTCACGAGGAGGAAAGTGTTTGGTACAGGACTGCTCAAAAAAAACCGCACCGCCTCGCTCTCACAATTGTAATCTGCAGTATAATCCTGAAAATACACCACTTGGTTTGAAAAAATCTAGTGAGTTATAAAGGAAATGGTATCAGAAACATCATGTAATCTACATAACATATACGATTACTAAGTTTTGAGAGCATATTGTATTAGGAAAATACAGAATGACCATTTTCTTTAGGTGATGAGGTTTCTTTGAGCACAACTGTAGGTGCGGCAGGGGAAGACACCACACAGCGAGGAAGCGCAGAACTCTGAAGCGCAGAAAGAGTTGAGAGGAGGGAAATTATGTTGGGTATTTGATGCTTTGGAATGACAATATTCGAATATTTCAGTCATATAGAGCAAATTGAATATATAATATTAAAAGAGAAATAAGTCCTTGTTCCTTAGTTCTGACAAAAAAATAACATTCAGAATTGGCATCTGGGTCGTTTATACTCTACAAAAGAGTCTTAGAACTAGATGTTATCAATTGCTTGGGCTACTCTATAATTTCAGTTTGCATTTTTGTGATGTAGCGAACTGTTTTATCTGGGCTTATTTCCTTTATAAAATAATAATGATATATTGAAAAATTATTTTTTTTATTTCTTTACGTTTGTACTTATGAAACAATATAATCACAAAATTAAATACATAAAGATGTGAATTAACATACTGTACTAAGTGGTCATGAAAAACACTTACTAAATTAATAATATGAACATCTACTCATCATTGATTTACACTTGAATCTGTGGCTCCGTCAATTCTTTCCGTTAGAAATATAGATATTCATGTGAAATCTACTTTACTATTTTTTGAACATCAGTATATTCTTTCTGTTGATTGGAAGAACAGCTGAGACATAAACTTTCTTGAAAGGCAAATCTGCACATGCCTTCCCTTTTGCCAACATGAATGACCACTTGATAAGCCCATCAATATACGTACACACATGCCACGATATATTGTTAATATTCCGATATATGCCATAATAATCCAATATATGCAAAATATTCTTTATCATACGTTACCTGCTTTACTAGGAGTCACACCAGGCTCACAATAAGGCCTGTCTGGACGAGGAAGAGATTTGTTTGTCTTCTTAAAATAGTTCAACCATCAGGTTTTGACGTCTGTGATGTCATCAATCTCTATTACTGTTGTCATGAAGCATTTATGCGTTTTCTAGCTGGTAATACTAGTTCTCCTGTGTGAAGATCTTAAACTAGTCCTGGACTTCTTTCTCTTTTCCAGATATTAGAATTTTCATTTGTAAAAAGAACGCATACTTTAAACTGGACAAGTATGATTTTTATACTTGTACTTTATACATCAGCTTGAAGAATAACAAAGAAAATGAATACATCAACTCTTTTCACGAAAATAGTGGACTTATTTACCTTTTAAAATAACTGATTTATTTGATCACTCTACATACAATATTGAGTGGTACATTAACTTTTTGTTCACACATTACAGCTTGAGTACGTTCTACTCACAGATCCCAGGTCAGATAGAACCATTTCACACTGACCTTTTATTTTCTGCCTTTTCGTGAGTTGGAAAATTGTCATTCCAAAGGATCGAGTTGTAATATTACGAATTATGCAGAGGAAGTAGTAGATACATCATCAACATGAATGTCCGAGAGGGATGGAGCGAGTATCAATTCAACATTTTCGTTTGAAAGATCGCGGGTTAGTATTCCGCCCTGAGCATGCGTGATTATTCCTTTTCTTTCTAGTAAGCTACGTTTGGCGTTGAAGGTTTTCACGCGGCGTTGTGCGATGCGAAGGAATATCAGGGGCAAGACAGTCGTTATGAATCTACTGAATGTTCAATGTTCCGGCAACAGCATATGCACACGTGAATTACCATCGTTTGAAAGCCAAAAACTGCGACTTGATTGCTACTCACGAAACCTCGCTACCCGTTGGCCTCTCTCTTGAGGTAGTTGAAATAAGAATCCTTTAAGTTCAAACACAAAGCAAATATATTTCGTGAATTTTTATAAGCAGAATTAATCGTCAATTATTACCTTCTCCGCTTTCGCGGATATCTTATTCCTTACTATAGAACTACCAATTAATTTGCTGGAATGTCGTTCCCAAGGTTTCGCCAAACTTTCAATATCATGAAGTTGCTACTATTTGGGTTTTGAAACCAGAATACCACATTAATATATCCGGCCTACATTCTGGTGTCCATTTATTAGCGAACTCTATCCTGTCTCCCTCTAACAAACTTGCGTCCACAGTAACCGACCACCAACTGATAGTTTATAGTTCAAGGATTCAACGATTTTCGTATATCGTTTAACGTAGGAGAAACACCATTTTTGAGCACAATAATTGACAGCATGATGAAGAAGAAGCGTATAAAGAATATATTGATATGCGAAACTACAAAAAAATAGAGGTACGTCACTTTGAAAGTACGTTATTCAATTATTTTGGAGACGTAGTTTATTCATTGACTACCTGGATTGCCGAGGGTGTTAGAACAAATACCAACTCATCTCGGTCTGAAATATTGTCGGTTGAAATCCCACCTCGGTAATTCAGTTTTTTTGCATTGATGTTACATTGGGAAGTGTCATGCGCCACGGGCAAGGGCGTTAGGTCGTAGTAAACAGTCTCATTGCCGAGTGAAATGGAGGGTAACTTAACTCGAACGGAACAAGTTAGAAATAAAGAAAGAATTGATGCATCACTTTCTAAATTGAGCTAAATGGTTTTCGTTGGGCCGTTTTGAAAGCTGTTTATGCTCCACAATCCAGTGAGGCGTGTCTTGATTTCTCTTCTAGATAATATCAATTGCAAGGTTTTCTGTTCTGGGAATCTAAAGAAGGTATGCCCATTTGCTACACAACATATTCGAAAGACCGGGAGCAACATTTGTAGGTTCAGGTATTAGAAGTTATAAGTAATGTTTGTTTGAAACACAATTAAAATTAAACAATTTTCTTTAATTGAATGCAATATTTGAGTTAAAATTAACGTATATTACCGAAGAAGAAATATAACCAACATATTTTAATTTATAATAAACAATAATTTATAACAATAAGAATCCAAACAAAGTAGTGGCTCTATGGTTTGTCACTACGTATGAGATATTTGAGTGTCAATATTAATATATGTATTCACAAGTAAATAGAACTTTTTGAACCTTATATGACTTATATAATTTAGAAGAATCTACACATAGAATCTATAATCTAATGGTCTGCTTCTGCAAAAACACTGCGTAAAAAAAATTATTTTCCAAAAAGTAGCACGCACACTGTTCAAAACAACAAAAATTACTCTCATGTAACACAGCAATATATTACATATTTTAACAAAAACACTCATGAATATTATAATAACGTCGGGTAGTATATATACAGGACAAGATCTTTTTACATATTTAGAATATAAAATGAGTTGCCGTGCCATAACAGAACGCAAATAGCAAATATTTCAAAGCGAGTGGCCTCTTCCTTGGAGCCTTCCTTTATCCTGACGTCTGCTAGATCGTCAGCAGTGACACAATGAAAATTATATCGGTACGGGCAGTATGAGAATAGGCAGAATTGCATAATCAGGTAACGTCTTGCTAATTAGCCTACCTCGTAACTCCAGATTGGGCAGTTTTGCATTGCAAAGAATAAACATAGCCGTGAACCACAATTTTAGTTTCCTTTCTCGTTGAACTGGTAAATACTAGGAAACAATTATTTAAGATGCTCGATTTGTTATTTACTTTTACTTATTAATCTTCTTTCATGATTATATTTTATCATGAAGTAAACAGCAAATATAAGAGGGAATATGGAGTTACGAGGTTTGCTAATTAGCACGACGATAAATTTCGGGTTGGTAGCAGAAATCTTGTAGTAATCCATAATGCGAGACAGGGATAATCATCCACAACAATAAATTTATTGTTGTGGATGATTAGCTCTATCATTATTCACAATCATATTGTTACATTTTTCATTTACTATCGAAATTACAATTGTTTTTGAAAATTTTCCAAGTTCCTAGGTATCTAACAAAATCCAAACACCTACTAAAAGAAGGAAGGCTGCATAGATTTTTTTTCAATTGTTGTGCGCATAGGTAATTAGTAATATAGATTAACATTCATCTGATTCACCTTCTATAACTTCTATAACATTACTTTCTGCGTTTTTCAGATGTTTTAAAGTTTGAGCAACGGAAGCAAGAAAGACAATTTGTTTTTTAGCGTGAAATTACTTGCAATTTAAGGATATGCTTCCGAAAAAGATTTAACTATTAGTTCCCTTCTCTATCCTGTTACATCCCCTTAAGCAATAAAAAATAAAAGCCGATCGGTCACTATAAAATCATGGCAGAATGTGATCACAGTACAAGTATTATACAGTAGTGTAGTTTGGTGTTAAATGTCCTATGACGACGTGTTGGTATGCGACTCTAGCGACCCCGCGGCGACCCAGGAACACTACACCGATTACATTCGATATTACATTCCTAATACAACCTCGTTTTACCAAATATGTCCAAAAAGAAATGTTTTTATCTATTTTAATTTACTTATGCATATAACTAAAACAACACGTGAGGTAGATGTTTTGAACAGTTTTAAAGGAATGGAATTATTTAAATTTTATAAATATTGTCCATTGAAAGTGAATAGGGGAATCATTAGAAAGAAGAAATATGTCTCCCTGACACCGACTATGCCCACATATAAAATCGCATTCTCATTCTAGTTCATTTTTTTCTCTTTTTTCTGTTCGTCTCGTTCACAGCAGCGCAAACGCAGCAAACCAAAAAAATCCCTTGTTGCTTTTTGCTGCGTGTGATTCATAGCTGTTCTTCATTGAAGAATTCGTAGAGCGGTCAACGGTGAATCGCTTTGCTCAGTCGCCAGCAAGATGGCGCGGGCTGGGCGAAAACGGAGGAGGCGGCCGCTGTGACGGTGACTGAGGTGTAAGTGGAAGCGAAAGTGGTGATGTGGTAACGATGGTGCGAGTGAGGGTGAAAATAGAGGCTTAAAGTCGAAGTAGAACCTGAAACCCGAGTTAAAGCCGGACCCGAAGACCAAGCTTGAATCGTTGATGCAATGGGAGTCGAAATCGCAGCTCGAGCAGAATTCGATGCGGGATTCGGAGCCGTATTCAGATTCAGAGCTGAAGTCAGATATGGAGTCCTAGTCAGATATGCAGCCGTAGTCATATATGGATTCGGAGCCGTAGTCAATTTCAGAGCCATAGTCTGATTGGGAGCCGTAATCAGAATTCAGAGCTGCAGATGGATTCGGAGCCTAATTGCATTCGGAGCCGTTGTCTGTTTTCTGAGCCCTAGTCAGATTCGAAGTTAGCAGATTCAGAGCGGTAGTCAGATTTCGAGCTGTAGTCAGTTTCGGAGTCGTCAGTTTCAGAGTCGTAGTCAGAATCGGAGTCGTAGTCAGATACGGAGCCGAAGATATATATGGAGCCGAAGTCATGTACGAAGCAATAAGCAGATACGGAGCTGTAATCATATTCAGAGGCATAGTCGGATTTGAAACCGTAATCGAATTCAGAGCCGTAGTCAGATTACGAGCTGTTGTCAGTTTTAGGCTCGTAGTCAGAATCGGAACCGTAGTCATATACGGAGCAGTAGTCAGATTCAGAGCTGTAGTCCGATTCGGACTGCAGATTCGCACTGGACTCAGATATAGACCCAAAGTCAGATTCGGAGCCGCAGTCAAATTCGGAGACAAAGTCGTATTCAGAGCCGTAGTCGCATTCGGAGCCGTAGTCGGATTCGGAGCCGTAGTCGGATTCGGAGCCGGGGTCGGATCCGCAGCCAGAACCGCTGCTGGAATCGGATTTGGAATAGGCAAGAGTGGGAACCGGAGTCGTGGTCGGTTGGAAGAGGTGGCGGCGGCGGGGTAGGCGTCGGCGGCGCGTCTCCAGAGGGCCGGTCGCTCGCGATTCGATTTACTCAACAGGTGCCTTTTCTTCACAAAAATGCCGTTCGGTCCCCGCCCCCTCCGCCCCTCCCCTCTCCACCTCCCCTCTCCCCTCCTCCTCAAGCTGCGTGGCGGCCGCGGTCACGTCCCTCCATTCAGCCCCGCCGCCCGCTTTTTCTCCCCCGCCCGGCCCCGCCCCTCCCGGCCAGCGGGACGTCACTTCCGCCGGCGGCGGCCGCCGCCCGCAAAAAGGGCGATCGCTCGGACGCGCCGCCCCCCGCCCCCGCCCCCGCTCACGGCGCTCGCATCGCCTCTTGCGCTGCGCTTATAAAACAGGCGACCCGCGGAGTGGTGGTTGGGCGGTTCGCCTTCCGCCTCCCCTTCTATCCCTCAATCCTCATCTCTTTTCCACCTCTCCCTCTCCCAAACCATCCTGACCTCTATTTCCATCCCCCTCTCTCCTCTTCTATCCGTCAATCCTCATCCGTTTTCCACCCCTCCCTCCCCCAAACCATCCTCACCTCTATTTCCGTCCCCCTCTCTCCTCTCCTATCCCTCAATCCTCATTCGTTTTCCACCCTCCCTCTCCCAAGCCATCCTCACTTCTATCTATTTCCATCCCCCTCTCTCCTCTCCTATCCCTCAATCCTCATCCCTTTTCCACCCCTCCCTCCCCCAAACCATCCCCACCTCTATCCATTGCCTTCCCTCTCTCTCCTTTCCTTCTATCCTTCAATCCTCATCCCTTTCCCACCTCTCCTTCCCCCACCCCTAACCCATCATCACCTCTATATCTTTCCCCATCTCTTCTCTCCTATCCCTCAATTCCCATCCTTTTCTCACCCCTCCCTCCCCAACCTTAACCCATCCTCTCCTCTAACCATATCCCTCCACCTCTCCCGGTAGCCCAGATACCCCTAAACAAAACAACTCCTCTTCCCTAATAAAACAGACTGCAGTAGTGCTTAAAAACCGTATCACTTCGCTCACAGTTCTAATCTGGAATATAATTCTGAAAACAGACCACTTGGTTTGCAATCATTGGTGAGTTATGAAGGTAATGTTATCAGAAACGTCATAAAATCTAATGTTACAGTTGGCGACACTCGTCTGATGTGACGAAGGCAGTAACCTCCTCTCCCCACACCCCGCGATGGAAAACGTCAAGAAAAATCGTGCCGCTAGTACACGTACGGTACTAATATTCATAGAAGTTGGCGTGCCCAGAAACTTGAATCATCCATTCTAATCGAATCACCTCTCGATCCAACGTATGCTGTCAATTATGTCAAAAATAATTTAGCGGCTAAGGATTATAATAAATGTAACAAAACATTCGTGAAACACCTGCCATGGAAGTCATGGTGCAAATAAGCAATGCTCAAAATAGCCACAGTAAACGACATAAAAATTTTATCTTTTATTGCTAAAAAAATTATTTTAAAACAGACCCTTCAGTAAATTCATAAAGTTTTCGACAATATTTCTCGTTTTTTTCGTGATATGAGCAGTTTCTACGTGAACTTTGCTTAAAGCATTGGGAAGTTTTAAAGGTATATTTTTTCAGAAACGACTCCAATATTTATATTGGATTTTTTCTCCAAACTCTTATAAAACCGACACAGGTTACAATAATATTAATAATAAGTATAAATTTATACACATTCGTATTGTACTGTTGTCACGGGAAACTAGATATATACTTCTTCACTGTCACTAATCTCAAAGAAAACGACGAGAATGACATATGTTTGATACATTAAAAAAATAACAATCATGAGTCCTCCTACTTCAGATCCTTTTCAGCAGTTGTTGAATGTAAGAGAGTATGATGGATTGTGACATATGAATAAGCTACCTGTCTCCCTGGAAAGTTATTAATTTTTACTATTCCCTTTTGACGACCATTCCAGATACATTTCACTGATTTCATTTTCAGCCAAATTTGAATATCCACGAACTACAAATTACACACTAATTTAAATATTCACAAAATCAGCACCATATGATATTAAAACATATTTAACTGTAAAATTTGTTCAGAAAGGAAAAAAGGAATACTATAGTTCTAGAAAGACTACTATGTCTTTTCATCAAACTTTATTTTCCAAAGAAAATGAAAATCGGTTCAATAAATCATTGGCACACTCACTTCCACGCTTACCACTTGCTCGACGACAGTGAGTTTTTCACACAAACCTTATCTCCACATCATCTACAAGAACAGAAAAAAACCCTGAAGTTTCGTCATGTCAGTATTCTTCTTTGTCAGCATACAAATGAGCTGGAGGGACCTACAGCAACTGGACGGCGCGGGCGTCGTGAGAACGGAACAAAACCTTCGCCGGGAAGAGCGACCGGAGGAAACGCTCTGCTTTTTAGTAAATTAAGGTGGATGCCAAAGAAACAAAACAAAGCATCCCCGGAACAGACCGTGCATTGGAGCACATCCGACGGGAAGGCCGACTCTTGTGTGGAGTCAGGCGGTCGACAGGAACGCCAGCGTCGAGATCGGTAGAGACTGTATAATTGTTGCCTTGAATTGGAACGAGGATAAAAAGCATGAAAATAAAAATGAGAGGAATACAGACGCGGAGGAGGGATACATACCAGAAAAGGAAATGAAGGAAGGAAATGGATGTTGAAATAAAAGGGTAAAACGTGGATCTGGAAAGAGACCGTTTACCTCACAAAAATGACTCAATAAGAATGAAAATGAATAAAATTGTTTGTAAAAAATCGATGAGTTTGTGCTAATTTTCTTTATTGTAATGATGCGTAATATAACGCGTGAGCTACTTGATGTGATGTTAAAGAAAAAAAACAAAGTATCGTCGGAACAGACTGTGCATTGAGGACATCTGACGGGAAGGCCGACTCTTGTGTGGAGCCAGGCGGTCGACAGGAACGCCAGCGTCGAGATCGGTAGAGACTGTATAATTGTTGCCTTGAATTGGAACGGGGATAAAAAGCGTGAAAATACAAATGACGAGAGGAATACAAACGCGGAGGAGGGGTGAATGCCAGAAAAGGAATTTAAGGAAGGAAATGGATGTTGAAATAAAAAGGTAAAATGACAACACGTGGATCTGGAAAGAGACAGTTTACTCCACAACAATGACTCAATAAGGATGAAAATGAATAAAATTGTTTGTAAAAAAATCGATGAGCTTATGCTAATTTGATGATAGTGAGCCTGAAAATTTAACTCAGAAGCTAAATTCATTTTCTTTATTATACTGATGCTCAAATTCGTTTTACAAGTACTTCAAGTAGTTTTGGAAATGATCAAAATGGGCGTACACGAAAGAAATCAAAATATGATCATTAGTCTCGTGAGTTACTTGATGTGATGTTAAAGAAACCAAACAAAGCATCCCCGGAACAGACCGTGCATTGAGGACATACGACGGGAAGGCCGACTCTTGTGTGGAGTCAGGCGGTCGACAGGGACGGTAGCGTCGAGATCGGTAGAGACTGTATAATTGTTGCCTTGAATTGGAACGGGGATAAAAAAGCGTGAAAATAAAAATGACGAGAGGAATACAAACGCGGAGGAGCGATGAATGTCAGAAAAAGAACTTCAGGAAGGAAATGGATGTTGTTATGTTTATTTATTTTTATTTATTTCACAGTTTTACATTGTTATAAAAAACAGCTTTCTCTTACCCACAAATTCTGATATTTTACATTTAATTTTAATTTTATTTTTCTACTTGCCCGATATTCGTAATCCTTGTCTGTTAAATTCTTGTCTTTCAAAATTCCCTCAATTTCAACCAGCTTTGTTTAGGTCTTCCTCTTTTCTCTCTACCTATGTTGAAATAAAAATGTAAATGACAGCATGCGGATCTGGAAGGAGACAGTTTACCTCACTACAATGACTTAACAAGGATGAAACGAATAAAATTGTTTGTAAAATTTCGATAAGCTTATTCTAATTGATATAAGTGAATCATATTATCTCACTCTGATGATGAAAAAGGTCTTCACGACTCGACGTGCTCATGCTCAAATTCATTTTATAGATATTTCTTGCAGATTTTAAAATGATTAAACCATAGGCCTGCGTGAATAAAAATCAAAATATTTGAGTGGTAGGAAATCATGTTTTTTAAATGACCATTCGCCTCATGAGTAAACTAAAGTGTAAAAAAACATATTCACATAAATTTCAACTAATATCGTGAGTGATAAGTTAAAATATATAGATAGAAGCTTTAATCTACAACTAGGCAAATTATTTTCATAATTTAATATATCCATAATTATATATTCATAATAATATATCCATAATAATATATCCATAATTTAATATGATTATTGTCAGGAGTCTATTAGAGATGTTTGATAAATTCACTAGTCACAAAGGAACGAGTAAAGTTATGGCAAATTTCCAGTGCACAATAATGGTATAATTATTTCGCGAGTAAACAAACTGTAACAAACAAAAATAAAACAATTAAACTTATCAAGATGAAAATCGAACGGAATTAATATCGAATATAAAGAAATATAAAGAAGCGGTCTTAATATCGCTGAAGCTTGAATGATTTCATAGAAGCTTTGTCATGGACATTCTATTAAGAAAATGATTTCAGAAAGTTTCGTGTATATCCAAAAAGACTGTGGCAACAAGAAACAGATATAAAAATAACACGATCATTACAAAAAAAGAACATTACATTTAAAGAATCAATTATTAAAAACATAACTGACATTCGCTCAATCATTAATTAGGTTTGAGAACTTTACATTTGAGGTTTGTGACGAAAGTGCATAATTTTTTTAAAAACAGGCTCATTTGCACTCTTTCAAAATTCTTTCGTTGTTGTTTTTAAACTATTTCTGAGCACCAAATTGCCCATTTTCTCATCAATTTTTAAATGCAAATTTTAATAAAATACTTTTCAATGACTTTTAATACTAATTGTGTTTGTTTCAAATAATAATGCAATGAACGCATTCAAAGAATAAATATGTTTAAGTGAGAACGTGAATTACATAGTTGAGAACATCTGATAATTTCTTGCTGATAAACAATTGAATGTTGAATGTTGAAATATAATTTCCTGATTCTGATACTTACCTTAAACCCTTCCGTCTAATCTTCTTACTACTACATCAGTATGAAATAATTTATGTTTGCAATCCCTGAGGGCACACTCTTCATACCCGGTGGGCCGATGTTTGCCATTAGAACTCTGGAAATCTTTATATACCGTGTGCAAGAAACCTCAATGACAACACATTAAGAATGGCGCCCTTATACAAAATGGAGAGAGAAAGTTCATTACAATATGAGTGTGTAATGTTTAATTACACTGTTACCATATTCAATAGTTTCACTTCTGTGTTCACGTCTCACAAGGAAATGTACAAAGTGATCAACTGCCTCCACATCACATTTTCAAAAATATATGGCGTTGTACGTATTGTCTACCGGGCTGCTACAAAGCATACACGCAAAATGTAATCATTAAGCATTGCTGTCCAACAAACCAATGGTTTTAAATGTTTCGCCGTTTCTGGTGGATCGTGACGTCGCTAAACTCTTACTACTGCCTTTCGTCCTAGCAATTTGCGGATAAGCTATCGTTCATGATTCACGTGACGCTCTCTCAAAACATTGCCATTTACTAAGCTACCTAAGCTACACAACGAATGCTGAGAACTGAGTTTTATGAGTACATCACAATACATCGAAAACTTCAGAAAACATCTTAGGAACCTTACCAGAGAAGGCTGAAAACCATGTAAATTAGACAAAATAATAAACACGGGTTACGGCCTGAGATTTTGAAAAATTATTGATGGTATTCAGAGGTACTCAGGACTCGACAATTTTATTCTCACCATTAATACTCGTATACCATTTTAATCAGTAGAGCCCGGATTTTTGTGCACTAAACCGCCTAAAATGTGTAAGATAAATGTTTAAAATATGCATTAAATTTGCAGTACAGAATTAACAAGAAAATAAATTTTCAGTACTAAAATGCAATCCAAAATGCTTATAGAAAAATTCGAATTTTGTTACGATGGTATTACCTCTTTGAAACATGAAAAAAATTGGTAGAAAAATGTTTTGAAAATAATTTTATTTTCTAACTTCACTTATTAAAGCTTGCATTGGAACGCTGTCATTTTGTCATGTTCTAATATTTGATAAAGGGATGGAGATTTAGGAGCAAGTATATTAATTCATAAAACAAAGTATATTCTATATTTAGGTGAAATATTATTAAAATTTATGACAAGATAATTTCTAAATTTTTTTCTGAAAAACTGGTCTGTCTATTAAGTTATGGTATTTTTATTATTTGAAATGATCTCTGCACCATAGATGTTATGAGACAATATTTGAATATTGAAATGATCTATGGATTTTTGTTGTTTTTTTCTCAGTTGTTCCTTCGCTAACTTGTAGCTGGCTCACGCTTCCTTTCGTGATGTCATCGTTCGACAAAAATGTTGTGCGCCACGAGAAATAATTGAAATTAGGAAGTGCAGTGCTATGTGCTCTTCTGTAAAAATTCTTTTTTTTATAAACATTACATTGAATTTACTTTTTGTGTGATAAGTCTTATGTTCATTTTAAAACCGAGACTTCAATACGAGATGCGTACTGGTGCACATGTTTCCTGGTCCTGTGCGGTAAGGTGGCGAACTGTAATCCAGAGCGTTCCGTGTTTCCGTGCTTTGCGTTTTATCAATTTATTTCTTTATATAATTAAACGTTTGTGAACCATGAGGAGCCATGATGTCATAAACCCTTTACGAAGAGGCGTGGCTGAACAGCTGTCGCGGCAGAGAGATACTTCCCTGATATGATGTTCACTTCTTTTACGAAATGTCATTTCGGTACGTTCTTAGGCTGATTCTTCCGTATGAGATTCCAACGCCTCCCTGAGTAAAACATGCACGACCCTTAAGGCACTAATGACCAACGTAGTTGTTGTGCCATGTAACACAGAATAATCACTCACTCATCCCTTCGCTCATCTGCAGCTCCTTCGTTCCGTTGCCTGAGGACGACCGGTCGTCATGAAGTGGATGTCCAGGCAGGCAGGCAGGACTACTGTCGCTTTAGGGGAAGGCGGTCCTTAAGGAGTTTGCTCTCGTGCGCTGGTCCCTCGTTTCCAATCAGTCCGGCGAACGCCTTCCTCTCTTCCTCACGTCCTCCCTCTCCTCGCCCCGTCCTCAAACGCAGGCTTGACGCTGGCGCCTTGGCGGAACGACTTCCTTTTATACAAATAACAATTAAGGCGTAAGCGATAGTGTACAAATGGTTCCCACATTATTTTGATTGCGAGATAATAATCTCACAACAAGTCGGCCTGCGCGACGCTTGAGTGTGTCATTACGTGCAAATAAGTCTCAAATTACGCGCTTCCTTTAAACTTTTAACGAGCAGTTAAAATTTAAACGATTTTCGATGTGGCGGCGCGGGCGGAGACGAAGGCGGCGACGGAGACTAAGACGGTGGGGGTGGGGGCGGAAGGGGTGGAGGGGGGTGGTTGGAGGTCCACTGTCGCCAGCCACCCGCAACGTCGGGGGTGGACAAAATTGTTCCTTCAGTTGTTTTACAATTGTTGGAAGAGGTGAATATTTTCTTCGCGTTTACATGTTAAATGAATTGATGTAATAGATTTTAGGCTGTTTTGCGGATTACTAGATTATATTATTTATATCTAATGAGCAGTTGGTATTCACATTGCATTGTTTTCATATCGGAAGAGAAGTAAAGATTAAAATTAATGATTTATTCTTGCTGTTCCAATAAAGTTGATTTACGAATTTTATGGAATGGAATGAAAATATCTTCTCATGCTATATACATTTGTAAAAGTATCTTTTTTTTACAAACAAATATCGAGTGGCAGTCATAAGTTTGAGTTTTCAAAAACACTTTCGCTACGAATGTTAGAGTAGCTAGTCCTCAAATAGACTTTGATGGAATAGGAGGAAGATACAAGTCTTGTCCTTGAGAGACAGAACAGAACTTCACACTGGAATATGAAGTCAATGTAAGAGGCAATTTTACACACTGAATTATAGGTTCCAAGAACTGAAAAAAATGGTAACCAATGGTTTATTTTCTTGTGTACAGTTGTTTGAAGAAGAAATTGCATGTTTGGGAGAGTTTATGACAATTGTTTCAAATTCATTGTTACGAAGAAAAGGTCGAGATCTCACCCGGCGTTCAAAACAAATTCTACAATAAAGAGATAAGAGAAAGAAAATGAGGCAGGCAATGAAGGGAAGAAAGATATAGAAAAAGTTGGAGAAGAAAAAAGAGGACCATAGGGAGGAAATCGAGGGGGAAAGGGACCGGGAGAGGGATGCAAAGAGGAAAGTGGAGGAGAATAGAGAAAGAGAGAGAGAAGATGAAGGGCAATGATGGAGGAGTTGGGAAAAAAAAGAGATGGGAGAAGAGAGGCGAGGAGGGAGACAAATAAGAGCACAAATTAAAAGGAGAGAAGAGCGGAAGAGGAAGAAGAAGAAAATAAGTATCTGAAAGAGAAAAATAATAATCAAACAAGAAAGGAGAGCGTGCATAAAGAATAAGAGCCAAGATGGGGAGGTGGAAAGGCAGGAAAAGAATGAGAACAAGAAGATGGAAGAGGGAAAAAATAGGAGAAAAGGGACATGTAAGAGAAGAGTGAGAAATCCTCCCACTCCCCCAAAGCCCTTCTCTGTCCCTCCCGCGCAGGGCGAGAGTGTCTAGCGTGTCCAGAGAAGGCAGCTCCAGCTTCTTCTTCTCCTCCTCCTCCGGGGCGGGAGGAAGGGCGCGGGCGACGCACGGCCGCGGGCGCCTCGTCACGACGCGCTTCAACGGCGCGGCCATTGTCGCCCGCGGGCGGGGGACGCCCGTCGCCCCAGGCGCGAGAACGGCCGGAAACGCTACTGTGAGAACCGCCTCCTCCCTCCCTCCCTCGCTCCCTCCCTCCCTCCTTCCCTCCCTCGCTCCCTCTCTCCCTCCCTCGCTCCCTCTCTCCCTCCCTCGCTCCCTCCCTCGCTCCCTCCCTCGCTCCCTCCCTCGCTCCCTCCCTCGCTCCCTCCCTCGCTCCCTCCCTTCCTCCCTCGCTCCCTCCCTCCCTCCCTCCCACCCTTCCTCGCTCCCTCCCTCCCATCCTCCCTCCCTCCCTCGCTCCTTCGCTCCCTCCCTCCCTCCCTCCCTCGCTCCCTCTCTCCCTCCCTCCCTCCCTCCCTCTTTCCCTCCCTCCCTTCCTCCGTCGCTCAAAACACCGCTTCTCCGGCTCTCCCTCCCTCACTCCTTCCCTCGCACCCTCCCTCGCTCCCTCCCTCCCACCCTCCTTCCGTCTCTCCCGCTATCTCCTGCGCCTCCGCCTCGGCAACCGAATCGACTCCGCCTCCGTCCCGGCTCCGCGCCGTGATTGATTCAATTAATAGATCAATCAAAAAATTGATTTAATCAATTCTCATAGATTCGATTAATTGATTGGTTCAATAATGTGATTAATTTGATTAATTGATTGGGTTTCATTATTTGGGTGAATCAAGTAATACTATAATTCAATTGATAATTTGTTGTTTATGAGAAGCTTATTAAAAATTATCGGTCTACTGATTCATTATTTACAGTTTTCGTTTTCTCAACTACTGTGGTTATTAGCCCCTCAACTGGAGGCGTGTTGTATCTCGGGATTGATAGCGATCCTTAACCGCGTGAGATCCGGGATTACCGACTTTCCTTTGAAGGTGCGTCCCCCAGCGTGGTACTACCCAAACGAAGGCCACATCTAAGCTTCCGACCGGTTTCCCGACATGTGCAATAGTGTCGTGGATGTAAGTGTGCGCGCGTGTATGTGTCAGAAAGAGAGAGAGAGAGAGAGGCAATCGGATCGGCGCCGTGTCTCATCATCCGGTGGGGTGGGAAGGAACACTGCCATCACAAGGCATAAGAAACATTAACTACACTAACGGGACTAATTGTCATAAAAGTGAACGTGCCCGGAAGCGTTAATTGATTGACCAGCTAGACAGGCCGGAGCGGGAGCGGTGGCGGCGGCGGGGACAGGGGCAGGGGCGGGAATGGGGGCGGGGGCGGGAGCGATGGCATGGGTGGGGGATTGGGAGTGTGCATGGGCGTGCGGTTGGTCGGGTGTGTGGACGTGGGCGGAGGCGGGGGCATGGGCGTGGGTGGGTGCGGTGGCGGGTGCGTGAGAATAGGCGGGGGCCGGGGCTTGGGCGTGGGCGCGGACGGGGACGGGACCATGGGTGTGGATGGGAGAATGAGCGGGGGCATGGGCGTGGGCGCGGCGTGGGCGAGGGCAGGGGCGTGGGCATAGGCGTGGTCGGATGCAGGAGCGTGGGCGAGGCGTGGGCGGGGCAGAGGCGTGGGCGTGAGTGTGGGCGTGGACGGGGGCGGGGGCGGGAGCTTAGGATGGGAGCATGAGCGGGGGCGGGAGCGTGTGCGCGGCGTGGGCGGGGGCAGGGGCGTGGGCGGGGGCGTGGGCGGGGCGGGGGCGAGGCGTGGGCGCGGGTGTGGGCGGGGTCGGGTGTGTGGATGGGAGCGGTGGCATGGGCGGAAGGGGGAGCGGAGGTGGGGGCGGGGGCATGGGCGTGAATGGGAGCAGGAGCGGGAGCGGGGGTAAGGGCGGGAGCGAGGCGGAGCGTGAGTCGCACACGGCAGAGCGCGCGGCGGCGGCGGCGGCGCGGGAGCGCAGGCGTTTCTGTGACGAATCCGCCCCCGACTGGCGGCGCGCCGGTTTTCTTCCTTTTCTCACCGCCCCCGCCCCCGCCTACCACCCCCGCCCCAAAGGCGCTTTCTGCTCCGGTGGCGGCCCTCCGCCGCCGCGCCGGTCACGGGCGGCCCCGCCTCCCCCACCCCCACCCCCACCCCCGCCCCCACCCCAGTCCCCACCGCCGCTTTCGAGGAGCCACGAGGGCCCGATTATTTACCAACTTTCGTAGGAGTGTCTGAGACGAAACTGACACTCCTGGGGCAGTGCCGTAACATAACAATGTAGAGGATTTTCATAGACATACATACATATCATAGACAATTCAAACCCCATGCAACCACCACCAAAGCTAATACTTTTATATAAAAGAATAAACACATTATATTACGAGTATTTAATATTACTCATGATAATAATGAACCAACAATCACAGATATAAATACTGATATACAAAATGAATTGTAAAACAACTGTAAAATACAATTCTAAATGTAATAAAAATAAAATTCAATTGTAATAAAAATGTAATGTAAAAATTGTAATAAAAATGTAATGTAATGTAAAAATTGTAATAAAAAATACAATTGTAATAAAAATGTAATGTAATGTAAAAATTGTAATAAAAAAATACAATTGTAAATGTAGGCCCAATAAATCCATAATTTTCATCTCCCAAGCAATGAGTAAATATCAGGGTAGTTATAGTTATGATCTTGAAACCGAAAGAATTTGGTGGTGTTTTGGTCCTTTCAGAGGAGTCTGTTCTGTAATTGATTTTACCGTGATACATTAATATGTCGTATTAAAATCATTAGCATAGTAATATCTCTTAATTCCACAAATAGCCTCAAAATATGATTATTATGATTACTATTATATGAGTTCCCCCGACTGCCTTAGTCACCAAACACATGATTTGATCTCCATGCCTCCCTCTCTGTGGGATGGCTGGACTTGCTATGTCAAGGATTAATTTTGACCAGTTTTATTTAAATATTCGTTCAAAGCATTAAATTTAAATTGTTCAAAGCGTTACTATCTTTCAAGTGTTGACTTTTTTTAAAACTCATATGTTCTGTAATGTAAACGTATGTGAACTTAAAAGTTCTGCAATGAATTTCTGAAAAAAACTGTGAACTAACTAGTCAATCATGAATGAAACTTCTTAGTAACATTTTTACATTTTTAAGTTTTCACTTAAGCCTTTCAGTAATGACTGAAATTTTGTTGAAAAATTGTTTCTTCTTAGACAATCGCCTTAGTGATATGCTTAGACGTTCTAGCTTAGGAACATTCTTCGATGTCCATAAACTATTCATAAACTTATGACGTTCAAGGGTACCCGCTTTGTGAAATTATCAAACAACTAGTAGTGCTACTACAGCACATAATTTCTAGCATGATAATGACCGAGTTATCTCGTTTTGATTTCACGCAAAAACTACTCATATTTTCGAATAATTGGATATGACCTTATTTAAAGATAAAAAAAATTTGAAGTACAGATTTCATTACGGAAAAAATCGTTATCAACACTATATGAGTTCTAGGAAAACGCCAAAAATATTTGGAACTTTTGCAATATTCAAAGTTACAAAGCAATGAACGCAAATTGGACCTGTTCCATTTTTATAAGCGAAATATCTTCTATTCAAGAAAAAATTCAAGAAAAATCCATGCTCTTTTTAAAAAATTTATAATTGCCTTAATTTCACGCAAAAAGTGCCTGTAAGCTACTCATATATGGACGATGGCTTGTCATTGGTACTTTATTCCTTTAACTTGTAGAGTGATTTTACCATGCCTTAGCATCAGTATTCTTATTCTTTTTAATACTCTTCTTCTCCTAATCTTCTTCCTTCTTCAAATTGACTCCAAAAGAATTTCTGCTTTTTGGAGTCAATTTTATCAACTCTCTTAATTCGTAAAATCGTTGTATCTATATAGTAATCGTCTCCCAATTCTGTCGATTGTTTCCAACCAATTTCATTCACGTTTCCAGACCCAACGATTCCTTAGTTACTACTGCAATAGATTCTAATTTTGTGTTCAATTGTAATTTTCTTCAAATAAAATATAATCTCTATCATGCATTTTAAACTGTATACTTCCCTTCTGTGGCGTACCGATTACCTAGGATGTCAAGTGTATCTGGAACTCGTCGGAAGGTTGTCTCCTCTGTGGCGACCGACCAGCCGTGAGCTTAATTGCGGCCGTGGGCTGCTACGCTCTGGCCGCCGTCGGCCATTGTCGATTGGCGGGCCCTCCCCGCCGCCGCCCACGCTGGCGTAAAAAACGCGCGTTCGTATCCTCTTGAATGAGCGTCTGGATGGAAACTCAGGCCCGCCCCTCTCCTGCTCATCCCCCCTTGCCGCCCGGCATCTTTTCATACCGGCAGGACCAGCCCTCCACGCCACGTTCCATCTTTTCCCCTTCCCGCCCCGTCCTGTTCTATTCCGTCCCCTTTCCAGGTGGTTCGGTCACGTTCTGATCCGTCCTGTTCCGTCTCATCTTTTCTTTTTCCCGTCCCATCCTGTCCCGTCCCGTACTGTCCTGTCCTGTCCTATCCACCCGTCCCGTTCGTCCATCCCATCCTGTCCTGTCCTGTCCAGTTCTGTCCCTGTCCTGTCCAGTTCTGTCCTGTCCTATCCCACCCGTCCCGTCCACCTTGTCCCGTCCTGTCGGGTTCTGGTCTGTTCGGTCCAGTCCTTTCCCGTTTTGTCCTGTCACGTCCCGTACTGTCCTGTCCTATCCCATCCCGTTCTGTCCTCTTCAGTTCTGATCTGTTCGGTCCAGTCCTGTCCTGTCACGTCCTGTACTGACCTGTCCTGTCCTATCTCACTCGTCCCGTCCTGTACTGACCTGTCCTGTCCTATCTCACTCGTCCCGTCCCATCCCATCCCGTCCTGTCCTGTCCTGTCCAGTTCTGGTCTGTTCAGTCCAGTCCTGTCCCGTCCCGTCCCGTCCCGTCATGACCCATCCCGCCATGTCCCGTTCCATCCTTCCCTGTTTTGTCACATTCCGTTGTATCCGTTCTTTTCTGTCTCGTTATATCCCTACATGACCCGTCCTGTCCCGTCTTCGCCCATTTGGTCCCACTCTTTCCCCTTCCGTTTCAGACATCTCCGTTCCGCCCCTTCCCGCCGCGCCGCACCCCTCCCCGTCCCGCTCCATCCCAACCCATCATACCCCTACGATTCCAACCCGTCCCACCCCCCATCCTATCCTATATTATCCCGTCCCATTCCAAACGCGGCTGTCCTTTCCTCGCCCATTCCGTCTTGTCCCGTTGCATGCGATTTCCGTTCCTAGCAGACGGTAGTTCGGCGCCGGATCTCGCCATCCAACAGGGGAAGAGCACCGCAACCTCCACAGCAAAAACATTCACTACACTAACGGGACTAATGACCCTTGAAGTTGACGCGCCCGGAATCACTATCAATCAATCAATCAAAAATCGATGTTAAATACACACGCAATAATGTTTTCTACCCCCATTGTATAACTTTCATTTGATGGGTGCAACAGGTTGCATAATGATAGTCATTTCGATACAGTTTTCATTATGATACAGGTTCTTGACCAATCACAGAAAAAGTTTACAAACCAAATATTGACAATTAATCATTGAGAATCGTTTTAGCAAATTTTTCGTTCGATTATGTACATTCAAATTGTATTTGATATTATATTTTATTGCCAATAGCTTTCATTTCTTTTATTACTAGTATTTTTTGTGGTATATTATTTAAAATAAAGTAATTTCACTTTGATCCTATTTGACTAGCGCAGTACTCCCTAGAAGGATCTCTCGTGGACACATAGTGAACTCAACAGTAACTTCCCCCAGTGGACTTAGAATACTTCACTTCATTTTATTTCGTAAACAAATGGTATTCCAATAAGTCAAACAATTACCGGATATTCTTGAGTTTACTATGAGTTCACTATGTGTCCTCGAGTGCTTTACCGTTAGAACTGCCAGATAACAAAATGGAACAATAGTTCCCTTATTAAGGAGCCTGACGACGTAACAAAACAAGTTACGAAACGGTGTGTTCTGTGTGTAAATGTGAACAATAAAGGATTGTCATACATAAAATTGGATAAGTTTTATTATTAAGAACCATATACTGACAATCAGGAACAATTTTTCAATTGGTCTACAAGTTTAACTTTCCTGCGGGCGTGCTGTCGTGACTTTTTTACGACAATAGCAGATTTTTTTTGTTTTTCTGTCTACGCATTGTTGTCAAAGACTTATGCGTTCTTGGTATTCCTAGCAGGTATCTTTAGTGATGCATTCCTGCAGCCACTGTTTAGTTTGCTCTCTACATTCAGTTTTTGTAACGCTCTACTCGAGATAAGTGCATAGTGACGTAAACTTTACGCTGCGCACCGGCTGTTATGCTAAAATATTGTATAATAATTTGGCCTAATCGAAATTTTCTGTAAAATGTCCAGATAAAGAATTCATGTGAACGAAAATCAGAATATTCTTCAAGAGCTGTCTGATCGGAGGAAGATCATGAATTGGATAGTGAGAGTGACAGTAAACGAATGTTGAAAATATAGACGGACGTCAGAACGATACATGATCGGAACAAGATATTTTTGATACTAAATACGAACGTTTATCAACGGATATGTTTTTTGGTAGTAAATATTATTCTTAGATATTATAATGCGACATAAAATTCCATTGTTGTACAATTTATTTGATTTTTTCAAGAGTCATTGAATGTCGTAAAATTTACGACACGCGCCCGCTGGAAGGTTAACTATGCAGCTTCCCCACTTCGCATTGGCATGTGAGAAAGGGCTCGGCGCTTTCCCCCGCGCCTTTCGGCGTCGCTTGTGCGGAACCCTGCGGAACTCCAAGTGCAGCGCTGAAGAAACGGCGCGTCACTGTCACCGTCGGGCGTCCCGAGCGGTGGGAAACCGAAAATCGAATTAGACACGAGCGGACCGGATGCGGCTGTGACGAGGCGGATTCGGCTCCGTTTCGACGTTTGCTTTCTTTGCTCCGGACGACTCCCGGGCTCTTGGGGAACAGTCACAGCTCGTTTATCACTTGATTTACGAATACGTTTCATGCGTTTTCTTCTTTCTTCTTTTTTTTTGTCTTAACCAGAGTCACCACAGGGTGGGAAAGGATACTGTGAAATATACGATAGAGAGGTCGTGATGGATGCTGTTTATTCTGTCATTATACGAAATCATGTTTCGATCTTAAAGTCATAACCCTTGCTGTCACGTAGTAAAATTGAGGGGTTCAGAGCACAAGGGGTATAAGTGCATTTTTGGCAAATTAGGAGTAGGAGTGTGAACTCTATGTGAAAAATCCATTTTATTTCGTGAACAATGGTATTCTAATAGGTCAGTTACCGGGCATAGCGGTGAGAAAAATACCTTCCATTGCGTTTTCTATAGTCACTGAACTTTGAACTTGATTTTCGGGCACGTTATACCTTGTGCTCTAAGCCACTCAATTAACATTTTATAATTGTTTGAAATACACCTTTTAAATCGCAGTTAGGTAACGCTGCAGGAAGCGGGGAGAGCTGTCCTCGTTCTAGGCATGCCCGAGGCTGCATAAGACATTTTCTGGATGAGTAAAAAAAAATAGACAAAGGAAACATGAAGGAATTGGCCTTGAATACCGCGTGCTATCGGACAGATGTGGTAATAATTTGGCCCGGGTGCGCGGTACCTGTGATAGCCTGCAAAGTGTACAGGGGTCACCAGATACCCCACGAGCAAACAAGGTATTAACTAGCACCAATTACCGACATGGGCGAGAGACACGTGACTCTGAGTGTATAAGGAGGCCAGATATGCAACGCCATGGGATTCAAGTAGAGTAGAATCTCCATATCATTATTCTCCCAGGTACCTATTCGCCCATAATCCGTCCGGTTACGCGACATAATGTAGTATCTTAAGACGGATGGCGGCTAAGGCCATCAACATATGTCACGGCTGGGCTTGTCAAAAAGGTCCTAGGGTTCGAATATCGAAGGTGAGAATATTTTAGACACCAGCTACACTTCTGGGACGAGTTGAGCCGCTGAAGGGGGGGAGGGGTTGTAGCAGACGAGTGCTCTGATCGGGAGTCTTTCGTGGTTTCTTCGATGAATATTTGGAGTTTACCGGAGCAGTATCCTATCAAACAGGCCCCAAGTCGCGTGCTGTCTTCTTATCTCCCTTGTCCTATCCTCACCCCTTACACACACTAACATGCACTACGACACCCACATGTTGGGAGAACGGTTGGAAACTTAGAACGCGCCTGCGGCGGTGCCCTGTTGGGGAGATCCTGCAAGCCTTCAACCCAAGGTTGGCGCCAAACTCACATTCCAACGGCGGAGGTATATATTTAATATAGGAGGGTAAGTCAATAAGTATCTGCAATCAATGTTTATAATTTATTACAGGAAGAATACACAATTTTTATTGATATCATTTTTTAACATAGTCACCCTTCTTCTCTATACACTTGTCCCATTTTTGCACAAGCTTTCCGATACCTTCTGAAAAAAAGGTTTATGATTGTGCAGCAAGGCGCGTATGCACCACGTCTTTGAACTGTTAATCGGAGCAGAATCGACGGACTAAACAGATGGTATTCCGACGGGGCAAAATTGGGGCTGTGCCCAGGATGCTTGTGCTCTTCATTGAGTTGTTTTGGAACCCATAGCTTCTTTCTTCTTCAGTTGCTGCCGTTCTTCACTCTTTCTTTACGCTCGTCCGACCACTGTTCTATGAACTGGTAAACACTTTTCTGTGGTAGAACATTGTTCCCGTATTGTGTTGAAAACCTGCGATGGATTTCAGTAGGAGGAGGAGTATAGTACACCTTTAAAACATAAAAAACGGACTACGGAACGCTCTTCTTCTTTGGTGCAAACAGAGAGTGCTGTAGCCATCTTTACACTACAACAGCGCAAAACTGACTGATCAGATTACTTTGAAACCTCCTACAGGAAAAGACAACGGTCCCATCTAGTCGTTAGGCAATACACAAAGCCGTAAAATAAAACTAAAGACAATTAGAGCAAAATTGCAGATACTTTTTTACTTACCTACGCATTTATTATTTCTTGCTAATAAGATTTCGCTGGGTGGCAGAGTTTATACAGATCATATAAAGTCATACAAAGATAACTTAAAAATACATATTATAAGGAATCTACAACTAAGTAACTAAGAAATATAACACACATAAATATTTGGAAATACATGCAATTCCCTTGACGATTCCGGAAGCAACGCACACTAGTGGGAAAAGTCGCTAGTGCTGCAGCAGGTAGATTGTTCAAGTCATTTATTGTCCGGTTGGCAAATGAGTATTTACCTACATTGGTTGTTTGATTCCTATATTTAATTTTGTGTGGATGATGTGCCTTTCCGAAAAGGTACACCGCCACTTCCCAGTTATAACATGCATCAACACTTACGGGAAAATGATCATAGTAGTTGACGCGGCCTCAATCTCTCTACAGTGACTCACTCGCTTCTCGTAGGGTGAACTTTTGCCCAGCAGCCGCCCTGAGGGCATGTTCCCACCCCTTGCCTGAGCTGCTCTCAAGGGGTTAACAAGGAAAATCCTGTGTAAAGAACGCACGATCAACACACGTCGGTGATCACTAGACATCGTATGTTTAGGCACTAAAAAATAGTCTTTTAGGCGCCTAAAAAGGCACTAAAAATGTCAAGAATAAGGAGAAAAAAAAGGCACTGTCATAAATTACATTCACAATAAAATTAAAAATTATTTGTAAAACTACATACGTATTTACAACTCTTCTACATTGCATTCTTAATTGTGTCCATTGCAATATATAACCTGTAACTTTTCAAGGATCGCAATTCCAAATCTTCAACGATTGGGAGACAAAATCAGTTTGTATACACAGAAGGATTTCTGAACACCCACTGATGTGTCTGGCATATACTTTAGAAGTCCAACATTAACAACACTGAAACCTTTTGGGAATTTACATTTATTTTCACTCAAAAGGTGCCCAGGGTGTATTGTCAATCGACCTTTCTCTCAGAACATGGATAGTATTTATGAAATAGGGAAATGAAGAAAAATATGTTGGTATACTTTGAGGAATTATCTCGTATTTCAAAATACAAATACGTGAATTGAAGGTTTCGTAACGAATAGTCAGACTGGACCATGGCCGATTTTCTGATACCTTAGCATTGTATATAAAAATAATACATAAAAGGCAGAAATGTGCAATAATTCTAAAGAAAAGGCATTTATTAAAAAAAGGCATTTATGCTAAAATAAGCAAAAATAAGCATTATAAAACTTGGTGAAATGTCATCATTTGTCATGATTCGTGCACATATATTATCAGCCTTTAAATAAGTTCGCTAGAAAAAAATAGGCATTTCCCTAAGTATCCGATGTCTACTGATCACAGGTCGGGATGTATGGTGGAAGGCGAGAAGGAAAAAGGGCAGTTGAGTTTGGGAGTGTATCAGGTAGGCTTGGAATATTCAACCTCTGCACAGGGTCACCACGAACATTTTATGTTGATACCCAAATATAAATGTGCCCAAGTATATATTCTAATTTAGTCCTCAGATCATCTTAATTTCTGTGTATCGATACGTAAAAGATATAAAGCTGTGCTCGTTCTTCAATTCATTACTGAAAAAGTTATGTTTGCACCGCGAGTTGATAAGAAGCTACTGAGGGCTTGCTGTTATTAAGCGATATTTTTCTAAACACAGATATTGTTGTAGTAACATAAAAGATAGGGATTTTTTATTATTATGTGTGTAGACGTTGGTTATAATGTGCGGTAGATCATACAGTTGACCTGAAGTTGCCGATGTTTTCATCCTTCAAATTTCTGCTCGCAAAAAGTACCATGTCTCATCTTTCACATCTGCTAAGGTGGCTCAGAGCATCAACTGATGTCACTGTGGTCCCTCTGATCAAGAGAACCTAGGGTTCGAGTCCGGCGGTGACTGTATTTTCGACACCGGATACATATCGATATATATAGGAAATCCTGTAATGAGGGTACGTCATAAATATTATAAACGTATGTAATGACTGATAAAATATAATTATTTATATTGTACCATGCTATTTATTTATGGGTTGAACCTATATCTACACATATTTTAGATATGTGACTGTACAAACATATATTGTGTGAATGAACTAGTGGTGCTAAACCAGCATGTACTTTCTCGCACATATTTTTGTGGAAAAGTACGCGGAAAGTACTCAAATTTTAGAAAAATTGTACATGACCTTATTTCAAAATTTATTTTTAAGTCTCAGATTTAATTAAAGGAAAAATCTCTATCTTTATTATTTTAGTTAAAGGAAGATTCCGAAAAAATTTTCAACATTTGTAATTTTTGAAAAATTACTGTTTTCAACGAACATTAGATGTGCACCATTCTCTTCAACGTTCTTGGATAGTTGGATAGTGATCCAATATTTAATCAAAAAAAGTTGGAGCCATTTTCGTGACAAATTTGGAAAATGTTCCAGGGGCTTCATGTAAAGTAACGTCAAAATTAAAATATTGGTTTTCAAATTCGACGGGCTGCGAAATCTGCCAGGTCGGTTGGTGGAGAATATCAATTTTGGAGAAAAAAGTCTGAACGGTGTAGCAGCTAGCTTTTTTCAGATACAAACAGACGGTCGGACGGACAGACGCACGAACGGACGGACGGACGGACGGACAACGAACGTATTGCCATCATTCGATTTTTTGGGTCCCAAGGACCCACAAAACATGAGTTCTGGCTACACCACGTGATAGATGATTTTCTTTCCAATTATTGTTTTCTTTCTAAATGTAACAAGTGGATTTATCCATTTTTCGTTTCCAGTATCCTGCAATAAGAGTTTTTCTCCCCAAAATTTACAGCTTTACATATCTTTTCTCTATTGCGTAGCGAGAAATTAAAAATTTTATTTGTTCCAATACTACGTTTATTTGTGATTTTTTGAAATAATATGTTATTAACAAAACTTGCTGTAGTTTTGCGTTCACTTCTTCAGAATCTTAAAAATGTGAAAAAAATCTGATCATAGAACATACCAAATTACTTACACGTTACTTACAGCTTATAAGTCACGCTGAAATATATAATAATCGCCTGAGTTGCTCTTGTTTCACAGAAAGCGTTTCTCTCTATGATTTTAAATAAAACCACCATCTAAAGTCCCCAAAAATTTCATCGCAAAACCTAAAAATTTAACTTAATATGAGGAGAACACCGTTGAGAAGCCTTTTCATTTATATTTGGCCATGGAGTAACTTGTAAAGAACACTGGGTGGCCTCCAACACCAGTATTCCATCAGTATTTTCTAGTGTATTTGTGTATCGACTTGTTATTTAGAAATCACTGTGCTACAACCAATGTAAACATACTGCTGAACAACACCACACAAAATGTTTTTACAAGAAGTAATGCGCGTAGGGTATAGATCAACAAGTAAAATACTCTTCATCAACAATCCAATTAATTAAATATTTCATCAGAAACGGACTTTACAAACTTGACTTGCTGATCCATTTACAAAGTTACTACATTGAAAATATTCAATATTGAAATATTGAAAATATTGAAAAATATTGAATATTGAAAATATTCAATGTGGCCTGTTTTTTGGAGCGTTGCTACGCATTCCTTCAACTGTGTATGAGAATACAGTCTATAAGTGCAATAGAAGAATAGATGAAATAACATAATGAAATACTTCCATTTTTCAGTTAAAATTGAAACTGTTGCATTGTTTTTGATTTTCCGTGAGTTCTTGAGTATCTAACGAAACCACAGATACCTCTCACATGATAGGAAGCTGCATAGTTTTTTCAATATCTGCGTGTATTGGAAACCAGTAATATATGTGTAGTGTTGTAAAATAGTAATACACAAGCCTATCTTGGATTGTATTTTAACTTAAAGGAAGGGAGTCCCAAGATGAAATACAGACAGACGTAACCTTTTTAGTTAATTTCATGAGCCCCATAATTTTTGTTTTCAACAGTTTAGGGGATGGATTGCCCCCATCATCAGGCTAAAATAGAACAATATATTTTTTACAATTCCATGACACAATCACAAGGCGTATGCGAACCAATACAGATAACACAGTCCTGTGAAAGAAATCTTTTCGAAATTTGATTCGATAATATCATCTGATCTTTATGTTTTTTGGTGTTCTGAAATTGAAAGTAATGTCAGTTTTTCTCTATCACGTACAGATTTTTTTCAAGCTCAAGTTCAATCTCTAAAGATAGTAGTTATAACGACATAAGAAAATAGAATCGGATGACCGTTTTTACTTATTTACAAGTTGTTAACAATACCAAATTCATTGTTTCGTACTGATATAATCTTGCCAGAGTAAACAATGATGCATATTTGTAATTTTTGTGAAAACGTATTCTTTTCTCTTGGAAACTTGTTCGTGTCGTGTGCGCTTCCGGGAATATGACTCTTCAGGTGTTTGACGATGTAACATCCAGCAATATTCCGCCATCATGTTCACGTTCCATCTCCTTGAGGTCCTGATGGAACCTTTCCCCTCGTTCTTCACTGACGGATGTTTGTCGGAATATAGTCCACATGCAAGTGTAGGTACTGAATCTTCTCATGGTGAACTCATGTGGCAGCCTAGTATTCGAAAGGTCTTCAGCATGCGTTCCACGATACATCTGTAGTTAGGATCCTTTACGTTACCAAGGAATTTGTCAACAACTTCTTTAAAATAATTCCATTCCCCTTCTTATCAATGATCTGAGCAAAATGTGGATCTGAGAAAATTTTTCTGATGGCTGGCCTACAAAGATTCTTTCTTTTATCTTAACGTCACTTAAACGGAGCAAAAGTACTTGAAACATTCACTTTCTTTATTGTGAGGAAATCTTTTATATTTATTTGGTACTTCTTGATTGTGTACTCATCACAGATAAAACAGAAGTAGTATGGGCTGGTAACACAACGCCGATGAGACATTTTTTTTCGAAATACACTTTCAAACTTCAGAAAATATTTTTAATAACTTTGACGCAACTAGATGACCTAAGTGAATGTATTCACTCTAATTGACACTTCTGGACTGGGAGACTGAGCAACAAAATGGGCTCTAATTTCCATACATAACCATTTCTATCTTCACTAACGTCAGAAGGGAACAACCGAGAGAAGATAACAATTACCTTCCTATCTGAACAGAACCTTCATGACCACACCACCTATTCAGGCAGAATGTTATTAGAACATCATAAGGGTTTAGAATGTTAGAAATCGTTTAAGATAAAAAGATTGGTTACAAATGTAGTAAATACGTGCATATGCTACAAAATAGGAATTATGTTTCATGGATTTGAAAAAAATCTTTACGTTATGGAGAAGAATTCGTTTTCAGCACACCAAAAAGCCTAAAGACTAGCCAATTATCAAATCAAGTTTTTGTTTGTAGACCTGTGTAATTGGTTAATGAATGAAAAAAAGTGCAATAAAGATGTGTAGTGCAACGCACAGCTGAGCGACGCTGCTGCGTGGCGGAGTGGTTGAGGCTTTTCGATTTCCCCCTCCAGTTGCCCTGGAGGGGCGGGAATTTTTTCATGTTCGGGCTATATTAATTCTCCAGCCGATTGGGCTTGTGGAGATCGGGGAGGGCTATATCTTAAATAAACTAACTTAAAACTATTACATGGCTAGCCTCTTTGGGCCTACTCTAGTTTTATTTACAGATTTTTTTGGATTGTGATTTAAAGTTCTTTATATTGTTCTTCTTCTTCTTTTTCTTTTTGTTTCATTCACTCACTCAGTCATTCGTATTACTATATTTACAACTTATTCTCTCACACATTCATTCTCGCATTCATACACATTAATCACTACACTGGATTCATATACACTATTTACACTGGATTTTTCGCCCACGGCGCCGACTTTACTTGGTTGAGGCCCATTGTGCGTCGGTGGTCGTGTCGGTGCAGCGGTGCAGCGGCGCGGTGCGGTCGCGCGGGTGGCGGACGGAGACTTCGGTCGCGGCGTCGGTGGTTTTGCGGGCGGGCGGGCGGGAGGCAGACGGTTCATTGACGTCCTGCCCGCTCATGTGTTACCGCTCACACTTTAAAGCCCCAGTCATGTCCTGTTCTCCGCCGCCCCCTCTCCCTCTCGACGCTTCGTTCCTCTGCCCTCCGTTCCCGCCTGGCCGCTCTCGCCTCCGCCCCCCCCCGCCCCCCCGCCCCCCCCATTCGTCGCGCCATTCACCTCCGCGTCTTCGCCTACGCCTGCTTCCCGTCACGCTGGTGGTCGGCCTCGCCGGGGCGGTCCTGTCAATCTCGCTGGGGTCTTAATCGCCGAGACATCTGGTCAATACTGCAGGGTGTGGATTGTCTCCGGGAAGACATGTTAAATTCCACTGGTGGTAGTGGTGATGGTGGTGGTGGTATTGGAGTCATGTATACTGACAACTCCAGAATCAATTGAGAATAATATAAAAGAATCTCCATCTCCTGTAATGGAATCGTTCAAATTCTAGGAGTGTAAAATTAATTGTATCGCCGCCAGCTTGGGGCCAGGAAACTTTCCTTTTACTGGAAAGTTTCCATCCAAAGATATCTTGAGCAAAGTATGCCTGACACCCGGAAAACTTCCAGTACGGCGGCAGAAATTGGTAAACATCCCACTTCCGACCTCTGAAATGTAAATGTGGATGTATGTGAAAGTGCCTCAGAGTGACGATCACTTTTGTGTAAACTCATAAATACTGACTGCAGCAGCCTATGCGCCAGTTCACATGTAGCATGTAGTAAGAACCAGACCTGTCTGTACATTTCATCCTTAATAAACTTCTGTTGGAAAAGAACTTCGTATCTTCATTTCTACAGCAGCACAGCATAAGCAATTTGAACCTGAGTCGGAGGAAAGCAACTGACTTTCGACTTCTTTAACTTTGGTACTGGTGGAAGTAGTGGTGGTGGAGGTGGTGGTAGTAATGGTGGAGGTGGTCGAGGTAGTGGTAGTGGTAGTAATGGTGGTGGTGGTGGTGGTGGTGGTGGTGTAGGTAGCGATGGTGGTGGGGTTATTGAAGGTTGTGGTTGTGGTAGATATGGATGCTGAGATGGTGATGGTGGTGGTGGTGGTGGTGGTAGCGGTGCTGTTTCTGGTAGCGGTGGTAATGGTGGTGGTGGTGAGTTGGCTGTGGCGGGAGTGGTAGTGGTGGTGAAGATAGAGGTGTTTGATGGGGATGGTAGAGGTTGTATTAGTAGAGTTGGGGAGTTGGTGATGGTGGTGGTGGTAGCGGTGTTGGTTGGGATTCTGGTGGTTGTGATGATAGAGACGATCGCTGTGGTGGTGTTAGTATTAGTAGAGTTGGTGGTGGTGTAGGTAGCGATGATAGTGGGGGTATTGGAGGTTGTGGCTGTGGTTGTGGTAGATTTGGAAGCTGAGATGGTGATTGTGGTGGTGGTGGTGAGGGTTATGGGGAAGAGGTGAGCGGGGATGAATTGGGGAATTGAAATTAATGAAACAAAGATCATTTGAGCTTACAAACCACGTTCTGAATAAATCCTAAGAATAGTATTGACTGTTTTCTTTTCCAATTTCCTTCATTTGAAAATTTCCAGTTTGAAATCATTAATGAGGTACCTAAATATGAACTACTTTTTCTATAACGCAGACAAATTAATATTTTTTCAGCTGTGGTCATCAGATTCTTTAGTTACAGTGCAACCCCCGACAACCTCCTGCTAATTTGCAACATCTAATACTAACCTTGTCACCGTGCTTTCATAGTGTTAGACTCTATTTTGCGATATGTCGGAAACATCACTACCCCAATAATATTTTAACTAATACTCTGATCTATGTGCCCTTTGATCTACTCTGAAAACCTGCCATAGGATGGATGGATCAAAGTCATCTTCATATAGATACATTAGTGCTCAAAAAAACCGGATCGCCTCGCTCACAGTTGTAATCTGCAATATAATCCTGAAAATACACCACTTGGCTTGCAAAAAACCAGTGAGTTATGAAGATAATGGTATCAGAAACATCATATAATCTACATAAACTATATGATAACAATTTTTGAGAGCATATTGGATTAGGAAAACAGGGAATACCCAATTTACTTAGATGATGCGGTTTCTTTGTGCACTACTGTAATAAGGTGATGCAGAATGGCCAATTCCCGTAGCGCAGTGGTTGCGGCGGGAGCCGCGAGCTGCGAAGTCAGCGGGTCGGTCTCCCACCTGGGCGTGAATGTTTGCTTTAATGATAAGACTAGCCGAGGCTTGTACCAACCATCATGTATCACCATCAATACCTCACTCCTTCCCAAAACGACTCCCAGCACGAATGAATGCGACGGATGAATAGAGACAGGAAAAATATGTAGTATTAAACGTCAAAATATGTACATAAATATGTAATTAAAACAGTAAGAATATGTAAATTATGTAAAATCGGGTATAATATGTAATATTAAAATTCTCTAATTGAAAACCATTTACTTAGCAAGAAATTACATTTAGAAAACCTGCTCCCTTTACATCATACAACTGTTTCGTTCGTAGTAAATGCTTCATCTATTGTTATCCAGGATCGCAGTTTAGCAGCTGGACTAACCGCAATAGAAGCCATTGCACAAACTGGTGAGATCTACGACCAGAAAACATGCACTGTAGCATCTTCATCAAAGTTTTACACGTCGGCTATCGCAAATTTTTCTTGAAAATTAAGGTTACAGATCACAAAACGCGGCGTCAATAATATTTTGGGCACTTAGATATACCCAATAATGTAGAAAAAATGCCGATTTTTTTCATAAAAAAATGGAATTAAATTGAAGAACATTGATAAAATGAGAAAATATATTGTGAAAATAGAAAAATACATAATATATGTAATAAATTACAAAATACGTAAAAATATGTAACGAAAAAAATCGATATTGTGTTAGGAGGGTTATGATTCGCCAAGATTATAATTTTGAGAACTGTAAGTAGAAAGACAAAAAATATGTAATTACATAAAAATCCGGTCTCTACTGATGAATGTGGCTGCTTGCGTGCCAGCGGGGATGGGAAACTCCGAAATGGGAGAGAGGGCAGCAACATGAGCGCCGCCTGCCCGCCACCAAACCTTGCTATCTGTATCAGGGTTGAAGCTCCGCCTCAGGCTTACGAGTCACAAGCGGTAGGAGTTGGTGCTCCGCCGCAATGGGCTGACGAGCCAATAGCGGCTGGAGTAGGTAGATACTACATAACGATCTCAACCACCACCTACCCCACTGCAAACATCGCTTCGCAGTTCATCCGATCAACACCAGGTGAAAGCTGGAGTAGTACCCTAAAAAACGGGCCATGGATCGCGCGCGATCTTTCCTTCCTCTTCCTTGTCATATCCTCACCCCCTGCACTCACACACACACACACATGCATCACACTACCACACATGGCGGGAGACCGGTCGGGGGTTTTAGAGCTTGTCCTGACTACGGCAGTGCCCTGCTAGTGGGAGATACCTGGTTGAGGAAAACCTCGCAAGTTGACGTCGGCGCTGGATCTCGCCATCCAGTGGAAGATCACCGACACTTCCCGATGAAAAAACATGCATTTCACTTGCAGAACTAATGTTTTCAGTAGTTGAAGGGCTCGGAATCACGAACAATCAATCAATAAATCAATATTAAATCGATATCGAAAAGACTAACAGGTGATAATAATTGAATAATGCAATCGACAAAATATTGGTAAATCTATTGTTCCAATCCTGTAAAGAGTACAAGTGTATTCTTTCTACCTATTCCGGCACTTTGCCGGAAGATCAACCGCACTTCCCGATGAAAAACCATGCACTCCACTTACGGAACTAATGACCTCGGAGAAGCGCCAGGAATCACTAACAATCTATCAGTCAATCACTACATACATCACCACATCCTGCGCTGCCTCTTCCCGCTCACTCCGTGGCCTCCTTAGTAGTTGTATTCACTAACAATCACTAACACTAAAAATCACCCGGAATCACTAACAATCAATCAATCACTACATACATCGCCACATCCTCTGCTGCCTCTTCCGGCTCGCTCCGTGGCCCCCTCAGTAGTTGGAATCACTAACAATTACTAACACTAACAATCACCCGGAATCACTAACAATCAATCAATCACTACATACATCGCCACACCCTCCGTTGCCTCTTCCGGCTCGCTCCGTGGCCACCGACGACGCGGACCGCGCGTCACACCCAATCGCATCGCGCGGGATGGGGAGGGCGGGGCGGGGCAGGGCCGGGCGGGGCGGGGCGGGGCGGGGCGGAGCGGGGCGGGGCGGGCCAGCCCGAGCGCTTCCAACCGCACGCGTGGAGACCGCAGCGCTTGTTCGCGCCGTGGGAAGCGAAGGGAAGAGGCGCGCGCAGCGATGCAAAGCGGGCACGGGGGCAGCGCGCCCACCAAGTGGATGGAGGCGGCTTCCTTGGTAGCCGACGGGGGGTAGGGGCAATGTGGTGGCGGTACTACTGAGGACGCTAGTCAACTACTGGGGTCATTAGTCCACTACTCAGTTCATTAGTCCACTACTGAAGTCATTAGTCCACCACTGAGGTCCTTTGTCCACTACTGAGGTCATTAGTCCACTACTGAGGTCATTAGTCAACTACTGAGGTCATTGGTCCACTACTGAGGTCATTAGTCTATTACTCAGTTCATTAGTCCACTACTGAAGTCATTAGTCCACTACTGAGGTCATTAGTTCACTACTGAGGTCATTAGCCCACTACTGTGGTCATTAGTCAACTACTGAGGTCATTGGTCCACTACTGAGGTCATTAGCCCACTACTGAGGTCATTAGTCAACTACTGAGGTCATTGGCCCACTACTGAGGTCATTGGTCCACTACTGAGGTCATTGGTCCACTACTGAGGTCATTAGTCAAATATTGAGGTCATTAGTCCCGTAAGTGGAGTGCAGTTTTTTCACCGGGAGGTGGTGGTGAACTGTTGGATGGCGAGATACGGCGTCGACACGCCGTCGACTAGCGAGGTTTTCCTCAACCAGGTATCTCCCCCAGCTGGGCACCGCCCCAGCCGGAACAAGCCCCGACAGGCCTCCCGGCATGTGTGGTAGTGTAGTGCATGTAAGTGTAAGTATATGTAAGAGGTGAGAAAAGAACAAGGAAAAGGAAGGAAATATCACGTATGGTTCGTGCGACGTTTGTTAGACTACTGCTCTGGCATTTGCGTGAAGTTGATTCGCCAGGCGAATGCCGGAGCAGAACGCTATACTGCAATTTTTCTAACTTGGCCCCACAAGGTCCGTCTTCTCAATGGAATAGGTCGCGGCATTTCGCGACTTTCTCAGTCGTGACGCCAGATATCGCAGGATCGCGTCCATTCAAGCAGAGCTTGCGATCATGCGACCTCTACTGGTACGACGGAGAAAGACGCAAAATGATGTGCCATATTCTATCGTGACCATAGGGGCTTGAGGAGCAGAGTTAGAAAAATCACACTAAAACAAAAAGGCCACGGACCGCGCGATCTGCGCGACCGAGAGCCCCAAGCGACCGTGCGATACTTACATTCACTATGGTCCGATTAAAATAAGTTGATGATTGATAATTGTGCCTCTGAAGCTGTAGCTTCGTACAATACGAGTGTACGATTTGGTTACTTTAATAAGTATTTATTTCAAATGTTTATTTTCGTGTCCCGGGACCACGTGGTTGGTGGTACGCAAACTGTCAACGTCGCTCTCTTCCATTTGCAACTGTGAATCACCAAGTTATTTTAATCTCTATCACACTTGTCGGAAGGCCCGTCGCAAGCTTAGAGGTGGTCCCGTCTGAGGCGGTGCTCCGCTGGAGGGGGGTACACGGATGCGAAACACCCGTAAGCTGTTGTGTAGATCACGCGGTACAGCGGCGTGGGAACACTGTCACTTTGCGTCTTCGACATGGACTACACTTACGGGTAGTTGACGCTCCTCAAACGCACACACACACACACACAATATTTGTCAGCGTTACTTTCGCCACCATATTGCCTCTAACACCTCCATTACCGCCAAAACAGCTGCCATCATCCTTTCGACCTCTCCATCTGCGGGAAACATTGCTGAGGGAGATACCTGGTTGGGGAACCCACTCTAGCCGACTAGCCTTGTAATAATATTTAAAAAACATTTTATTACTTCTAATTTTTTCATTCAGATTTCCTCATAATAGTTTCATTTGCAATCAGGTGTTTTTCTCCTATAAAATGTGTATTTTTGAACTTTCGAGAAAGTTATAATGAACACCCTTCTGATTGAATCGTTCGTCACGGTTCTAACGTTTGTACGCCCGTAGTGTACCAAGTGTTTCCCGCCCAAGAAAGAATCCTGGGCTGGAACCACACGATGAACGTCCACAGGTTCTTGCAATTTACGAAAACTGAAAATGGCAATACTGACTTAAGATGCAGAATATTGTGTTCAGGACTATTGTGTTGTTTCATCGTGATGCAAAACCTCATTCGGTTGAGTGCTAGCAATCTCTTCTGGACCAATTCAAGTGAAAGATTTTTCACCACTCTCCATACAGCCGTAACTTCACGGTCGCTGACCTCTTACTCAAACTGAAGAATTTCCTATCAGAACGGAGTTTTAAAGTTGACACTGAGGTTCAGGTGGCGATGATGTTATGCTTTTTTGGGTATGTTTTCGAATCATTTTATCCATAGAATTATATTAGTTATAGAATAATTTTCATGGTCCAATATTTCAAATTACTCCTTTGTATCAATAATTTTTAAAGTTTTGCTTTCCCACAAAACATCAATCCCACAGATATATTGCTCGCAAACTTATTGAACATTTTACAATTTTGCTCCTAAGAATACAAGTAAAGAAGATTCACCGTCTTAGTCAATTTTAGAGAAGGTTCAAAAAGTGATTTAAACAATTAAAAATATTAAAAGTTGTTAGCGTGGCAGGTAGAACTAATATTTAATTCCTTTCTTTTACTTTTTCGCTACGGAGAAGAGAGAAAGTTATGTAATGCTGCGCAAAAAAATCGGCGAATCTCGTAACGAAAAAGTAGATAAATCCAGTTACTTTTAGGGAAAAAATTCTCTGACACGTAGTGTAGCCAGAATCCATTTTTTGTAGGTCCGTGATATAGAAAAATCGAATGACGTCAAAACAACTATCCGTCTGCAAACAACGCTAACGGCGAAACCGTTCAACTGATTTTCTCCAAAATTGATATTCACTAATTGATCTGACTGATGACGTGGTCCTTTGAATTTGAAACAGATGGACCCTTGATTTTAATTTTGGGGAGTACTTTACATGAAGACCCTGGGACATTTTCCACATTTTCACAAAAAATGGCTCCATCTATTTTGATTAAATGTTTTTGGATTGTGTGAAGGACGTTTAAGAGAATGGTGCAGGCCTCATGTTTGTTGAAATCCTTTATTTTTCGGAAATTGCAAAAATTCAAAAATATCGGATATCTCCTACAACTAAAATATTAAAGATAGATATTTTTTTCGTTAATAAAATATGTTTCTTAAAGATTTTGAAAAAAGTTCACGTACAATGTGTAGAAAATTTCTGTACTTTTCGCGTAATTTTGCGTCAAAATACAGGCGAGAAAGTTCGTGCTGTTTAGCACTACTTGTTGAATATGCATCCGTTAAAATAGTAGTTTAAAATGTGAATAACACTAACCTCATGATATTATTTTTAACAAAAGGAGAAAATTGTTGACATTTCTCGAACAATGAGTGTAGCTTTATAGAGAGAAAATATTGCAATTTCATTACAAAACTGGCGGATGAACTGGTTAGGTTATGAGTTCAATGCTCATTTCTCATCGTCGAAGAGGCATACGTTTTTATGACTTCACTTCTCCTGTTAGGTGATCACAGTAGTTATATCTTTTCTTCCATACTATACTGTACGGTGATCATTAGAGTGTAATGAAGTTAAGAGATTTGTCATCAATGATGTAACAATAGTTTCGATGCTGTGGGAACCAGCCACCTCACAATTATGTGGTGACTCATAACTTACCCGATACTTGCACCCGAAGAAATTTACATAATTGGAATACTGTTTAAGCATCCCCCCTCCGTACGACTGACAGAGGTAATGAGCTGGTTAGTACTCGATAAAAATTAGAGGACTTAGTGGCTTGAAGAAATCTCAGTCTACATAATTTGAATTGTAACGTCACTAAGATCTGCAATTGTCGCGGAACGCACACACCCCGCTTGAAACATGTAGACCAGTGGTCTTCTACTGATGGCAGTGGCATGCGTCATGGCTCGGTAGCATGCCACGAGCTTCTCTGCGCAACTAGCGTCGGGAAAGGAAACTATTAGTAACCCCGCCGTTTTACAATAGGGATGGCGGTGTCTCTGGTGGCGGGGTAATGAACTGCGTGAAGGGGCGATTTCGTCGTAGCACTCGTGTCACGGACTCCGGCTCGTGGTATCTACCTTGACAACACTGGTGAAGGCAAATATTGCTATTGGACATAGAGCGTCTATTTCTCACTGCTTTCTTTTTTCAGTAACTCTTACAACGTAGCAGCCCGTTTCCCACCTCGCGCATCCCGCCGTGAGCATTCGACTCATCGACGCCCGTCCTCCGTGACGGCGCCACGCCCTCAGACTGCTCTCCCCTCCCCTTCTCCTCCTCCCTTCCCCCCCCCCACTTCACCTGCCCCCTCCCACGGGCGTCGGAAAAACAAACAGGGCGCGATCGCTGCGGTGTTCGAAGGGACACGCCCTGCCCGCGTTCTCGCCCCAACCCCTTGCTCCCACTCCGCCCCTCTCGCCGCCCGCCTTGTGCTTTTTTTTACTCTCAGCCCCGCCCCGACGTTCACCCACCCCTCTCACCCTCCCTCTCACCGGGAGAGGTGGCTCAGAGCATCAACCTGATGTCACTGCAGTCCCTCTGACCGCGCGGTCCTAAGTTCGAATCCCGACGGCGGCAGGATTTTCGACACTAGCTTGTCTGCAAGGTCGAATTCAGTCGCTGTCTGGAGGAAAATTCTAGCGGCGGGCTGCTCTGATCGGTAGTTTTCCGTGGTTTCTCCGATCAACACCAGGCGAATGCCGGAGAAGTAAACTAACAAACGGGCCACGGACCGCGCGCGATCTTTCCTTCCTCTTCCTTGTCCTATCCTCTCCTCTTACACAAACACACTAACATGCACTACAGTACCACACATGCCGGGAGACCGGTCGGGAGTTTAGAGCTTGTCCTGGCTGGGGCGGTGCCCCGTTGGTGGGAAATACCTGGTTGAGAGGAAAAACCCGCTAGTCGACGGTAGGTCGGCGCCAGATCTCGCCATTCTGCGGGGAAAAGATCATTGCCACCTGCCGAGGAAAAACACGCACTAAACTTACGGGACTAATGACCTAAGCAGTTGACGCGCCCGGAAACAGTGAATCAATTAATCAATCAATGAAACCCACCCCTCTCACCCTCCCTCATACCGGGAGAGGTGGCTCAGTGTATCAACTGATGTCACTGCAGCGCCACTGACCGGGGGATCCTCGGCTCTAGATTCGAGTCCCGACGGCGGCACAAGGGTTTGTCAGCTAGGTCGAATTCAGTCGCCGTCTAGAGAAGAATCCTAGCGGCCGGCTGCTCAGGTTGGTAGTTTTCCGTGGTTCCTTCGATCCAGGCGGATGAACAATACGCACTACAATTACGGGAATAATGACCTCAGTAGTTGGCGCGCCCAAAATTACAATCAATCAATCAATCACCCTCCCTCACTCTACTCCGCAGGTCCCGTATCCCGCACTCCCCACCTTACTCTTATCACTCCCAGCCCGTCTCGTCACTTCCCATCCCTCTCGACCTCCCCTCTCTGCCCTCACTCACTGTCCTTCGCAGGTCACTTACTTCTTGCTTCTGCCCTCTCACTTCGTTCATCAGGTCGCGCAGCCGTCACTTCCCTACTGTAGCATCGTGGCGCGCTCAAACGGTGGCTACCTGCGCAGAGCAGGAAGTTAAACAAAGGGCGTAGAAGATGACGCATTGGGAATTTCTGCCTAGCGCGGATACGCCGCGGAGGCAATGGGAGCGGCGAATGGCCTAAATAACGGCACGAAAGCAAGGCCTCCCTCTTCTTGTTTCTTAGCAACGTTGACGTGCGGTTGTGCGTAAGTATGTGCGAGTGGCGCACGTGGGCAAGGGGCCGGCAATTCATGCGAGACATGCATTAGGTCTCAGATGTAGAGCGGTGTGGTAGCCGTTCGATTAAAATCTCTCCTAGTAGTGGGATCTATTTAGTGAATTGTAAGCAGTGAAATTTGTTATTTGTGACTACGGTCTAGTTTATGAATGAACTCACTGTTATTACAAACCACTCTCGTCTGTGTTTTGATTACACCCGTATGACGCCACACTATCGTGAGTCCTAATTTGTCCTGAAGTCATTCCCTGCGGTCCCTGACTCTCGATTTCATAATTCTCATTGCCAGTTCTGCGACGTGATGCATTCCCTCCTTTCCACCCACACGTCGTCTTCCTTGCTCTTCTCTGAATGTCCCAATGATCTCACCACCCTCCTGGCGTCCCAAACTCCACGTACCCCTTGCTCTTCTTTCAATGTCCCAATGATCTCACCACCCTCCTGGCGTCCCAAACTCCACGTACCCCTTGCTCTTCTTTCAATGTCCCAATGATCTCACCACCCTCCTGGCGTCCTAAACTCCACGTACCCCTTGCTTTTCTCTGTATGTCCCACTTTGACTTTAAAAATATGAAGCATTTGTTCGAAAAACACATTTTAATTTACACACATTAACTATTTTTGAATATATATCGTTAAATAACTCCTAAACGAGGCGTTTCAGGGCCGCAAGACTCAAAAAAACATTCATCACATCGTAATCCACAGGATGAGATCTTCTTGACCATTCTATTACATTTTTTCTTGTACGACGCTTCTCGTTCTACCCACCTGTTCAAAGCCTGTACAATCTGCAACCGTATGTGACATTACAAATTACTTGAAATTCTATGCGATTGAATTACATGGGTGTATCTCTTTCCTTGATAATAAAGTTAATTAAGAATAGTTTGTATTGACAAAGGTGTATTATATTGCTATCAATTACAAGGTGACATGTAGAACAAGTGACTGAGGATAAGAGGGTCTTGAAGAAAAATATGTATTACAGGCTTAAAATGGAAATGAAAATATAAGGAAGAGGGTGGGGTATAGAATGCGAGAGTTCTCGCACGTGTACGCTAGTTTCTTTTAATCCGTCGAGTAGCCAGAATTCGTGGATTGTTCGTACTACCGAAAATTTGCAGGGCTAAGCATCTCTCTGTACGTCCGTCCGTCAACAAGGCTAGGGTCTCAACCGTAAGCAGAAGTTTCTCCAACGATATTCTCCGATTAATCTCGCCGATGTCACAGCCCCTTGAATTTGAAATGGGTATTTCGATTTTTGCGGGTACATTAGATGAATCTCCCTAAAGACATTTTCTAACTTTTCTCAAAAATTCCTCCAATTTTTTTTAACTCTTTCCTCTAGTAGAACAAAAATATAAAAATGGCACACACCTGGATTTCGTTGTCTAAATTTTCGAAAACTGTAAAAGTTTAAAAATGTTTTCAACGTCTTCCTGCAACTACAATATTGAAGGTAGACATTTTTTGGTAATAAATTCTGTCCTTGAAATGAGATATCTTTGTAAGATAAAGTTTGTTTTTCAAAATATAAATAGTTGTAGCGTATTCAGAGTGAATAAGAGATAGTGTTGGGTGCCAAGCATCGACTTCTGGGGTTTCTCGTCTCCATGAATCTCTAGTTATAACCGCCAGCGAGTCACCAGCCCGGCCAGGACAAACAAGCTCCCGACCGGTCTCTCGCCATAGTATGAGATACGTAGTGAACGTAAATGTGTGTGTGTGTGTGTGTGTGTGTGTATGTGTGTGTGTGCGCGCGCGCGCAAGGGAGAGGATAGAACAAGGAAGAAGAAGGAAAGGTCATGTGTATTTCGTGGCCCGTTTGATAAGGCACTGCTCCGGCATTTGCCTGGTATTGGTTGGAGAAATCACGGAAAGTTTTCAATTGTAACACCCGCTAGAATTCTTCTCCAGACAGAGGATGAATTCGACGAAAGTACATTACTGTTCAAAAAAGTCGCATCATCTCGCTCACAGTTGTAATCTGCAATATAATTTTGAAAATACTCCACTTGGTTTGCAAAAATCAGGTAAGTTATGAAGATAATGGTAATGGTATCAGAAACATAATTTAATCTAAATAAAATATAGGATTACCAGTTTTTGAGAGCATATTGGATCAGGAATATACAAAATGACCATTTTTTTAGGTGATGCGGTTTTTTTGAGCACTGATGTATGTAATGTTAAAATCCTCCACCGTCGGAACTCGAACCTTAGAACCTTCTGGTGATTGGTACTGCCTTTATGCTGAGCTCCCTCAACCGACGCGTTGTATTCGAACCCAGGACCTTGAGCAAAGCATCATCCTGACACACGGCCGGTCCAGCCGGACCGAAGCCTCGCCTCTGCCTTTTTTAATTCATTTCCGCGCGCCAAAGCTCCTCGCAAGAAACGCGAGGTGTCGTCAGATATTCAATAAATCCCTAGAAACTGCTCACTTGCCGTATCTTAATTATCCAGACTCCCGCGTTCCCTGGGCGTCCCTTCCCCGCCGACGCTCGCGAGACGCCAGGCGCCGAGACGCTCCTTCTTTTTTTTATCCCCCCTCCACCCACCCTCTCCCCCTCCCTCCCGAAACAAAACGCCGGCGCCGCCGCCCCCGCCGCCTTCGCCTCCTTTCTCCCGAGGAAACGTGAGATGAGCAGATAAGGGAGGGTATTTAAAAAGGCTGTCATAGTTCAGACACGAGTGCGAGGAGAGCGTGGTGCAAGGAGGGCGGGGCGGGGACGAGGACGACAGAGGGGGGGCGAAGGGGAGGGGGTGGAGGAGACGCGATGTGCCGCGGGGGGTGGCTGCAGCAGCGGCGGCGGCGGCGGAGAGAGGAAAAAGGCGGGGGGTGGAAGGGGAAGATGGGGGCGGGGCGTACGCAGATAAGGGACAACAAAAGAATCCAGAGAAGTTTTGCCTGCTAAGATGGCGCGGCAGTCGCCTCCGCTGGCGCCGACGACGTCGCGGCGGCGGCGGTGGACGGGGCGGGAGCAGGAGGGGGAGGAGGAGGAGGGACAGTGCAAAGAAGTATTTAAAATTCTTAGGCGCTCCTAAGAAGGGCGGGACACGCAATATAAGAACGAACGTCACGACACGCAGGAGGGTGATAAAAAGAAGTCTCCGTGCGGGGGAGATGCGGCGGACGACGCGGCGCTGACGGTGGTCTCTGCTTGCCGCGCTGGAGGGTCCACTCGGTGATGACGGCCGAAGCCAAAGAGATGCCCATAGGTGTTGCCTGTGAGCTTTTTAAGGTCGTGGAACCACTATTTTGCCTGTCCCCAAAAAATAATTTGATGTTAAATTGTAAAAGTCCTTGGGGAACACCAGCAATGCAAATATTATTTTGCTGCAGATGTCGATGCTGTGGGGTTTCTGAGGTCGTGGAACCACTATTTTGGTTGTCCCCAAAAAATAATTTGACGGTAAATTGTAAAAGTCCTTGGGGAACACCAGTAATGCAAATATTATTTTGCTGCAGATGTCGATGCAATGCAACCTGCAAGGTAGAAGCCCTGCGTGTTCTTTGGAGGTCACGGAACTGTTATTTTGACTGCCTTTAAAACAATTTTAAGGTAAGCAGTAGCCATCCTTGGGGAATGCCCATCGTGCAAAGATTGTGCTAATGGTGACAGGACAGTAATAATAACCAGGGTGATGCAATGCAACCTGCCACAGATAAGCTATGGTTTTTTTTAGGGTTGGAGATCATGAAACTATTATTTTTGCTACCTTTAAAAAATACTTTAAGGCTATGTCATAGCCATCCCTAAGAAACGCCCTAGTGGTAAATATTACTATTCTAATGCAGAGGACGATGCAATACATTCTACCAGAGAGAAGCCATGCGCATTTGTTGTCTGAGAGATTTGGAGGACATGTAACTCATATTTTGTCTGTCTTTATAAAAATAATTTGAGGCTACATTGTAGATGTCCTTGGAGAAAACCTACAAGTATATTTAAAATTTTACTCTACCGGAAAGGTTGAGAAATGCGCCTAGCCATGCGCGTGTTGTTTTTGAAAATCTAAGGGAGTGAAACATTTCTTTTCCCTGGCCTTGAAAATAACTTAATGTGAAGACGTAGACACCCCGGGGTACACCTAAACTGCAATGATTATTCTAATACAGAGGAAAATGCAATGCAGTATGCTAGAGATAAGCCTTGCGTGTGTTGTCTGAGAAGTTTCGAGGTCATGGCACTATTATTATGGCTGTCTTTAAAAAATAATTTAAGGTAACGTCATAGAAGTCCTTGGAAAAAACCTACAAAAACAATGAAAATATTATTCTGCTAGAAGGCTGATGAAATGCACCCGGCCATGCGCATGTTTGTTTTTGAAGGTTTGAGGTAGCGAACAATTTTACCGCAAAATACCCTTTAAACATTTAAGATTAAATTACAGGTATTCTAGTGGGAACATTTCCAATGCAAAAATCATTTTAATGTGAAGATCGAATTTTAACCACTACGGGAATATATGTCTTCAATATTACACCGAAATACCTGCAAAAGCTTATTGGATATGAATATAATAGATGCAATTCTTTTGTAGAACGAATTGGATGATCTTTATATGAGAAATGAATTGTTAAAAACCATAATAATTATGATTCAATTAAGATAAAAAATGCCAATATTTGCACTTCAAAGTTACCAAAAATGGCCAATGGTCCATGGTTAGTATGCTAACTTTTCATGCCGCTACCTCGGGTTCGATTTCCGGAAGGACCAAAATTAACAGTTGCTACCAATAAATGTCAGCCTTTCACCGCAGGTCTCCCAAGCCCCTGGCCATCAGAATGGGACGCTGTTTTATGGTCTTATTCTGACGATACCTCAGTGAATAATTACTTCTGAAGTTGTCGTACTTGATATGAATTCTTATTCAGGATGTGGAAGATTGCAGAAACCCTGTAGTTTCTCCATGAGATAAACTTATTATGTCACATCTCATTTTTAGTGTAAATACTTCGCGAATCTCATGCAGTAAGCATCCTCTAAATCCACTGTAGAAACTGTATATTCCATACCATTCACTTATAACAATGCATAGCAAGTACAAATGTACACGTACGTACATGTACATATGTACAAATGTACACGTATGCATAGCAAGTACATGTTTTTAATGGAATGTCAAGATCTCTGTTGACAATCGTGTTTATTCGTGTGTTGAATGACGCTCATTTTGAAGAAATTGTCAATTGTTTCCTCTCTTACGCTCATAACCTTTACTGATAAGCATTACACACATGAATTCTGCCCATTTATTAGTGTTAATATTCATGATTTATCGTTTAAAATTCGTTCCAATTCAAAGGCAATACTAATTCAGAAAAGTCAGGCAGGTGCAAAACTGCTTCTCCTAACCGATACAAAAGCAGGGGATAGCTAGCTATAATGTGTATATTTTTAACTGATATCTGTATTATCTAAAAAAATACATCAATTCTGGTAATAAATAATAATTTATTACAGTAATCGTTTACTCTGAAAGAAGTATCACTCATACATACAAAGAAAAACATATGTTAACATAGACTATTATTGATAATTGAATTGCCTCTTAATAATTGGAAACCAGACGAATAATGAAGTTCTACGACTGCTTGAACCTAATGCAGAAGTTACAATCTGAATGATACCGGTTTTCCAACAACTTCCAACTCCCTCTACAACTGACCGATACAAAATCAGAGCATAGCAAGATATAATGTGTATGTTTTTAAACTGATATCTTTATTATCTAAAAAAAAATACATATATTCTAGCAATAAATAATAATTCTTATAGTAGTCGTTTACTCTAAAAGAAGTATCACTCATAACAAATACTCATCACTCATAAAAACACACATAACAAATCACATGTTAAAGTAGACTTGTATTTATGATTGAATCACATATTAATAATTGTAACGAAGACGTGTTATGAAAAGTTCTACGACTTCTTGAACCCAATGCAGAAGTTACAATTTGAATGACGCTGGTTTCCAACACCTTCCAACTCCCCCCTTCCCCTCCTCCCTCGCCGCAACACCGTCTTGCTCCTCCTCAGCGCGTCAAGCGCTTCCACGGAATATGCTGATTAAGCGTCGGATTCTGCGGGCGAGCGCCACCACCGCCGCCGTCGGTATGTCGTCGAGACGCCGCCGTGCCGGTCAGCTGCGGTCAGCGCGTCGCGACGGATTTCCGACGGTATTGGAGTCCGGGGCGTCGCGACGTGGCTCGTCTTGGGGCCACCGCGCCGCTTCAGATGGCTCGAATGCCTCTTGGCGACGACTTTGGATTTGCGGGTGTCCCGCAGGGTTCGGATATTCGCCCCCGTTGCCGCCCGATATTGAGCTGGTGGACACGTATTTAGAATGGCGGCGCGTCTCGGCGAGAACTCGTGTAATAATCCAACAAGACAGAAACTATAAGTTAGAGCATAATTAACTAAATAATACAAAAATAAATTATTACAATAGACTTATTAGAAATATCTTTATTTATTTAGCGATTGTTTCACTCCTTGACCGTTTTCTGCTTCCCAATTTCCATGTCTCTATCTCACACGTCTTTTTCCTCTGTTTCTCCTTTTCCCATGGCTTCAATTATTGCCATGTTCCATGTCTTTTTCGTTCTTTCCCTGTAGCTTCTTCAATTGGATATCCATTTCCAAACTTTTTGTAGAAGTATTTCTGATTTCATGTCATTTTAGTTGTTCAATTTCGATCGTTTCGTTCAAGATTGTTTCCATTTCCATTTTATTTTATCATAATTTCTTATATTATCAAACACAGAAAGTTTACATCTTTCCCAGAACATTATTTTGTTGCCTGAAGTTTGTTTCACATTTTTTTCTTAATTGGCCAGATATCTGCCCCATATAGTATTGTACTTTCCATGAAGAAGCTATACATGTGTGTATTTATGCATATATTTTTTGTGCAAAAATTAAACTGCATAAAAATGGAGGATGCTGGGTACCAATTCCCTGAAAACGACTGAGGAAGCATTAGAGTCTCGGTATTACATTGGTATATAATACTAACCAGTATTATATGATAGCGTACAATCTTGTTGTACCACAAAGGAAGTAATTCGTTCATATTCGCCCAAATGACTTAACTAAATTAATTAAGGGCACATGTACTCTGGGAACATATACATGTACTTATGATGTACAAGTAATTAAGAGTACTCTGGTGAAAAATGAGTTAAATATCACTGCTGTTTGTTTATTTACATGGAAGGGGGGTAAGCAATAGGAACATTGAAAAAATGCACCTAAGATGATTTTGATTTAGATTGTCTTGAGGGCGTTCATCCATTTTAAGTAGCTCAAATGCCTCTCGGTGACTTCTTGGGATTTGCGGACGTTCCATGCCGTTTGGATATTCACCTAGATTGCAGCTCGGTATTGAGCTTGTAGACAGGTACTTACAATGGTAATGGGTTGGAAAAGAACTATCGTGCTTTCGATAAGTTAGACCGAGAATTACATAGATTAATAAGCAAAATGTTACTCTTGCAATAGAACAGTTTGGATTGGATTGTGAAACAGTTGGAAAACAGAAATAATTGTAGTGTAACGAAGTCTATTGATATATTTGCCCCCCTGTAATAAATAGGTAGAATTTCTGAGGATGTATCGTCATAGACTACAATGTGTGCTTAGTATGGTACTCGTTAGTGTACAGATACCATGCTTACCCGCAAAAATTGCGAATGTTTTATTATAGAAATTTTTCCACTTACTTTAATCCTTTCATCTAGCCAAGACAACTAACGCAATTATTTCGTATTGTTTTCTATTTAAAAATTTCATAGTTAATTTCTTTTAAAGTAAAATCATTGTTTTGAAGTACAAACCATGTAGTACCAAATGCTCTGCGAGAAGTAATATTAGAAAGATTTAAAGTACCAAGACGCAAGACATCTCATACAATTGCTTCAACTACCTCGTCTCATTCAAACAGGTCCATTGTTCGTTATGAAACCCCGCGAGATAAGAACCGCGTTCTTCCCCCGCCATCTTCTTCTTCTCCTCGAATCGCTGCCACTAGAGCCGGACAATTCCGCGGCGTTTCCAAAGTAGTTGGAAACAGTCGACGGGTCTCCCCGGAGCGACGTGACTCGTTCTCGGGCGGCGCGTGAACGGTTCTCGAGCGTCGACGACGACGACGGCGACGTCGCCGGCGGCGGGAAGGGACGGAGGAGGTGGTGAGTCCGGAGTCGGTGGAGGTGAGAGGGTGAATGGGGTGGAGGAAGGAAAGGATGAGGTAGCTCACGTGACGAGGACAGCGGGAGAGCGCGAGGATATCGGAGGCGGTGGAGAGTGAAGTGAAAGGGCTGATGGCTACGGCAACAGGTACAGGGTGACAGGGGTAGAGGAGAAATGTAGATGAAGGGAGGTTCAGGTAGGAAGACTAAAGGCGGTAAGGGAGGCGTGGTGGAGGGTGTTGGAAGGATATGGGAGGTGTGTAAGGAGAACAGGGAAAGCGAGAGCAACGGGAGCAAGGGGAACCATAGCGAAAGAAGTTGTGGACCCGAAGGCGACGGGAATGGTCAGTGGCGGGGTCGTCACGGGCGGCTGAGGTGTTGGAGGTAATGGGGAAATGGAAGTGGAAAGGGAGTGAGAAACACGAGGGCGGTAAGGTGTTCAAGGCAGGAACACCGGGGACGCTGGAGAAGAAAGGGCGGTGGAGACGGGAGTGGAGGTGTTGGAGGTGGTGGAGACGGAGGGGTCGGGGACTGCGGGGGTGGTGGAAGTGGCAGGGTGATCGAGCGCGACGCAGGTGATGGAAGCGGTGTGGGCGGTGGAGAGGAAGAGCGACAGGGGGCGTGGTCATATAGGGGCGCGGATAGTAGGGACGAGGTGGTGGGGCCGGCGGGGGCGGCGAGGATGGCGGGAGCGGCGGGGGCAGCGAGGCGGCGCGGCGGCGGGGGTGGCGGGGGCGGGGGATGGCGCGGTGGCGGGGGCGGCGGGACGGCAGGAGCTGCGGGGGGCGGCGGGGCGGCGGGGGCGGCGGGGCGGCGGGGGCGGCGGGGTGGCGGGGCGGCGTGGACCGCGGGGGCGGCTGGGGCTTAGGGGCGGTTGGGGCCGGGGGGTGACGAGTAGGAGGGTAGGGCCAGGCGGTTGGTGGAGGCTATGGGGTGGAGGCGATGGTGCGGCGGCGGCGGGGGTGGCAGCATCTTAGCTCCCCGCTCACGTCCCACGCCCAGGTCCCGCCCCCGCCCCGCCCCGCTAATCCATACGCTAAGGCTCCTCATTTTCCCGCCCGTGGCCGCCGCGTCCGCCCCTTTGGTCCTCGGTGCGCCCGCCGTGCAGCCTAGCGGAATTTGCCGCTGCCAGCGTGTCCCTCTGCACGCACATTCGCGTCGCTAGAAGAGGCCCTCCGAGTAATGGCGAATGATGTTCCTGGTCACTTACGAGTTTTCGAACAAGCCGTATGGAATTCAAAATCGGACCGGCGTTCATGGAGTTTATTGCCAGTCAATGTGTATCATAATTACAGTATTGGCTTGAATTATGTTTTATTTCAATCATATCAATTTACTTTGATAAACACTTTACATAATACGGCATTCAGTTTTTGGACACTATCATTAATTTCGCAGTTCACTCAAGTTTTTGGTGGCGACTTTTTATTTCATTTTACTTAATTCTTATTTAAAACTAACTACATTGCTCCTAATTCTGCACGTCACGTACATCACTATCAGTAGAAGTTAATTTCTTGTTGGTTCACATGCAGTTGACTAATAGGAAAGAAATATCCAGACATAGAGATAAGTACTTGAGTGTAGCAACGGCTCAGATTTTTCAAAGTAACATCTGTTCCCACTGCAATCTCAGTTACTGGCTGGGAGGTCATAGGGATTGAGTCCTCGGTGGTAAGTTGATTTTAAACACAAACTACTGTATACAAGTATACTTGCAGTTAGGTTGAATTCAGCGATTGTTTTGAGAATAATTCTAACGATCGGCTATTCTGATCAGTAATTTCTGTGGTTTATTTGATCAGCACCAGGTAAAAGCCGGAGTAGGATCCTAACAAACGGGTCACGGATTGCGCGCGATCTTTCTTTCCTCTTCCTTGTCTTATCCTCTCCCCTTTCACATACCCTTGTAACCCCTATACCACGACGTATTTGCGGAGAATACTCGGGAGCTCACTTGTCCCGGCTGCGCGCTGTCCCGCTCGAGGAGATACCCGGACAGGGAAAATCCCCGTAAGCCACCATGTAGATTGTCAGAGGGGAGGAACGCAACTATTTCCCGCGATTCAGCACACTAATGTAACTAATGACCATATCAGTTGACGTGCCCGGAATTAATCTCCGAATCCGAGTTTTTGCAATCCCCTGGCAAATTCAATTCCTGTTATGCGGATTCGCAATCAATCGATATTGTGATCAATGAAAATACTGCAAAATCGTGAGCTTGTAACTAAATTTTAAAGCGTGAATACTCTTACATTTGAACAAATTGGGTTCATACCAGCCTCCGAGTGCGGTAATCTCGAGTGCATTGCTTTGCAGCGCTACCTCGTTTAACGGCGAAGAAAAAGGACACAGCGATTGATGAATTGTGGCATCCAGTGAGAGAGGGAGATAACCCACAAAATTCGAAACATCAATTTATTGATATATTCAATGTGTTCGTAATCGAATACGTTCATAAATCGATATTTTGAATTTTGTGTGTTAGCTCCCTCTCTCACTGAATGCTTCAATTAGCAGTGAAATGATGGTCACGGCAGCGGATACAGAGATAGATTGACTGATTGATGTTTACTGCCCCGTCAATTGCTATGGTCAGTGTGATGAGGTCCCGTTAGTGTGATGATTTTTTTTATAACCGGTGTTCTTCCTTCTCTGGATAGTAATATCCGCCAATGTACATGTGGGCTTGCGGGAGATTTCGCCTCCCAGCTATCCTTCCAGCAGAGTGCTGTGCAGCCGGGACAAGCTCCAAGCTCACGACTGGTCTCCCTCAACAACGATAGTGCAGTGCATGTGAGTGTATGTGTGCATAAGCAAAGGGATGAGGATAGAGCAAGGAAGAGGAAGGAAAGATCGCGCGCGGTACGTGGCTCGTTTGTTAAGGTACTGCTCCCGCATCCGCCAGTGATTGATCGGATAAAGTACTGAAAACTACCGTTCAGAACAATCGGTTGCTGGAATTTTCCTCCAGACAGCAGATGAATTCGACCTAGCTATGTATCTGTTGTAGGAAAACTGCCACTGTCGGGAGTGGAACCCTGGGACCTTCGGTCAGAGACACTAGAGAAATGTCAGTTGATGCCCTGAGCCACTTCAGCGGGTGCATATATTGGCGTAGGCGGAGACGGAATCAGAGACGCGGCGAAGAGCGGAGAAAGTGGAGAGTGGTAGATACGATGGCGATGGTGGAGGAGGCACGAAGGGGCGGTGCGAAGGTGAGGTGAGTCGCGGGGGCGGTGGCGACTGTGGTGGCGGGGATGGGAGTGGTGGAGCAGAGGTGACGGTGGAAGCGTCGGGATGGGCTGGCGGGGGCGGCGGGGACGGCAGGGACGGCGGGGACCGTGTGGCGGTGGGGGCAATGGGGGCGGTGGGGGGCAATGGGGGCGGTTGGGGCCCGGGCGGTGGGGGCGGAGGCGGCAACGTGGGGGCGGAGGCGTGGGAGGAGGGGGCGGTGGAGGCGGTAGATGCGGCGGCGAAGGGGGCGCAGAGGCGGAGGAGGCGGCGGAGGCGGTGGTGGCGGCGACGGGGACGGTCCACCGCGGCGCGGCGGGCGCGCCGTAGCAAAGGCGGAGGAGGCGCAGATAAGGACGTGTGCGGCTGCGGACAACAGCTCCCCGGGACGGCCCCTACCGCAGGCGCATTGAACGCCGCCTCACCGCCCGTGCGTCGCGAATATAGGCATGCGAACAAGGGGGTAGCCTTGGCCCACTTTGAACATTTCCACGTAGACCTACGCAATAAATCACTTTGTTTCCGTAAATAGGATCAATTCCTGGTTTTCCTATTTTAAAATGCGAAGCGAAATGAAGAGACAGTACGGAGTAGACATGGGCATTTTTAATCAATTTTTCCTACAAGTCTGTTTGTGTTTTTACTTTATTTTTGTAGGTTTATTTGTAATATTTATCTTTTTTAATATGAGTTTGTATTGTATATTATTTCATATTTTTATGCTTGTTTTTGTATTTTTATTTGCTTATCTTTTTAATTGTTGTGTATTATTAATATATTATTATTGTTATTATTGTTAATATTATTATTATTAAAAGTAAAACTATCCCAACTTCGAAGGATAGGACCTAACTTTATTTTACATCTTGTAGTTTGTATGCTGTGCCTGGGTAAACAGGTTAACGTTCTTTACGTCTACAGTTTTTTTTACCGAAAAACAACGAAATGATATAATGATGTTTTCCAAAAAGTTCATTTTTTTTCAATTTAGTATCCTGCTAAGAAAAGTTTCAAAGAAAATGGGAAATATAAGGGATCCTTCTTTCGAAGATTTGACAAATCCGGTTGTAATCTCTTACATGGATTTCAAAATTGAAATATTCAAGTGATAAAAGATGTATTTGAAACTCTGGATGAAATAATTTCTCGCTGTCAGAGTATTTTGGAATACATCCACATACATCCACAGGAAGAATTTAATTTGTGAATAGTGCAAAATGGAAACAAAGTTATTTGCGTATCTGTCATCCCAGACACGCTCCTCACGGACCCGCACCACACTCCGCTCCACCGCAGTGCTCCGTCGAGCAGGCAGGCACCGCAACTCACCATTCACTGGAGAGGAACACCGCCACTTCCAGGCATCAAAACATTCACTTCACTAACGGGAGTACCGGGAGAGGTGTCTCAGGGCATCAATTGATCTCACTGCAGGACCGCTGACCGTGAGGTCCTGGATGCGAGTGCGGCGGCAGGATTTTCGACATTGGCGTGTCAACTAAGTTCAGTTCAGTCGCTGTCTGCAGGAGAATTCTAGCGGCCGGCTGCTCTGATGGGTAGTTTTCCGTGGTTTCTCCGATCACTACCAGGCGAATGCCAGAGCAGTACACTAACAAACGGGCCACGGTCCGCGCGCTATCTTTCGTTCCTCTTCCTTGTCCTATTATCGCCCGTTAATTAAACACACACTAACATGCACTACACTACCACACATGCCGGGAGACCTGTCGGAGGCTTAAAGCTGGTCCCGGTTGGGGCGGTGCCCTGCTAGTGGGAGATACCTTGTTAGGAAAACCCCATTAGTCGACGGTAAATCGGCGCCGGTTCTCGCCATCCAGCGGGGGAAGATCACCGCCGCCTCCCGATGAAAAAAATTCGCACCACACTTATGGGACTAATGACCTCTGTGGTTGACGCGCCCGGAATCACTATCAGTCAAACTAACGAGACTAATGACTACAACAATTTGCCTGCCCGGAAACAATTATTCAATCCATCCCAGTTTATCGTGCTTCCCTACCAAACCACCCATTCTTATCACCCCACCAACCCATCCCACCCCACCCAGCTCTCTATGCCCCATTCTACCGCGTACGCTCTCCCAGCCCTGTCCTTCCGTCCCTCGCCTCGTCCCGCCCTGCCCCACCTCGGTCACCTTTACCCTGCCTCACCCGATCCGCCAGTTCTGTTCCTCGGCAAACCGCTGTCTTACCTAGGTACACTGCGAATTACATTTAATCAAGACTTGTGTAAAGATTTCATGTGATTCTTTTCGGAAAATATTAATCTAAATATAATTTTACACACATGACAATAGTTCAATGTAATTCATTGTTCAAGTTTCTAACTTCAATAAAACTTGCTCTGCCTTCTTTCGGCAGATGGTTACTTTCTGCTCTTGTAAGATTTTAACTAACCTAATGTGTACTAATCATTTTTGTAATATTTGAACATAAATCTATATTGTTAGATCATTTCGATTATATCTTATATATAATATATTTAGGAGTATTATTAGAATTACAAGGATCAATTAACGGCACGTTTCGTGAATAGGTGCTTCTTTGAAATTCACTTGATCTCTGCGACCAATTTTCGAAACCACGAAGGACGTCTTCAAAGAAAACTGTATGGCCCAGCTGTGTCACGGAATCACTATCCCCACTTCTAGTTACAGCAATTCTAACTATAATCTCAGAATAATGTTCGAAAATTGAAATATATAAAATTTAAAAAAATTGAATGTAACACGTAACACGTCTGTAAACAATTTGATTAAGCAAACATTAATCTTGTCTCGTAGCCTTAGCAGGAGCTTCATTGGAAATTACTTGACTTCTCCGTCCAATTTGTGATACCCTCAAAGACGTCTTCCAAGAAACGGTATGACACAGCCATGCGATTAAGCTCCCTCTCCAAGATAAGGAATTCCAAACCCAACATCGAACAGTATCATGTTTGAAAATCGAAATCTACAAAACTGAAGAGATTTAAAACAATTTAACACGTTTGCAAACAATTTGAACGACACAAAAACTAATCTTGGTAAGTGGCCAAAGCAGGTGCTTCCTTGTAAACCGCTTGAACCGTACGCCCAAATTCCAATGCCACTCGGGACTTCTTCCCGGAAGCCCTCGGAGGCCAAGCTTCTTCCAAGAAGCAGTTGACCCGCCCTTCTGCACGAGTGGACGTCCGCTCCTCAAGATGGCGCGCGAGACGAGAAGCCCTCCAGGCTCCGCTTGCCCTCGGCATCCGAAGCCCTCGGCCCTCGAACTTGAGCCCTTGAGGGCCGCCGCCAGGGCGCGCGCAGGAGGGCGTAAGAAAGCGCCGGTATTCATCGCCCTCTGAACGGCGTCTTGGGGTGCGGATACGCCCAAGGTGCTTTGCTGGTCGCGATGGAGGCCCAAAGCAGAGTGGTCAAGGTCGATGCTACGAGCGGGAGTCCGTGGCACGAATGCCACGACGAAATAGGCCTTACACGCAGTTCGTTAACCCGCTACCAGAGACAACGCCATCCCGATTGTAAAACGGTGGGGTTACTACTATTAGTATCCTTTCCCGACGCTAGTTGCGCATAGAAGCTCGTGACATGCTACGCTGCCACGATGTGCCACGCGTGGAGTGTGTGTGTAAGTTAGGGGTGAGCGTTTTGACGCGTTTTGTGTATGTCATACACCAGTGTTGTCATGCTCGATGCCACGAGCGAGAGTCCGTGGCACGAGTGCCATGACGAAATCGCCCCTCCACGCAGTTTGTCACCCCGCCACCAGAGACAACGCCATCTGTATTGTAAAACGGCGGGGTTACTAATAGTTCCCTTTCCCGACGCTAGTTGCGCAGAGAAGCTCGTGGCATGCTACGCTGCCACGACGCGTGCCACTGCCACCAAAAGACCTTGACGCCATTGGCCTAGAGCATCGTGGTCGTCCTGCTTTGGTCCCGTAAACTTCACTTTGCAGACCACTAGCGTATTTTTTGTGGGAATATTGTGGATGTTGGTTTATTGGTGTTGGTGGCATTTCAAATAAAAGAATTCCGGGTGTTGTCTTGGAGAACGCTATGTAATGAAAGAGGAGCTTTCCATGGCTTTACCCATGATTGTTCATGGACCTTGATGAGTCGCCTCTAGAACAGTATCTTAGAGTGCGGATTCGCCGAAGATGCTTTGCTGTTCACGATGAAGGTCTGAGCATCGTTGTTGGCTCTCTTGGACCTTTCACTGGTAAACTCCGCTTCTCAGACCTAACAAGCGGGCCACGGACCGCGCGCGATATTTCCTTCCTCTGCCATGTCCTACGCTCACTCCTAACTTACACACACTAACATTCACATGCACTAACTTTTTTGTGTATCTTTTTTGGATATTAGAAATCCCCAAAATAAAGAATCGCACGGAAATAGATCGGGAGAGCGTGCAGACCACGCGTGATAATTCTGTATCCAAAAAACGGGATGTAAACACTTAAGGACACTGAAGTAGTGTGTGCGGTTGCGGAGTCCTGTTGAATATGACCGTAATTACGCACTTCATTTGTCAACATTTAAAGAAAGGCTCCAGGATACGATGCACATAAAGGTTTGACGCGTTTTATGTATGTCATACACCAGTGTTGTCAAGGTCGATGCCACGAGCGGGAGTCCGTGGCACGAGTGCCAAGACGAAATTGCCCCTTCGCGCAGTTCGTCACCCCGCCGCCAGTGACGCCATCTGTATTGTAAAACGGCGGGGTTACTAATAGTTTCCTTTCCCAACGCTAGTTGCGCAGAGAAGCTCTTGGCATGACATGATGCCACAACGCGTGCCACTGCCACTACTAGAAGACCTTGACACCAATGTCATACACTAACACTTTCTGTTTGAAAGTGAACTTTGAGCGAGCCATCATAAACCTTCTATTCACCAAGACTCAAAAGCTTACCTTTTGTAGGGCGTGACCTAGAACAGCTATCCCATGAGAGCTCTGCGCACTGGCGATTGAGAGTCCGTTGACCGAGCAGAATTTTTCCACGATCGCGGCACTCTCGTAAAATAGTCGCACTGTAGAATTTCTAAATTCATATTGATTCCGGAACAAAAGAATTGTGGTATACAATTCCAAGGGAATGCAATAAGCAAGTTTCTCTAGTTCGTGAACAAAAATAAAACTTAATTTCTTGGGAAAACTTTAAGATAGCAGATGCAGCCGAATGTGACATTTTGTACTCTTTGTTTACTTAATTATCCTTAGAATTGATATATTTAATACACGTAATTCAAATGTAAATATTGCAGATCTGTTGTGAGGCGAGCCATCTGTGGCTGACCGTATGACCATCCACTCCGACCTCGATCCCGAGCGTCTTCCATCTTCGCTTACATCTCAAGAAATTCTTGCACGTGACGCAGTTTAAGGTGGCTGTTAAACACAAGTACCTATCCAAGACGTTTCTATGATTTTATCTATTTCCCAACAAACTTGAAGTCATAGGCTTCCGCGGCCAGTTGGATGATCTTGGCTGTCCGGGTGACGCCGCGTCGAAGGCTGTGTTGCGGACGTTTCGACCATCTTATCGTCTTATCGGAAATTTCCAACCATGAGGAAGACCACGATAAGATGGTCGAAACGTCGGCAACACAGCCTTCGTCGCGGCGTCACCTCCTCCTAATCTTTTCCTAATCTTTTCATCAAATTTAAATCCATTTTGCCAATTTCTATTCTTATTTTTTTCCCATCTTACCATGTAACCAGGTGTGCAATAGTCTTTACCTAGGATTCATCTTTAAAATCTTTCTTCTTCTAGTTTTCTCCTAGTATTGCTTCTAGTTTGCTCCTTTCCTCCCATCCTAAAATGTCTGGCCCCCCACCTCAATGCAGTACCGACAATACTACCAAATATCGTCATACTCTTTTCCCAAAAATCTCTGCACCTTCTCTTAATTATACCCCACACTTGTTTCACAGCCACTATACCCTTCTTACTTATTTCTGCATTGTGCTTTTCGTAGCTCCCTCCCTTGTGAAGCCAAAAACATAAGTACTTACAATTGTTCACCATTTCTAATATATTTTCTTTCCATAATACATTTCATACATTTCAGTTCGTAATTATTTGTAAACCTCCACGGAATAATTTATTTGCCTTATTCAAAAAACTCACTATTCAGAACTACCAAAGTTACGCAATAAAGAGTTTCATATCGCAAGACTTTTTAAAACACCAAAGACACCACTTTCTACCATTCCCTCTCTACAAAACTACCTATTTTGCTCCGACTCTCACCTGTCCTTCCTTATTAGAAATAGTGCCTAGAGACCTCAAGATGTCTTATCATACCCCATTTTTTTCTGCTAGTCTTACTTTAACCGTTATTAGATTTTTCTTCATTGTTATTCATTATTTTCCTCCTTAAAGCATCTCAATAATTGCACCTCGAATTCTCATACTTGACTCTTTCCCCGCGTCCTCAATTTATTACATTTCAAAATTCCTTTATCTTAAAATTAGTTTACCTCTCCTTTCATTATCGCCAGATATACATGGGAACATTCTGCATGTCTTTAACATCCATCTGAGCTGCCTCCCTCGTCTTAGCCGCCCTGGCTGCCCTCGCCTCCTACGCCGTTGTGGCCATCCGCGCCACCTTGGGCGATCTCTCCTCGCCGTCCTCGCCACCCTCACCACCCCCACCACCCCCCACCATCCTCGGCGCCTTCGACCCTCTCGCCCCCCTCGCCGCCCCTGTTGTCCCCGTCATCTCCGCCAGTACCGTTGCCCCCCGCCATCCCCGCGGTCCCCGCCGTCACCACTGTCCCCGCCGTCCCCGCCCCCCGCCGCCCCCGCCATCCCCGCCGTCCCCGCCATCCCCGCGGTTCCCGCCGTCCCCACTGTCCCCGCCGTCCCCGCCGTCCCCGCTTTCCCCACCGTCCCCGCCGTCCCCGCCATCCCGCGGTCCCCGCGGTTCCCGCCGTCCCCACTGTCCCCGCCGTCCCCGCCGTCCCCGCTTTCCCCACCGTCCCCGCCGTCCCCGCCATCCCCGCGGTCCCCGCCGTCCCCACTGTCCCAGCTGCCCCTGCCGTCCCCGCTGTCCCCGCCATTCCCGCCGTCCCCACCGTCCCCGCCGTCCCCGCCGTCCCCGCCGCCCCCGCCGTCCTCACCGTCCTAACCTTCTTCGTCTTCCGCGGCCGTCCGCACCGTCCCCGTTGTCCCCCAAATCCCCATCGTGTCCGTCTTCCCCGCCGTCCCTGTCGTCCCCATTATTCCCGCCGCCCCTGCCGTCTGGTCTTCCTGGCCATCCCCGCCGACTTTGCCGTCCCCGCCCTCCCGTCATCCCCGCTGTTTCCGCAGTGCCCACCGTCCCCACAGTCCCCGCAATCCTAGCTGACCCTGCCGACCTCGCCAACAACACTTCACCCGCCGTCTTGGCCATCCTCGCTGTCTTCGACAACACCGCCGCTCTCTCCATCCTAACCATTGCCATCTTCATCTCCTTCACCATCCTCCCCACTGTTCTCATCCCTACCTCTCCAAATCCCCGCACTGCCCCCGCTGGTCCCCGCGCCCTCGCCATCTTGGCTATCCTCGCCAACCCTTCCGCTTTCGTCAACCTCATCCCTCACCTCCTCCGTCACCCTCGTCGCCCTCCCCGCTCTCACAACCCCCGCCGCCTTGGCCCCGCCCACCCTCACCTCCCCCACCGGCTACTCCGTCCGGGGCCGAGTACTTGCTGGGTCCGGTCGCGTCCGCCGGGGGCGGCAGGTACACAGCGCGGGGGCGGCGCGCGGGGGCGGGAGCGGAGCGCCAGCCGAGGGGAGCGCCGGGCGAGGGTTCTTTCTAATTATTCCGCCCCCGCCCTCCCCCCTCCCGCCCCCGCCCTCGCCTTCGCCGCGTCCGGCGCCGCCGCCACAACCCCTCCGCGCGCGCCCGCTCTTTCCAAGACGCCGGGAGGCGCTGGCGGCGGCGGCGGGTTCTCTGCGTCGCGTCTCCAGGGAAACCGAGCACGCCGTCGTCCCCGCCCCCTCTCCACCCCGTCGCCGTCGCCCCTGTTGCGGCTATTCTTGACCTCATCCCCTCCCGCGCCGACCACCGCCGCCCGGGCACTGCTCGCATGCGTGTGATAAGGAGCTCGCCCGCGCTCTCCCCTCCCTCCCCCTAAGAAAGGGGTAACTTGCTCGAGGGGCCGCGCAGGGACAACGTCGAAGGAGGGAGAGAGCGAGAGCGAAAGCGCGAGGGAGAGAGAGAGAGGGAGGGAGGGAGAGAGGCGCTGAGACGCACGGTGGGAGATGTGCGGGTCCAGGCGGTGGAAGCGAGGCGTGAGTTGGCGGCTGAGATTCTGGGCCGCTGTCCGCGTTCGGGGAGATTTGATGGAAAAACTTTACTGTGCAGATGCAAACAGCTATCTAAACACTTTTTTTCTGAGCAATGTGAAAAGTGTTGGCCTAGGACAGCAATAAAGTGAGAGTCAGTATTTAAGAAATTGTCGCTTTCTCTGACGGAGTTATAAAATATTGCTACAAATTCATGATGAAAAATATTTCAAAATGTACTGTTGAGACAATATAATTTTATTGCCATTTTGTGAATGGTGTGTGGTCAAGATTTATTATGACGGAAGGTAATTTACACATTTTACTAATATGTACTCATGTACTAATAAGTACTCATTTCAGTAATAAGTACTTATGTCAACAAATTAGTGTCGGATTCATGTGTAATTTACATCAACACATATTTATTATATATTATGGTCTTTTTGGGGAATTTTTTTTTAAAAATCCGTGAGAATGGAAGGTTAATTGTGGATCCAAACGAAATTCCAAAAATATGTAAAAACAGTAAATAAAATTATTAATCGTTGACAAACGATTATAATGACCATTCTTGTTCTAGCAATCTTGTACAGACATCAAAAAGAAATGCTGAACCTCACAACATTCAGTAATATGATATTCATCTATCATTTATGAAAAAATTAACGAGGACACATTAATGGACCAGGGCAAATTATTATGCAAATTCTGTGCTGTCCAAATATGACAACGTGCTACATTTATTAAATCATAAATTTCCTCGTGCTTGAGACGAAGTCATTTTTAAACTTTTGCCTTTCCGTACAGTTTAATGGAGATTTAAAAGATTGGCTCTTTGACACTACAACACTCATAACTAATTTAATTTATTGTGCTCTCTTATACAAATATTCACAACATCACAGTCAAATCATGTCAAATAGCGATAAATCTGTGTAAATTTTCAAACGACATCAAGAATTATAAGCTACGTCATACTACATTATCCATACAAGAACTTCCAAAATTTCCGCCAGAATTCGTCATTTAACCCATCAGACTGAAAAGAAACAAATCAAACAAGATATTTGCAAACAAACGTAGAGGTGCACAACACAGTTTAGAGACAAATGTTGGTGGTATTTGGTGGTGTACCACAAGGTTCAAGATAATACATCGAACTACAGTAATCTAAAACAAAAAACCCATCACTTCGCTCACAGTTGCAATCTGCAATATATTCCTGAAAACGCATAACTTGATTTGCAAAAAGCGAGTGTGTTATGAACGTACAGGAATCGGAAACAGCGTATAATGAACATAATTTACTGTACAGAAAGGCAAAATTTTAAAAATGACTTCGTCTCAAGCACGAGGAAATTTATGATTTAATAAATGTAGCACGTTGTCGTATTTATACAGCACAGAATTTGCATAATAATTTGCCCTGGTTCACTAATTTTTCCTCGTATATTTTTTGACGAATGGTAGATAAATATCATAATACTGAATGTTATAAGTGAGGTTCAGTTTTTTTATGTCTGTTCAAGATTACTTGTACAAGAATGGTCATTGTACTCATTTCTACTAATGTTTGCTTAAAATTTGAAATATCTGTAAAACACAGAAAGTAAAGAATGCCCATTTTCTTGAGGTGATGCGGTTTCATTGAGCACGACTGTAATTTGCATGCTCCTTCACTCGCCCCTCCGCTTGGATATTTTCGTGCAAATGAGCGTTCCTTGGCACTGCGCGTCCGAGGAGGAGGCCGACCGAGACGGCGGCGGCGGCGGCGAGGGAGAAGACGAAGGGCGGGCGACCAGGGGAAGGAACAGGGCGGCGCGGGGCGGGGCGGGCGAGTGCGAGAGGGCGCTAATCAATACCCGGGATGGCCATGCTGATTAATCAATCCACGACAAAAGTACAGATTAGGCCTAATTGAGGGTCCGGGACGTGGGCCTTAATTAACTGCTTACGCGGCCGCGGCCGCCGCCGCCGCCGCCACCGCCGTTGTGGACGCCTTTCGCCCGCGGCCCCTGGGGGGGAGGGGGAGGGGGAGGGGAGGGGGCGGTCGCGGAAGTTTTTGACCCGCCGACCCCGTCGCCCGCTTCCGGCCCCGGGCGCGATCGCCGTCTTGGGACGGCGAACGGGACGGCGGACGCCTCCATGCGAGTGCTGGACCGGGCCGCAGGGGGATGATCCATATGCAGTGCAATTGACGTCTGGGTATTCCACGGCGTAAGAGATATAGGTGGGTTCACTCCCGGTCTAAAACTGAAGCTAATGTGAGGCTAGTTCTCACAGTTCTCGCTATGTAAGCGCTGCGAACGACTTGGGCATTTTTGGGACAAGATGGTGATCCATTTAACAGCTTTGTAACCTCTGGTGGAAGCCACTAAATCGCGAGACGCCATCATGAATGCCCAACTCGATCGTGCGCACCGTACGGATAAGCGAGGAACTAGCCTCAAACTGGCTTCAAAATTTTTGTCCAAAAGGCGGCTTGTTGACACACCTTTATATCTTACACCGTGAGTATTCGGAGAGCGCTTTCTCAGTCTGAATCAGTGAAAAACTACTGATTGACTGTGACTATTCACAGATGGTGTCAGTTATAACCCTGCCACTGACAATCAGTGAATTGAACTGAATAAATCAATGAAAATCGGGTCCACTTTTTGAATCAGTGAAACTTCACTGTTTGAATCAGTGAAATTTATGAAAACAGCAGCACGTGAACGACTGAACGATTAGTAAGCGATGGTGGCACGGCACTTACGAGTTACCACTGACGACCAGTGAAATGCTGGCGGTCTTTATGAAAGGTTCGCATATTCGCTGATGGTCAGCGAAACTACACATTGCGACTGAAGATATTAGTGACTTCGGCTTTCACTGATTGGATCAGCGACAATTTCACTGATTCAGATTCAGAGAGTGTGCGTCGATGAGTCTTGGCATTACCACCACCTAGGAGTTTCACTGAGTGCTTCGACTCAAGAACAGTATTTGATTGACAGTGTACTGTGAAACATTTTCCCATACTGTGATTTTTCTAACTCTGCCTCTGAAGGCCCGTCTCCACAATGGAATATGTCACGTTATTTTGCGTCCTTCTCGGTCGTGCTGCTAGATATCGTATGTGCATATTACGAAGTGCTTGCGTTCATGCGACTTCTAGCGGCACGTCCGAGAATGACGCGAAATGCCGTGTGATATCCCATCGTGGCATAGGGGCTTGAGAGGTGGAGTTAGAAAAATCGCACTATGGGTATCATTTTTGTGGAAGAAACGAGTGGAGAAGGCAATGGCTAGGAGTGGATTAAGAAATAAAATAAATTTCAATACGGGATTACGCCAGCTAAGTGTCGATCTGAGCCAACATTTACAATGTCTCCGAAGCGAATGACCGAGAGATCCTAGTTTTGGGGACCCTGGAGCGAGTATTCGACACTAGCTACATAGCAAGAAAAAGGGAAAGGGAAATTCTAGGGGCCATCAGCTCTGGTTGGTAGTTTTCGTGGTTTCTCCGATCAATATCAGGCGAATGCTTGCCCACTACAAAGAGCCACGGACGTCCATCACTATTCCTCTTACCACTTTTTCCCATACGTATTTCCTCTTACTTGCCACAGCCTCTCCCCCCTGCACACACTTATCCTTACATGTACTCATTCTCACTAGAGCTTAGATCTTGGTTCAGTGCTCCGCTGGGGGGAAACAGTAGTGCCCAAAGAAACCGCATCACCTACAGAAAATGGGCATTCTGAATTTTTCCCTTCCAATATCATCTTAAAAATTGGTAATTATGTATTTTATGTAGATTGTAGGATATTTCTGGTGCCACACCTTCATAACTCACTCGATTTTTGTAAGCCAAATGGTGTACTTTCGGGATTATATTGCAGATAACAACTTGGGCGAGGTGATGCGGGTTTTTTAGCACTACTGTACTTGAAGGAGAAATTCTCCTTAAGGCGACGTGTAAGTCGATGCCGGCGGCGGCGATGGTGTACGGCGGCGGCGATGATGTAGATGTTAGCGTAACGGACTGTATACCCAAGTTCGCGGGTTCAAATCCGATCGAAGCCGTGGATTTTTAGGGGTGAAAAAATCCTTCGTACGCCTTCGAAGGGGAAGTAAAACCGGCTGTCCCATGTTAGTAGATTTACTGCATGTAAAAGATCCTCAAGCCTAATGAAGCCTTTGAGCTGAATTCAAATCGCCTGTTTCGTCGCCTCAGTAATACCTTCTTTCCGCTCTATCAGGGGAAAGGAATGTAGCGAAATTTGCGTGGTCAGACGGAAGAGCAGGCCTCATGGCCTGAGTCTCGCCACGTAAAATAAGGCAATTCCATTCAATTCAATTCAATTCAATTCAAAATATCACCATCCAGCGGGAAAGGAACACCGCCACCTCTCGGGATAAAACATTCACTATACTAAAGGGACTAATTACCGTAGCAGTTGATGTGCCCTGAAACATAAGTCAGTTAAACGTCGTTGTTTCTTTACGATTTCATGACTTGCAATATGTGATCGTAGAGACATGACAAATTCAAGTAAGGTAAACTGTTTCAGATATTCCGGTATAAATTTACCGTGCAGTCACAATATGAATTATTTCAAACTTTGACAGACTGACCGCCTTAGCCATTGTTATTCTGCAATGACTACTAATAGTGATCCTGTGCAGCTTCACTTTGTGTACAAACATATCTTCGTATCTTGAAGCTCTGCGCATTCTGTGCGCGAAAATAATTCTCGGGTCGGGGTGGTCATAATGTATTGGTTCGTACATGTTGTTAACTAGAGCTAAGAAAGGTTATCAACAATAGTAATTTCCCAAGTCGATATTTATTTAATCATTGCGGTCTTAGTTTAGAAGGAAGAATTCGCAGGAAGAACTCAATGTATTGAGCTACACGTCAGCCACTACTCTCCAGACACGATTCGTTCGGACAGTCAATATTGAATTATATAATTATGTTTATTTTTAATAACATGTGTCATTATAAATACTTTTATTAATTACATTTTCAACTTTGAATGGATTAACCATGAACAGATCTGACTGCAAGTTTTATTTTAACTAGGCACTAATTGATCACATTTTATTTAAATATTTTGAAAGCCAACATTACCTCACAAATAAAGCAATATATCGACTGTGATTTTGGTGACTGTGACGACGGGGGATCCTAGGGTCGTAAACAAACGAGGACGTTTTTTAGCCGCCATATAAGTAAGTGGGTCGGACGGTTCCTTTTAACAGATAATAATTCTCTAGTATTCTCTAGTGCATGAATCTCATTTCCCCCTCCTATCCGTAAACCCAGTACGGCCATTTTCAGACGATCTACGAACAGGATTACATTAATGCATTTGCTGTGCGCTTCCATATTTGTAAAAAAAATAAACGGAAATGTTCTCGAAACATTTATTTATTTACTATTATACTCGTATATGTACTACCCTTCAGTGAAGTAGTAAATTGCTTTTTCATAATCGCGTCCAAATATTTCACAATTACCAATTTATTGTAATGATATACAAATTACATGATACATCAAATATGCTAATGAAATAATTACTAAATCCAGAATTAAATGATCAGGACACATAAATACATGTATCTCAGGAGGAGCAATATTATTGCACGATGTGTACTAAAATTATTATGTAATTACATATTAAAATAGTCCGAAAGTTGTGAACAAACAGTACGTCATGACACGTAAATGTCTTTCATTCAAACGGTAGTAAGAAATGTTTATAAAAGTTTATATGGAACCCTTTTTAATGCAGATGACGTGAATTTCACCTAATTGTAGTTGACATTACAGAAAATGCCATAATTCATAAGGCTTTTAACTGTCTTCCGCTGCTTAATTCAGGTTTTTTCCTAAATCGAAGCAAAACTTCAAAGGGACGTCGCCAGCGCCACTTAGCATCATCAGCGACTTGTTAACACGTATCCTGTTCGTGACGCGTGGGACTTCCTTGTCGGCCTCAGCCACCCAGCCCCGCCTCCTTCGCAGCCATCACCATTGCAGCCCGCCAGCCCCGCTCCTCCCCGCCTTCCCCGCCCCACCGCGCCTGCCCCGCCCCGCCCGCCCCGCCTTCCCCACCCCGCCCGCCTCGTCCCGCCCGTCCCACCCAGTCCCGCTCCGTCCCGCCAGGCCCCGCCCCGCCTTCCCCATCGCCCCGCCCGCCCCACCCTTCCGTCCGCTCCACCTACCCGCCGCCCCGCCTGCCCCGCCGCCCCTACCCCGTCGCCCCGCCACCCACTCCGTCCCGCCCACCGCCCCACTCGTCCCGCTGGTCCCGCCCGCCCCGCCGCCACACCTCCCCACTTTCCCCGCCATCCTCCTTTCTTTGCCACCAACAGTCTCCGCTCCTTCTCCACCTCTTCGCTTCCGCCTCTACTTCTATCTCCGACGCCGCCGTCGCCTTCGCCTCTGCACCTGCCTTCGCCTCTTCCACAATCCCCTTTCCCGTCTTCACTTCACCTCTCTACACCTGCCGTAGGCCTTCCGCCATCTCCACCCCTGCCTCCACCCCTACATCCACCATCACCCCCACCTCCGCCATTTCCTCCACCTCGGTCATTCCGCCGCCGCCGCCGCCACCAATGCCCTCACCACCTCCTCCTCATCCCCCTTCGCCCCCCATCACTCCCACAACGCCCCCATCCCTCCAAAAATTCCGGAAGCCCATTCCTCTGGATGAGCCCCCGGGGCGGGCCATGCCCAGTCTCAGCGCCGACGCGGCGGCAGCGGCGGCGGGGGCAGTTAGCACCACAGCACCCGCGCCCGGCGATTAAGGGCACGTAAGCGAATGACCGACCGGCGACGTCGCGTGCGCCCCGGCCAGGGGGCGTGGCGCTCGGGGGTGGGGGCGACGAGGGCGATGAAGGGGGCAGGGGGGCGGCGTCAAAGACTCGGACCCCCCCCCTCTTGACATAATGACCAGAGGGTGTGACCCTGGGGCTTCGTTCAGTGATTGCCTATTTATGATTTGTTGCTGGGTCGGTTTGAGCCTCCTCGTCCAGGAGCGGCCTTGTTATTAAATGTTTCAGGGCAAATCTGCAGTCTGGGGAATAGAATGAAGTCTACGCGTTCTATGCTGGTGCTTCCTTGTTCTTAATAATGGAAGGATGTTGAAAATTCACACAAAGAAATGGCAAGTTCAAAGGTTGCTTTGGGTTTTCCAGGTGATTGAAATTCCTTGGTTGACTCCCCTACAAATGAAAGGAGATTCATCAAATCCTTGCATATTTATGATTCGCGAGAGAACTCCGCATCAAACAAAAGTTGTGCTGATTTATTTAAAACACTCATGATCTCCCATTTAATTGGTTATACGAACGATCAGGCGGATTCTAAGACACAGCTTTTACCAATTGCTTGATACGCGTATGACTCCCCTCATTGATTTGCAGTATTAGTATTAGTATTTGCATCAGGGAAGGGCGGTTGAATAGTCAAGCAGCTCGGTAGGGTTATTAAATGTCCCAAGAGCATTCAACTTACGTTTAAGTGCGTGAGTTACTATCGGTAATTAGCAGAGCAGGATTGGATCTCGCAATGAACACTGAGGGTTTGTACTTGTAAATCTGACGAGCAAACAGCTGAAAATGCTACATAAACGTACGTGTAACTGGATTGATATGTTTATGGCGGTATGTACGGCCCCCGGTGTGGTGGTCAAACTGTATTCATTTTATGTTTTATTTTCGAGTTCGACTCCAGGCGGTTTCAAGTAAGACGTGTATGCCTTAAGAGAGGCAATTGAAAGTTGGATGAATACAGTTAATCAGGTGATCAACGTGAAAAGCATGTTTATTCCATTAAAATAAACTTCCAGTATACTTTGCTGTATTACACTACTTTGTCAGTGGCTTGTCAACCTTTAACAAAACGAAAAAGATGAATATCTCAATTTTAGGTGTTGAGTGGCTTACCATTACCTATCCCCATCATCTGAATTCCACTCAGAATGTAAAAGAAAAGGGGTGAGGATTTTGAAACTCAAGGAAACACGCACGCAGTGTACTTTTCCCCCCATACGCCACATACAGTTTGTAACTTTTTTCACGTTAAATAAATAAACACCGTCGTCTCACCCACCACAAAAAACAACCGCTCAAATCCTCCTCCATCACCACCTCCCGCTCCATCACCACCAACACCAACCCCGCGGTCTCCGTAGGAGCGTCCCGATTAAAGGATGAATCGTCATTAATTCATGCAAACTTTCTCATTGTTCCTGGTAGGCGGCACGGACGGACTGGCGGACGGACAGAAAAAGTTGCCGCTGTCTGATTTATGAAGGTGGCGGCGGCGCCTAGCGGGGTATGGGGGCGCGGTCGGGTCTCTGAAAAATTGATTCCGAGCATGTACACGGCTGCACGGCAAATAGAAGATATACGGCGCCTGGATGCACAATTGATTAAAAAGACCTCCGTTCGAATGCTCGGCTTCAGCGAGTAGGACGTTGTCATGATTTCTGTACTCAAAGTATCGATGCTTTCGTTTCAATGCTTGGCTTCCGCGAGTAGCACGTTGTCGTGATTTCTGTACTCAAAGTATCAATGCTTTCATTTCGATGCTTGATTTCTGTACTCAAAGTATCTATGGTTATGTTTCAATGCTTGGCATCCGTGAGTAGGACATTGAAATGATTTCTGTACTCAAAGTATCAATGCTTTCGTTCGAATGCTTGGCTTCCGCGAGTAGCACGTTATGATTTCTGTACTCAAAGTATCAATGATTATGTTTCAATGCCCGGCTTCCGTGAGTAGGACGTTGTCATGATTTCTGTACTCAAAGTATCAATTCTTTCTTCGGAATGTATGCATTTGAATTCAGAAGTAAGTGGTTCAGAACTATTCAGAAGTAAGCTACTTTCAAAAAGTGCAAAAGTCCGACTTCGTAAAGTTGCAATAAGACGTGTAGTAACATTTGCGGCAGAGGCATGGATCTCGAAGGAAAATGATATTAGAAGGATGAATGTATTTGAAAGAAAATTAATGAGAAAGATTTTTGGTCCAATGAAGGTTGCAGGTGACCTCTAGAGGATAAGGTATAATCATGAAATTGAAGCCATAATAAAATCTAAAAACGTTGTAAATCACATTATCTCACTTCGACTTGGTTGGTGTGGACACCTTTATCGAATGCAAGAAGAAAGAATGGTCAATAATTGGTACCCGATTGCATCAAGAAAGAAAGGAAGATCGAAAATCAGATGGAAAGAGGTTTTGAAGAACATTAAGAGACAAGGTATTAGGGAATGGTATGAGGTGGTTCAAGAGGATGGAAGAGTTTTGGAGCAGGCCAAGACAGTCAAGAGAATTTGAATTCTTAATTACTAGTATCTGTATCAATACTACTGAATCAATTTTTGTCAAGATATCGATATAAACTTTCTTGGAAAGTATGGCCTGGAACTTACTGATGTGAGTGTGATTGTACTTACTGATGTAAGAAGCAGATGCTTAATTTTGAAAAAAATAAAATTGAATGGAAATTGAAAATGAATAAAAATTGAATTGAAAATTAATCAAAATTCTATTGAATTGAAAATTAATCAAAATTGAATTGAATTGAAAATTAATCAAAATGAATTGAATTGAATTGAAAATTAATCAAAATTGAATTGAATTGATATTGAATCCAAATTGAATTGAACATTGAAATTGAAGAAGCAGATGCTCAAGGGACTTGATATTAGCACAACCTGCAATGAAAAGGAACTCTTGAAGACAAATAACGAAGATTAAGTTCGCGCGAGACGTCAAAACTCTCGACAAGCGCCAGCAAGTCTCACGAGAAAGAGCACACTGCGCATGCGCAGTAGAGCATTTTACGCACACTATCGCTGTTTAGAAAACACCGGCTAGTCTAATGTGAGCCATTGATTGTAATAGCCTATCAATTTGTTTTGTCTCAGCTGGAAATTTGTTACATTGGTATTGTGTGTGTGCTTTCTTACGCGAAATGTGAATGTAAATTTTTTGTGCCGAGGGCTATCTGACGAAAAGCTACGAAGTCGATGTGTTTGAGACGGCACTGAGTGTGGATGTCTCTCATATGTACGACGACAGCCATGTGCACCGATTGCTTGCCGAGACGACAGCCATGTCCACCGAGAAGTGTACACTTGGGCGATGCAGAAGCTGTGATGGTTTATATCCAGTAGTGCTAACAAAAACCTATCACCTCGCTCACATTTGTATTCAGCGATATAATCCTGAAAATACACCACTTGATTTGCAAAACTCGAGTGAGTTATGAACTTAATGGTAGCAGAAACATCATAAAATATATGATTACCAATTTTTGAGAGCGTATTGGATGAGAAAAATACAAGATGCCCGTTTTCTTTACGTGATGCTGTTTATTTGAGCTCTACTGTTTCGGCGGATATTTTACTGCTTCAAAAATCACCATGAATTGTCTTGTATTTTATTTTAACTCTTGGTCTGTTAACAATGCAAAGGATAAATCGATACAAACGTATTAGTGTGAGTTGTTGACGAATCTAGTACTAGATCGTAATAATTGCACGATGGTCACGTACGTTGGAGCACAGTCTTACATGTGTTACACATTGCATGTTAACCTGCTCTTTTCCTTGAATCAGCTTCGGCTAAATAATTTTAATCTGCTTGATGCACCCCTGGTGGGTAATTATTTTTCCTGGCGTGGAAAATTTGTGGGATGTTGTGACGTGTGACGTTGGTATCATACAAATCGTAAAAGAATCTACAAAAGTATTCAGCGGATTATAAATATACAAATTTTGAAATTTAGAATAAAAACGGACACAGTCGAGGGTATTGATTGATGAGAGCGTTGACCTACAGAAAAAAATACTATGTTCTTCCCTTGTTCTCACTGTCCTTACGCAGGTTAATCCTTAGATGATTTTCTTTCTTTTAAAATATGGTTGGGGAGGGAGGTAGTGAGAGGGATGAATAATAACGGGAGATGAATTAACATGGATGGGGTGTTATGAGGAGATATGACACCACGCCACTTTCACGAGATAATATCATCCATTCCTTACATACAGAACTAAAACTCAAATCATTTGACTCCATCTGTTCACACTAATCCTGAGTTTTTAGCCTCAAGTTAGTTATTTAGGTGCTTTAGTTTTAAATGTCAGTGTCTGTAGAAACTAGAATTGTCAACTTTCAATTAAGAAAAATTGCACATTATTAATAAAAAGGATTCATGCAGAAATTGACCAAAATTCAGTACATTTGTTACTACAATGCTTAGGTATCTTTGTCATACATGTCGACATTCATATTTATCTCAAAGCAGGAGCTCTTCAATAGATTACGAATGCGCTCAATATTCAATTGGATACCAATGTCAACACAATTGAAGTTCAGTATGAGATTTTTTTTCACGTTTATTTTAATTCGGTTTTGCGTTATTTATTTATTTATTTATTAGTATTTAGAATCCCTTTAACTGCAATAGCCATTAAAGCCCATGACTGATTATCTAATGAGTAGGTGCCAGAGATAATGTTTATGAAGAAAATGACATCTGATAAATATTTGACTTGGGAGGCAAGAGAACTCCGGAGAATACCTACCAAGAGTCGCTTTGCCCACCACACATTTCAAATAGATTAGCCGAGGATCGAACTCAGACCCAGCAGAGGTAGGCCTATTTGCTTTCGATTATACCCAGAATCCTCCGTTTTAGTTAAATATTCCGTTAAATTATTTATTACGACCAGGAGTATTTTTGAAGACTGTTAATAACATATTTTATTAGTATTAAAAATAAGGACAAACTGTAATTCTACTTGGAATTGATATGTTGGCTGGAGCGTTAATTGCGAGTTTCAAAATTAAAGTGCAAGCCAGTGTTGCCAGATCGTACCATAATTATGGAATCGTAGTATGATTTACCCTTTTAAACATAACTTCACCTTAATACCTTAATTATTAAAATAGTTTTAAAAATTATGTACTAGTAAGATATTTCTGATTTTTTTTGCTAAATGCAAAGATTGGGTTTCAGTTTTCACCCCCTATTACTTTCACTTGTAGAAACTTTATCGCTCTCCTCCCACATAAATGTGACTCAGTGTTATCAGATAAATAATCAGAAATACCCCAAATTATTTCCCAATAAGGATAATAATTTGAGCACGTTTTATTTTTATTTTTCAGCACATTCGTCATGCCTTCTTTTCTTTTTCAGAAGTTTCACTTATCGTTTTAAATACGAATTTTTTGCAATACACTGGTAAAATACTTAGAATCAATTACGTAAAATACCGACAAAAACGTGAAAGACAAAAAAACAAAAGAATCTAGCTGGAGAAATTTAAAAATGAGTACTCAAGTTGCAATATACCAAAGCCTTTTCAAAAACTCGCAATAACCGAGCATGTTTTGATCGCAATGCATTGACATGAGAATAGTTTTTCAAATAGCATCATATTGTATCCATTTATTATAATGTGAAATCATATAAAACACATTCATGAGCAAAATGTACCAATATTATAGCATAATTTAGTATATTTTCATCACACCATAATGTATACCATACCAGGAGACGTGGCTAAGGGCATCAACTTACGTCACTGCAGTGCCTCTGACCGGGAGGTCCTAGGTTCGAGTCCCGATGGTGGTAGGATTTTCGACACTAGCTAGATAGCTAGGACGAATTCAGTCGCTATCTGGAAGAGCATTCTAGCGGCCGGCTGCTCTGATCGGTAGTTTTCCGCGGTTGCTCCGATCAACACAAAGCGAATGCCGGAGCGGTATCCTAAAAAAGGGGCTAGGACCGCGCGCGATCTTTCCTTCCTCTTCCTTGTCTTATTCTCACTCCCTACTTACACACACACATAACACACACACACACACGTAGACTACACTATCACATATGCCGGGTGACCGGTCGGAAGTTTAAAGCTTGTCCTGGCTGGGACAGTGCCTCGCTGGTGGGAGATACCTTTTTACGGAAAAACCTTTCCGATGTTAGATCGGCGCTGAATCTCTCCAACCAGCGGGGAGAAAACTACCACCATCTCCCGAGGGAAAAACTAACACTACACTTATGGGACTAATGACCTTAGTATCGCCTGGAATCACTAACAATCAATCAATCATATTGTACTATAATTTTAAGTTCTCCATTCCATAATTTTCACGTGTGGTAATGCAGTGCATGTAAGTGTGTGTAAGTAAGGAACGAGGAAAGGACAAAGAAGAGGAAAGAAAGATCGCGCGCGGTCCGTGGCCCGTTTGTTAGGGTACTGCTCCGGCATTCGCCTGGTGTTGATCGGAGAAACCACGGAAAACTACCGATCAGATCAACCGGCCGCCAGAATTCTCCTCCAAACAGCGACTGAATTCCACCTAGCTGTGAAGCTATTGTGGAAAATTCTGGCGCCGTCGGAACTCGCTTAAACCCCGGTCAGAAGCACTTCAGTGGCATTAGTTGATACCCTGAGCCACCTCTGGTGAACCTGTCATAATTTTGACCGGGACTGACGTTCTTAATTGTTAATGTAGGCGAAAAGGAAAGCTTAGTTTCTTTAGAATGCAATACCAGGTTATCAATAATAATGAGAATTTATTACTATGCTTGAGTTTTTATTTTTTGGAGCGTGAGGGCCTGTCTTCACGATGGAATATCTCACGGCATTTCGCGTCTTTCCCTTTCGTGCCACTAAGTGTCATATGCCCGCACTGCTCGATACGCTCGCAATCATGCGACATTTAGCGGCACGACCGAGAAAGACGCAAAATGCCGTGACATATTTCATCGTGAAGACAGTCCGTCAGGCGCCAAGAAATAAAAACTCCAAGTACAGCAGCATATACAGGTCGCAAGCTGTGGTAAAGGATATTGCTATTACTGACTAATTATTAATTGCTATTCATTACCGAGGGTCTCTGATCGCAGTCGGTAGCTGAACCGGTAGTGTGTGATGAAACTTGGTGTTGAATTGCAACTGTTGGTCAAGCATTGCAATATGTGTTTTTCAACACGCAAATGCCGCAAATACTATTAGTATTACACAAGTATGTCGCAAGAAAGCGGCAATATTTGCCGTTATTTTAATTAGTAATAATACTCATTCCTTCAAGTTAAGGTAACATAGGAACTGCCCTGTTTTATCAGAGTATGAATAAAAAATTAGCCTAAAAACGATTTAAAAAAAATAATATAGCTTTTACTGTGAGTTATAAGTTAACATAGCTCTTGTCATTACTATTACCAATTTTTTCATTAATAGTAATTTTTGATATTGATAAGTTAGATCACATCATCAGCTAGAAATTACACTTTTAGAGTCTCATTATTTAAAAAGTTTTGATTCTCTGAAAAGCTTGTCAGCTGAGTGGAAAGAAATACATTAAAAATAATTAAATGGAACCAAAATAACAAAGTCATATTAAAGAACACTGAAAGTTACAGTCTAAAATGTAACATTTGTGTTAGGCTTCCGCAACCAAGCTTATGGTCACAATGATAAAACAGACATCAGCTTCATGAATCGCTTAACGTTTCAGTATATGTATTCCCTTATCGCGTTTCCGAACATATTAGTCACGAAGTATTCGCTTCCACGATCTACTCATAAACATCTAGCCATTAACATTTTAGATAACAGCACAATTACAAGAAGACTGAAAAGAGTACATACTCTTGATCTGGACCACAGATATAAATAATAAAATTTTGTAATAATTGTTATTGTAGATTATACCATTTTTCTTTTTTGCCAGTATTTGAACTATTGTTTGTATGTTTGTTTTGTATTTTTGTTATTTTTATATGATTTTTTTTCCTGATAGGACAATTGTTTAAAAAATAATATTTAGAAAGAACCAGAATTGTATGGTTTCTTTAAAGGTCAATAATGTATGTACAATTGTCTTTGCCGAATGTTCGAGTAGAACAAATTGCAAATAAAGCAGATGTTTAAAAAAACGATCTACTCATAAGCGAACGACCGAGTTTGAAAGGAAAGAATAGAATGAGCTCGGAGCCTGCATAAATACAATGATGTGCTCACTCTTCCTTTTCTTATTGGAGGCACGGAAAAGCACTTTCTCTCTTTACCCTAGCGCGAGACTTTCTCTCGCAGAATTTTATTTAATTAATCAAACCTAAAAGTCAACATTCATCAGATGCCCGCTAACATTCGAAGAACTTCCTGTTTGGCTAGCATTCCTTTTATACACATGTTCATTTGAAATTAATTCCCATGTGCAAGTTCGTATTCTTCTTTGGAATAATATTTGTGTTGTAATAATGCTAGGGAATTGAAGTTTAAGTAAATTCAGTAAATTCAAAGACGATATCTCTTAAGATTCGTTTGGAAATGGGAAAATATTAGCACGTTGGGTGAAGGGAAATGTTGAATTTCTGAATGTTGCTGACGGATCTGGACCTTCGAGTTACTGTAAAGAGCATGCTAGGAACATTAACCAAATACCTCTGCAATTTATAAGGTAAATATATGAAAACATTAATGACAGTCATTGATGAACGCATAGAATCAATTCATAGAACACTTTGAGATGCCAATAAAATTAAAGGATGTATTCAGTATGGTAATGCAAAAGCAAAACTTTCGGAATATATGTGGACTTTAAATATTGAAATCAAAGTGAACATTTATTCCAGCAAACTTCGAAAAAAAATGTTTGATAGTTTGCAATGGAATATTAAAGCACGAATTAAAGAAGCCGAATTCTATCACTCAAACTGCAGAACAACTGTTATTTTTAGATAATTTTCCAAAATAAACATAAAATCTCTTGTAACTTGTGAATGTTATTGTAGTATACTAAACGAAAAAATAACAAAGGCGATCAAAATTTGTTTATTTTTCACAGCGTCTAAGACAGCAAATTCCATATTGTGTTAGATTAAATCCATAATTTCGGAAGAAGCAATCCTCGTATTTCTGATCAGCAAACTTCATATTAAAATGCCAATTATAAGATCTTAAGACGCGTACTGGTGATTTGTAACCGCAATTAAATGTAAACTTATTCACCGAAATAATAAATCGTCAATTTGAAAGCGAAAATAGTGAAGTAAATTGTGTTATCATTGGCAAAATCATGAAAATTAGATATTTCTGGGCTTAATATTGCTCCCTTTTACTTGTTATCATGTGCATGTGGTCATTTTTTTCGAATTTTCAGTTTTATTTTAACTTCATTTTATAATTAAAGTATTGTAAAGTTGTGAAGAATGGACGACGAGAGTTTGACAGCAATTAGGAGGTCCTTGATAATGAAAAAAAGTTTTTTTTGTAAATTCGTCAGTCTTTCGCACATCCGCCCATCTGCACATGCGTCTCTGAAATACACTAGCGCCTAAACTTTTTAAAGTATTTTCTCCAAAATGGATATTTCCCAACATACATATATCTGACCTGGCTCTTGGCTTTGCTAATTTAAAACGAATATCTTAATTTTTGGAGACATGAATCTCTTAGAACATTTTCAAAATATTCTCTGTACAATGCATAAAAGTAGCTGAAATACTAGAGGTATACTAGTGGTATGCAGGGGCAAAACTGATTCTGACAAAACCATACAAAATTATTTTTCAAAAAAGTAGCAACCACACTGCTAAAAATGTTCGTATAACACTGCAGTAAATGGAAATGAATTTTCAGGGAGACAGTCTTGAAGAGTTATGCAATAGCATAAAATAGTGTATACGAATATACAACGCATGAGTTCTTTACACACAAGGAATATAAAAAAAGATAGATTTATTAGTTCACTTTGAGCTAATGCTCGCTGGCAAACATGACAACAATTAGAATTAGAACAATTACAACCATTAACAATTATAATTACCATTAGAATTAGAGGATGATATCCTAGTTTTAATTAATTTCTAGTTATTTCTAAATTGACATCTAGTTTCACCAACACTTCACTTCACTACACTACACCCCCTTCCTTTTCACTACACTACACTTCACTTCACTGTATAACGGACATGACAATAATAATAAAAATAACAAAAACTATATATGCAATAATAATAACTTAAGAATTACACCAAAGCTAAAAGGAGTGTTAATAATGATGATATTTATATCAGTAATAATAATAATAATAATAATAATAATAATAATAATAATAATAATAATAATAATAAAGGTAATTGTCTCAGTATTGATAGTGATCTAAATAGAATTTAGTATATTTTTAAATTTGCCTACATTAGAAGGAAGAGCCTCTAGAGCTTTTGCAGGTGGTTTGTTCCAATCTACTAAAAGCGTATGTTCCTTAACACAACACGCAAATAGCAAATTTTTAATAGCGAACGGCCTCTTTCTTGGGGACTTGTTATGCATGTCAGCTGTATCATAAGCAGTAACGCACTGAATATAACTAGTGGTGCTACAGAATGGCACAGACTTTCCCGTCTTAGTTTTCTATTTCCTTGGGTCTTCGCCTGCTATTCGGAATTGCCACAAAATCTTTCTTGTCAGCTGTCATCTATCACCGCCAAAAGTACATTTTTTTCTCATTTTCTTAATTTTTCGGTTTCCTATTGGTAGAACGGAAACATTAATTTTATAATATTAAAGAACAATAAACCCTAGTCATAAATGGCAATTTTCTTTTAAAAAAGATGCCGTTCAAGAGAAAATGGCGTTTTAGCGCTACTAAAAATGCGAAATTTGAAGCTCATTTTCACAGAAAATGATTTAGTTTTCAAAATACTTTATTTGAAGTTATTTGAAGCACTTACACTCACAAATATAATAATGTTTACAAATTGCTGGTAATTGGCATATTAAAGATGTGAGAGATCTTTCAAAAAAATTACAATTATGTAATTAAAAAAAAAACGAAAAAATAACTCAAAATAAACTTTACGTTATACTAAAGAGTATAATTAGCACTATCCGCTACAAAAGTTTCAAGAAAAAATTTGCAGCCATATACGAGAAAATGGCATTCTGAAAATGCCGAAATTTGAGCTACTTTCCACAGAAAACGGTTGTGTTTTCGAGAAACTTTCCTTGACATTATTTAAAGCATATATACTTGTAAATATAATAATGTGAAAAAATCGCCGATAATGTAAATAATAACGACGTGAGAGACAAGTAAAAAAAATTACATTTTTGCAATTTTTGAAAAAACCAACCGATAGACCAAAATGGCTTTTATGTCATTGATGGAGTACATTTACCACTATTCCTACCAAAAGTTTAAAGAAAACATTTGGAGCCGTTTCTGAGAAAATCTTGTTTTTGTAATTTTTTTTAAAATCGCACATACTGCACGCAATATTGCACGAAAATTACCAAAATTTTGAAAATATTTACAGGACCTTTATTAAATAACTCAATATGCGGAACAAATTTTATTTGAAGAAAAAATCTCTATCTTCAATTTTGTAGTTGGAGAAAGACGCCGAAAAAAAGTCAAACTTTCACAGTTTTCAAAAATTCAGAGCTGTACGTGAAAATCGGACCTATGGCATGTTAAAAAGTGTATTTTACTCTATTCATACAAGAAATTTAAAGAAAAAATTTGGAGCCGTTTTTGAGAAAATTTTGAAAATCCCCGGGGGGCTTCATATAAAGTAACCCCAAATTTTGAAGAATCTTTTTCAAAATCTCAAAGCTTCGACTAGAATCAGATCGACCAGGGAATATCCATTTTGGAAGAAATCGTACGTATGTTTTAGGCGCTAGCAGTGTTCACAGACGGACAGACGGACGGACGGACGGACAGACGGACGTTTTCCTTTCAATTGGGTTTTCGGTATCAAGGACCTAGAAAACAGGGTTTCTGGCTTCACCACGTGTTAGGGGATTTTTTTTCTTAATTTAGCAACTGGTTTTATCCACTTATTCGTTTTCACGGCACAGCAATTAATTTTTTTCCGCCGAAAATTGGCCATTTTTTCGCGCAGCATTACGTAACTTTCCCTATACTACGTATATCACTCCGTGTATACGTACGTATACGGGAAAGTAAAAATTGAGTTAGTAAGCACAGCATGACGATAAGCCGTCACAACCAAATATTTGCATTTTTCAAACAAAATCGAAGCTATTTGTTTTTTCTTCATTTTTTCCGAATTCTTGGGCATTAAACGAAACCACAGACCCCTATTACATGGCCAAAGGCTCCATAGTTTTCTTTTAGTTTTTGTTCGCATTAAAAATTAGTATTACAAGAGTTTGCAATACATTCATTACCATCTTTCGTAAATTTACTTTGTTCAGAATAAAAAAAAATCTTTCGTAACCGTTACAAATTGTGCAGCACCTAAGATGGCTCATGAGCTGCGTACCACCTTCCCGTGATGTAATCCCGGATTCGATTACCGGTAAAAGTAGGCTAATGTAGAGTACTAGGTTTCCTCTAAAATCATGTCAGTTTCTGTAGTGGTGTGACGAATGAAAGTTCACGCAGGCGGAGTTTCGTAGTTATGGTAAAAGGCATACGTCATGTTAGCCACATGTCTCCGAAGGGTGAGAATTAAACTAGTCCAGGCATGGGGAACACCCTTAACTAGCCGGCAATGTCAGATAGTCGACCCGAAACACCAAATGCACGCATACAAATTCTGCGATAAAGTCGCACATCTAGTATAACTGTGTAGAAGCACATCTGATTTGGCTGTGTAAGAGCCAAACTAGTGGTGATAAAACAGCAAGTATTTTCTCGCTCGTATTTTTTACGCAAAATTTCGGGAAAAGTACTCATATTTTTGAAAAATTTTACATGACCATTTTTCAAAATCTATCTCTAAGGAACTAATTTCAATAAGAGGAAAAATTCTCTCTCGTCATAATTGTAACTGTAGGAAGCCGCCGAACATTTTGAATTTTTGCAATGTTGGAAAAATCAGAGTTTTTAACGAACGTTAGACCTGCACCATTCTCTTAAACGTCCTTTAAACTATCTAACAACAAAATTTAATAAAACAATCGATGGAGCCATTTTTTTGAAAATTTTAAAAATATCTCAGAGACTTCATGTAAAATATCCCCTCCAATTAAAATATCGGTTTCAAATTCAAGGGAACATAACATTAGCCAGATGGATTGAAGAATATCAATTTTGGAGAAAATGGGAAGTTTAGCTGCTAGCGTTGTTAGAGGATTATTTTTTAAAATTTGACAACCTTTCGTTACCAAGACCCTGTAATAAGAGTTTTCTGCCAAAAATTCGCCGTTTTTCTTGCTGCATTACATAACTTCATTTCTACTGCGTAATCGGCAGCGATAAACTAAAAAGAAAACGCCCATGTGGAGCTGGGGGTTTCTCCTCCCAGAGCGCACTCATGTGTGCTGGGCAGGGCCGGCGCGCGCCCCTCGTGTGCGGGCGTGTGCACGCGGCCGCGTGCTCCCTGGTGCAGCACGCGAGGTCACGTGAGCGAAGCGTAATTAGGCGGCGTTTAGCGAAGACAAAATCGATCTCAGCGCTCTCTATCTGCTCGTCAGCACCCACGTACGGGCTCCCAGGAAAAAAGTCTGGAGAGAAAAAACTGGGATGAAAAAAAGAAATTTGGAAAAATAATGTTCTTCTTCTTCACTATCAGGGATTAGGGTGACAACCTTTTCTGTCTTCACTCCAACCATATCTTCCTAGGACGTCCTATTTCTCGTTTTACTGCAGGTTTATATGTCGTTTTTCTTGCGTATGTCGTCTTATAGATTCGTCCGATTGATTGTGAAGAGAGCCAGTACGTGGTTGATTTATTTGACTGCCGTACAAACATAGTTGGCTGGTGGTACTGCCACCTTTCAGCCCCCCTACTTGCCCGCTCTGTTTAAGTTGAGCTCCTCTAGATCACTTGCATCTGCTGCTTAAGAGCCTGATATACCCTTCGAAAAATAATATTAAGAGCAAAAATAATAATGATTATGATATTAAGAAGTAGAAGGAGAATAGTGGAATAAAATAAGTTAAATCGGAAAAAGGAAAGAAAATTAGAAAGGAAGCGAGCGTATTAATAAAAAAGTCCATTCTAACTGGATACATATCAAATCTTCTCTATAATCACCATCAGTATTACTGAATTTGCTTTGGCACGGGAAAAAGATCACATACCTCCTCCTCCTCCTCCTCCTCATCATCATCATCATCATTTTCACCATCAGTATTATTTAATAATACATCAAGGTTGTGCCACCTGCGTCACATTAAGAGATTAAAAAGAATGTTCCACATATATTTACGAATAACAAATTTAGACTAAAAAATTGAAAGACTAGGAAGATCTAAACAGGCATTAAAAGTTCCTTCAATGGTACAAAAAATTATACTACTTCTCACCCATTTACTGTCGCAAATTCGTGGGAATCATTATAAATATATTGAATGTAGGCTTTCTTTACTGCTGGTTCAATCGACACAGGTCTATACGACTCTAAGGCTCTTTAACCCGTATACTCTTTCAATGCGTTTATCTGATAGAAAATTCAATACAAAACTATTATCCTCACTCATTCTACAGTATTTCCAAACGAATACACAATCAAAAGAATCAAAATTTAATTCATCGAAAAACCGAGACATTTCGGCTATGATTTGCAGGCATTTCTACAATTGTAATATTACTATCAAAATGTAATGCTGATGAATTTCCGGCGCCTGCCGCAATGACTGGAAACATTAAGAACAAATACAACAAAAACCCGACACCATTTATTCTTCTATTTTTGATTAATCAGCAATGGTTTCCCATCACTTTATAAAAGTAACAGACGCGACATTTTTGGAAATACGAAAAGGGCATCAGAGCCGACTTTTGTGACACCGGTAAATAAGCCTAAATACTCAGTTTAATGATGAAACAAACTATTTGCAGAACTAAACCGTCAAGAACATTTTATACTATCAAATTTACTCTGAAAATGGGGGTGACAAGTCATTGAAAGTTAAGCAATGTTATGTCTGAGGCATACCTTTCAAATCATACTTTAGGTGACACTGTCTACTCATCGCCATTAATGAATTATGGTAATGAATATTTACGATAATGAATTATTACAAGAAGTCGTGAATACAATTTTATATAAATGAACAAAGAGTCTTCAATGTGGTAACTGTTACATGGGATTGCATCTGCAACTGCGCATAAGCAGAATATTATCTCATCATCATGTACTCCCGCCTGACAGATATGTTGTGCAAACTGCCTACTCACGTACGTAGTTAGGGGAATTTAACCTTCAAACAAGGTTTCATAACATTTCAAAATAAAATCTCGTTAAAAATGTTAGAGTATAAGAATATTTTCATTATTACTAAGATAGTTTTAAAAAATTAAAATAAAAAAAAAGTTTTTTGAGATGATAAACACCACAGCCACCCAAACTGAAAATTCAAGTAGGGAAATAATTTTTCCTCCTTTGAGACTAGGTTGAATTCAAATAGGTAAGGCAGTTATAATAAACGGTTTTACATATTTCCGTTTTTCTTACTTTTGGTTAAACTTGATGGATATAACCGATTAAAATTAACATTAATTGAATTAGTTGGCACGATGTCCTTTTTATAAAATATGCATTAATACACACAACTATTATTTAAATTGTTACAGGTGCAATTCATTTATATGTACGTAATATTACAATAGAAAAAAGATACAGTTTTGCACATGGTATGAAATCTATTTCGTAATCACCATAGGTATATGACTAAATAAACTCAAATTCACCTGGAGGCTTGGCATTTGTTACTTACAATTTAACACCTCCAAAAACACAACAGCAAACGTCACCACTGAATTGCAATTACTTTCACATAACACATACATCATTGCCACTTTGCCAGATTATTGGATTCTCAAAAATAGAGGCAAAAGTATACAAAAAATTGAAGGTCATGAACTCATTTGCAAAAATATCAGAAGGGCCAGAATTGTAGTGCGCAACAAAATACATACATCTGATATGTAAGTATGTATCTATGTATCTTTGTATTTATGTCTTTGGCATTTCTGGATCGGATTAATACGTCTTTTGCCAGCTAGTAATGTTCCCAGGCCTGGGCTCTGTTTTCATTTATTGTCCAATTAATTAATTTGGTTAATACAACCTTAAAACGAAAAATACATAGATACATTATTATTATAATTACTATTATCATTATTATTATTTTAATATTATTTTTATTTAATTTATGCGCAACTTCTTGGTCATAAGCGATCAAAATCGATTTTATCTTTAAATATTATTATTATTATTACTATTATTATTATTCCTTAAATGAGATGGGAATATAGCTAATTTCTTACAAAAAGTTTGTAAAGGAAATCTCACAGCTCTGATAGCTATGGAGACAACCTGTGTTTTTACTTCCCACTTTCAGTTGATCTCAAATTTCAAACTCATGTATGTAAGACTTTTCTCTGTCCCCTTGGTTACGTTTTGATTGCACGGCACAACAATATTATCAAGTACACAGGGTTTGTTTCTCATCCGGTTCGTTTGCCTCTTTCGTGCATTCAGTTCGAATGTGTTGGTCGCACAGTATTGAACATGGTCCAGCCTTATCGGTTTTGATGATTGTTCGTACCACTTGAAACATGTGTTTGGAACTTCGAAGGCGTTACACATCAGCCAATGGAGGTAGCTACACACCCTGTCGTGTCTTTTCAAGTATTTCGTTTTTGCTAGAATTGGTCAAGCTAAGATGATATAATGGTTTCTTCTTGCTCCTGGAAAATGCGTCATTTATCATCTTGAAAAATTTTGAGAACCGCTTTATCATAATGTGTTCTCAACGCCTGATCTTGAGCAGATATTAGAACTCCTCCCAATCCTGGGTTAATTCTTCCCCTTTTAAGCCACATACACGATTGATCTTTATTGATCTGCACCTTGTCCATTCTTTTTAGATACTCTCCAGGGAGTGGTTTGTCCCTCCACAATTTCTTTAACATTTTATGAGTATCATATTTAATGTTTAGTAGCATCAGAAGTTCAGTGTCTGTGTTATTCTGTGTGTCTTACATAGTTTTATTCGCAATGCTTCTTGCTAAACTAACAATGTCGTTGTTTCCCACTTTTCGGTCCAATTTAATGACCTGCCTCATTAGTGGGTCATCTTGATGACTGACTTCATACTTTCCCATCCGGACTATTGCATTGAGCCAGATTGCTTCAGTTTGTCTCAGGCTTTTCCTCCTTCTTTACGTGACGCAAAGACTGTGTACATCAGCTGGATAGTAGGCGACATTATGCATTGTAAGCAGTTTTGTGTTTTTTCGATCCATGATTCGAATTTTGTGTTCAGTCCTGTCCAAGACATGTTCTCCGAAACTGTACTCCGCTACCGGCACCGCCAAACTGCCAATTGCGGATATTTTATTTCTGGAGTTTAGAGTGGACTGCAGGACAAGTCTCATTTTTCTGAAGCACTCTCTTCGAATTTTCTCTTTCATTATGTCGTTCGAGATGTTCTCACTTGCTTCATTGCCCATATAAGAGTATTTGTAAGTTTTACCTGGTTCAAGATCTTGAATCACAGTGTGCATATCAACTTCAATGCTCTCAGATATCATTTTTCTTCTCATTAAATTGTCTTTTGGACATTTGTCAAGAGCAAATTTCATGCGGATGGCATTGCTTAAGTCATTCACGACAGACAGCTTTTGGGACAGAATCGCTTCATTCTTAGCAAACACTTTAAGATCATCCATGTAAAACAAATGTGATACTTGTTTTTCATCGCCATGGAGTTTATAACCAAAGTTATAAGTGATTATTATTGTTATTATTATTGTTATTATTATTATTATTATTATTATTAATATTCCTCTACATCACGACTAAAGATATTATGAGTCGGCTGAATATAAAATCTACTCCAGGTTGCAACCAGCTACCTACGGAGCAGATCTAGGGACTGTCGGCGCCTCTACAATACTCTGCGCAAAATGTGGGCTGTTCCAAATAAAGCAGTTTCTTGCACTTCCCAGTTCTTTGAATTACCTGGAAGTTAGGCATTATTATTATTATTATTATTATTATTATTATTATTATTATTATTATTATTATTATGGTGTGTGTGTGTAATGTGTGGTGGTGGTGGGGGGGCGGAGCGCATGCGCCATGCCGTGGGCTTCCCAGAAGGCCGTGGGCGGCCGCGCGCGCGGGCACGCGAGCGCGCTGGCTCTGTGGCTGGGCTGGCGTGATTGCGGTGACGTCATGCGCGCCCCGCTCCGCGGGCATGTGCACCCGCCCACGCACGCACGAGGTGACCGACGGCTTCCCTTCTGCGCCCTTTGGGGTGTCAGTTATTGTGACCCGCGAAAGGTTATTAGTCAAAAGTGAAGGTTCCTTGCATCCACGTCGGACGAGAACCCGCAGGGGGGATCTTGTCTGCGTAGGTGGGCAAAATATCTGGCGGACAGTTGTAGACTGCCAGTCGGACCCTTAGTTTTATGGCGACACTCACGTCATTAGCTGCAAGGTGAAGGCAGTGATTAGGCGATGCTAAGCCCCTGGTTGTTCGCTTCAACCCGGCAACCCATCAGTTGGGCCCCTGGTGCGTCGACTTTAAGCCAGGATTGGGTGAAGGAGGCCCTTCGGGGTATTCTGAAATCCACATATAGAAGTCCGGCGGGAAATTGAGACCTACAGTCAGGTTGTCTTGGGTCCGGCGATACCCACATCCCTAGCCTAATGGTGTAGGCAGTGGCGAGACGGGATGGGGGCCTCGAGCCGCCCGAACCTTAGTTCAGGTGGCCCCCAGTTGGGCTCTCGGCTTCGTCCTGGCAGTGGCCCCATACTCTGGGCAAAGAGGAGGGACTTGGTTTCCAGGCGGATGTGAGTGGTGCGTTGTCACACGACAACATTGACTCCGGTACTAGCCCGGATAGCTAGTGGCTCTGAGACGGCAGGGCGGCCCATTACCCAGGCATTTTATGGGGAGGTTGCGGTGAGGGCAAACTGGGTACCGTCCGGATCCGGTTACCAGCCTGTCGGAATACTTGTGCGTCGGCGGGGGTTGCGAATAAAGGCGAAAGCTTAGGTGCCCACCCTGGGTTTGACGTCCCCTGGCAGAGCAAGTGTTTCTGTGATGTTGTAGACAACGCAAGGTCCATACTGCTCTCTTGGTCATTTCGTTTGCCTTAGGTTCTCCATCTCTTGTGCCTTTTTCACACAGAGGGTCGTTTCCTCTTGTTCCCTTATTTTCTTTCTCTTCTCTTTTTTTCTTTCTTCTCTTTCTCTTCTCTTCTTCTCCTGCTCTTGACTTCTCTTTCTCTTCTCTTCTTCACCTTCTCTTGACTTCTTCTTTGCTTCACCTTCTCTCGACTTCTCTTTCTCTTCTTCTTCTTTTCTTTCTCTTTTCTTCTTCGTCCAATTCTCTTATAACCTTCTCTTCTACTCCTTTTTCTTCATCTTCTCTTTTTTCCTCTTGTTATTTCTCTCTTCTTGTATTCTCTTCTTCCAGTTTTCTTCTCTCTCTTTTTATAGATCATTTTATCTTCTTATCTTTTCTTCTACTATTCTTATTTGTTTTCTCTTCTAAGCGTTCCACATATTTCCGTTTACTCTCTTCTTTCTTCTTCTCTTTCTTTCTCTATTTTATTCAAAATTTATTCTTAATCTCTTCTTCTTTGTTTCCTTCATTTTATTCTCTCCATTCCTTACTTTCTTTTTATCTTCGTACATTTTCTTATTTATCTTCGTTCTTTGATCTTCTTTTTCTCTCCTGATCCCTTCTTTTCTCCCTCCACTGCTTTTCATCCTTTTCTACATTTCCTTTTCTGCCTTTTTTCCTCTTCAACCTTTTCTCTTTTATCTCTCCTACCTCTAATTTTTGTCTTCTCTTCTTGCCCTTTCTGCTCTTCCAATTTTTCTTTGCACGATGGTTTAATTGATATATATCTTTTCAGGAGCTCTGAATCTCGTGCTTCATGAAATGGAACCCTGTTGAAAGGAAAGAGAAAACCAAAGGAATTGTCTTTCTCAATCACAATACATTGGCCAACGGAATAGCGAAATTATGGGAAATAGACAGGAATGGGTGAAAAAATTAAGCATTTCAATGTGTAATTGTATGCTTCGCATATAGAAGTAAATGAAAGAACAGTAGAAAGTTCATATTTTCTTTATTTCATTGTTCATATTCTTAGATTAGAGAAAAATACTGAATAAAATTTTAAAATGTCAAAGGAAATTAGAAAGTACCAATTTTAGCAACCCTTTTTGTTCAAAAGCACGACATCTGTCTCTTGCAAACACATATTCATTAGAATGGGTATGGAATATTAATGAAATTCGCATTACACGCCAAATTCTACACTGCAATTGATATTAGCGTAAACTACGATAATATCACTAATTGCAAGCTTTAGAGGTACATTTTAAGAGAACTTCATAATTGGATAAATACAAATAATTTTAGGTGTGTTCCGAAACTCACGCAATGTATTAGAATTATCTGTAATTGGGGTATTGTTGGAGTCACGTTATGCACGCGTTTCCAACTCCGCTACGAATATGTGCTCGACCACTCGCACGCAATGAGAGAATATAACAAGGGGAAAAAGAAGACGGACGGACAGTCGTTTTGCTGTCGATCGATTTTTCAGCCTCAAAGACCCACAAAACAGAGATTTTGGCTACACCACGTGTTAAAGGATATTTTTCTAAATTTATCAACTGGATTTATCCACTTTTTCGTTACCAAGGCCCAGTAATAAAGAGCTTTTCCGCCCAAAATTCGCGGTTTTTTCGGGCAACATTACATTAGCTTTCTATCTACTGCGGTACCGCTCTAGAAATCTCGGATAAATCGACATCTAACATTCTGGAACGCTAAAACTTGCTTATTGGTTTCGATTTGGATGTATTCGTCTGTTGAAGAAATATAATTTGCTAATTACTGCAAAAGAAGCAAATCTTAGTAAACCAGAAATGTGCATCCTTAAGTGCCAGACGATGAGCGTTATTGGGTTAGTGGTAAAACATTGCATTATTTTTCTAAAACGCAACGTGAAGCAGTAACCACAATGGTGGGGTTTTCAGCGTGGAAAGAAAGAAACCATTTCCAAGGCCTCCGGAAACCAGTGGGGGAGGGGGAAATGACTGTCCACTCGGACGGAAACTACGGCGACGCCCCCGCATAAAATATTCACCGCGATAACGTTATTTGAATTACTTTAAATTATTCCTGATCTTCTCGAGCGTCTTTCCTTTCTTCCATCGCTACCCACCACACCTCCTCTCACGTTTTCTATTATTCATAGCGAGCCGTCTCTCTCTCTGAGACAATGTGCCGCTACCATGGAAGAATCACATGTTCTTCATTATTTCATATTCACGGATACGAGGGCGGCTGAAAAGGGTCGGAAAACGAAAGGATTTATTTTTGATGTCGACTTTCTAAAGGCAGCCAGTAGCGTGAAGAAGTCGGTTGTGAAAATGTCATCGGTTAATAGAGAATATTTAAGGCTGGCGAGGAAAGTATTCCGTTTATAATACCCGTGCAAATGTGCCAGCGTTTTGTGTTTTTTTTGTGAACATGTGAACATTATGAAATTATGCCTAACCAAGTAGGAAAAAAGGGTATAAGAAGCTGGAGAAACATGGTGCTGAGGTAAATTTGCTAGAAATTATGTGATAATACGTGAAGTAAGATAAAAAGAGATTGCTAGAATTAATAAGGAAAAGAAACACTAAAAACCTATAAAATAATTCTTGAAAAGAAAATATTAGTAAAAATCACGAAAATACTTCAGAATATCAGAGACATTACGGATATGCAAACTTGAAATGGAGAGTGAATAAACGAAAATCCTACCCTACTTATTTTGTTCCCATGTTCCCAATTTCGTCCCAAATATTTAAGCAAGAACGAAGATCAAAATTAGTTTTAGAGTTAAAACTAGTTCGTATAATACTACGTGATGTTTTGCTTACAAATATACACTTTCATTCACCAAAACGCACTGTATTGAAACAAACATTATTTCGTTTCAAAATAAAACGTTTCTCGAAGTGTTTCGAAGTATTCGTATAAACAACATTAAGAAAAAATATCTTCTCCTTCACCTTTTGTAAGGTAAAATGACTTATAGACAGCAATCTATGCTACATATAAATAGCTGAAATCCACCGTCTTGATAATTCTGTTTCCACTTGAATCTCGACGTTGAGAAACATTTAATATTAATAGTTTAAAACTGTTGGAACTGTTCTACTATATAAGTTTATTAGAGTGAAAACAAGCAACTCTGAATTACTCTATGAACGTCGAGTACATGCTTTGCCTGTGAAGAAAACATAATAGGCGCTGGCTTTCATGATACGCAATAATTTCCCGCTTGTTTCACCTGCAGGTGACAGCTCGGAATATTTCTTCTTAGATGGCCGTAATCGTTGTCTTCTCGCAAGAATGGTTCCAAGACGGAAGCGATTCTCTTCAACAAAACTATTTGCTGCGGAGAAGACTATTCTAGATATTTCTAACGACGTTCAGGTAACAGGGATGGTTGGAGATAAGAGCATCTCCAGGTAAGGTTTGGTTTTAAGAAAAGAAAAGGTTGAAGGAGGTACGAAAAGAACAGAGATGGGGATTATCGAGGAAACAATCTGAGACAGCTAAATCCGGAAAGAAAATGTTAATAGAACAATGATGCTGAGAAGCATGAGACAGAGAAATGAAGACTGCTCGAAAGACGCCGAATAGAAATACGATGAAAGGGGAGGAGCAGAAAAGGGAAATTGAGTAGGAAGGGAGAAGAAACTAGTGGTAGCTACAGAATGGCACAGACTTTCCCGTATTAGTTTTCTATGTCCTTGGGTCTAGGGTCGCTATTCGAAATTGCCATTTACTTGTGCCAGCTGCCATCTATCGCCGTTCAAAGTACATTTTTTGACATTTTCTTAATTTTTCGGTTTCCTAATGGTTGAACGGAAATATTAATTTTAGAATATTAAAGAACAGTAAAACGTTGTCCTAAATGGCAATTTTCTTTTTAAATGTGATTGGGGTGTATCAAACTGTAGGCAAAATTACAAGAATTAACACACGAAGGAAAAAATGCGAGGAAGGAATAGCGAAAGAAGAGAAATAGGAGATCAGGAAACTGAGGGTTCAGAAAGGAGACGATAGCGGAGAAGAGAAAGAGAAGAAAGGGAGGTAAGTAAACAGGAGAAAAGAAGTACTCGGACGGACTGGGTGTGCAAGAAACATGAGGAACAGGAAACCATGTGAGCGGGATGCGATACAGCAGTACTCAATGAAACCGCATCGCCTAAAAATATTGGGCACTCTATATTTTCTTTGTTTTACAGATCTCTCAAATTTTAAGCAAAATTTGGTAGGACTTGAAAATCATAAAATTTTTAATGTCGATTATACGATGTTTTCTATTCCCTTGCCTTCATAACTCTCTCGATTTTTGCAAATCAAGTGGTGTATTTCCAGGATTATGTGGCAGATTACAACTATGAGCGAGGTGATGCGGTTTTTTTGAACTCTACTGTAAGTTTGGGGCGTAGAAAGCGGTAAGGAAAAGACGGCTAAGGGTGGGGAAGGGGAGAGAAGCACGAACGATGGGCGGGGGAGGGGAGGGGCGGCTGCGACTGCATTTGACGGCCTGATTGGAATGACACCGCCCCCTCGCGCACAATTAAAACCCGGAATTTTCCCTCCTGTCCGCTGCCCGCCTTCCTGCTTGTCTTCTTAGGCAATGGCCGTGGAAGTTGAAATGGAAGGGACAGCTGGAAGAGAACCTAACGTATGTTCAACGGTGTGCGGTGGACTGAATTTTAAATTTTCTTAATCACGTAACTTTACAGATATTGAAGAAGTCATGTAATTTCATAATTTGGGTGTGTGATCAACGTTAATAGGTGAGATGCTTCTGTCACGAATAAAATAAATACATACATAAATAAATAATTCACATTCGAAAAATTCCAACGTTTCGAGCAATATATCGATTAAAGTTAAAAAAGTGACAATAATTGTAAAAGTTCTCAAAGAAAATTTTAAATTCAAGCCTGAAATTTTGTGTTCTAGAACTCAGCTTCTAATCGGAATATCCTGTCCTATTGTAGAGGGATCGTCCGGATCTCTATTTTGAAGATGGGCAATGATGTAAATGACAAGCCAACGCGTACCTCCTATAATTAATAAAATAATAGTTTCTAGTCCAGAATTATGACGACATACTTATTATATTGTTCTGTAAGAAGAATGTCGAATATACGATAATCGTGAAATGAACAAGATGCTGGCAACATTTTGAATTAAGATTTCGATGAAAACAAATTTTATTTAATTAGCAATATGGTATTTATATGAATTACATAACTCTGGCACAGTCATTGCTGTATTCTTTAGGACATTCCTTATCAAATAATTACATCATTATTAGTACTTTATAAAATCGTTATTAAACACAGGGGTAAATCAAAATTTTAAGTGTTTTATTAAACGTTTCAATTGAAAACTTCCAGCATTTTGGAATGACTTAAAAGGTACATTAGGATAAACACATCTACGAATATCTGTTAATTAAAAGACTTTAATGAACAAATTTTAGGCAACCAACAACCGTAATTCGGCCTTGTGGTACCGTAATTCGGCCTTGTGGCAGCGGGGCTTCAATTTGGAAGACTTTTTAAGATTCGAATGAAAGTATTTACTTTAAATTCTAATATAATATTTACATCTATTTCGCAATTAAAGATATTTATTGCTTATGGAAGTTATAGTCGCTTGTTATTTCACGAGTTTTTAAAATAATTCTTATGAAACGTAAGGATTGATATTCAAGCTAGATTAAAATCAACATTTCACTGTTTCAAACGCAAGTGTTGGTAAAACTGTCCAAAATTTATTGTTGCGGTTGGCCCAGGTCGCCGAGCGCTCGTAGAAAGACACAATGCTCTACAGAGCGCTCTTAGAATGATAATGCTCTTCACAGCGCTATTAGAAAGACACAATGCTCTGCTAAGCGTTCTTAGAATGACACGATGCTCTGCTGAGTGTTCTTAGAAAGACACAATGCTCTACAGAGCGCTCTTCGAAAGACAATGCACTACAGAGCGCTCTTAGAAAGACATAATACTCTACATTGATGTGCATGGTATCCACGATTCTCTTACAAAAGTATTAGTTTCATTTTTATGGATCCTACGAGATGAATGAAAAAATGTTTATTTAACAAATATGTTTTTTATTTCTCTATTGATTCCCTACTGAAATAAAATTGTTAATTCTTTCTTTAGAAATTCGTTACCGAACTCACGGATATACGCATGAGATCAATCAAAGTCAACTCTTGAGAAATGTCAACGTTTTGAATAGTATAACATTTGGTCCTTTGAAGGAACATTTAGATAATACTGCTAGAAATTCATCCTTGTGGTACTCCTCTTCCGGCGCTCCAATTTCCAGCCTCTTCTGTTTTTGCCGGGGCATTGCCGAGGTCGCTCGCGAGATGAGAGACGGGAGTGGGGCATGTGTGAGGGAAAGGCGTCACCGGAAGAGAGAGGAAGTTGTACGAGCAAAAACACAGCGCTATTTCGATGCTGCCACAAAAATCATAACTTTCGTTGCAATAAAGAATGAAAAATACTTTAATGCAAATATATAATTTACGTCAGTTTTGTAATTAAGATAATCATTGAATAAGATATATATTGAATAGTTATCTTGAATAGAGAGAATCTGTTTAGGTTAAGTCTTGAAACATTTTTAGGGCGTTAAACGAACACAGAATATGTTAATGCTTTGAAAGCAGTTTTAGTTACAATTGCCAGAAATCCATCCTTGTGGTACTCCTCCTTCGACGATCCAATTCCCAGCCTCCGCCGAAGCATCGCCCGGCCGGGTGCGCGCTCTGGGGTGGGCGGGGCATGTGTGCTCGGCGGCTAAGGCGTCGCCGAGAGGGGGTGGGGGAGGAGAGGGACGGAGGGAGGGAGGGGCGTACGTGCGAAGGCATACGTAGGCGGCGGAGGCCGCGGCGGCGGCGAGGCGGCGCGCAGGGGGTATCGATCCATTAGTCTTGCGGCCGGCGGGGGGCGGGGTGGCGCGGGGGGGGCGGGGGCGTGTGCGAGCGCCCGCCTTGTTCTCGCCATCGCTAACGAGCGACGCCTCCCGGCCCCGCGCGCGCGCTCGCTCGCTGCGCGGGTGGCTGCGTTGGGAAGACGCCCGCGCGGCCGGTTGCGCGCGGGTGGCTGTCGATTTTCCCCGCGCGCGGAATGCGTGCACCCCCCCCTGTAGGCAAACCATTAAATTTGCGTACGAGGTCTGTTCTTAACAGTTGCATACCAATGGTAGCCGGATCCTTCCGGTATCCAGATTTTACTTATTCTTATGAGATCTTAGTATATTAATACTAGCAGCACCCGGCAGACGTTGTGCTGTTCTCGCTCGCTCGTCTTCTGTCTCTCCACTCCTCGATCGCTCCCGCACCCTCTCTCTCTCTTCTTCTGTTTTGCTCTCTTTTGCTTCCGTTCTATTGCACTCTCTCACTCTCGCTCTTTCTTACTTTCGCTTTCTCCTCTCTATTTCGCTTTCTCTATCGCTCTAGCTCTCTTTCGCTCTCATTCTCTCGCTCTCTCGTTTTTTCGTCCTCTCTGGCTTTCGCCCTCTGTTGCTCTCACGCTCTCTTGCTTTCTCACGCTCCCTCGCTTTCTCTCCATCTCTCTCGCTCTCTCTCTGATTCTCTCGCTGGCTCTCTCGCTAGCTCTCGCCGTTGGTTATGGTACTGCTCCAGCATTCATCTGGTTTTGATCGGAGAGAGCACGGAAACCGATCAGAGAAGTCGGTCACTAGAATTCTCCTCCAGACGACATCTGAATTCGACCTAGCTACCTAGCCAGTCTCGAAAATGCTGCTACCGTTGTGATTTGAACCGTTGGATCTTCCGGTCAGAACCACTGCAGTGACATCAGTTGATGCTCTGAGCCACCTAAGCGGGTTAGAGAACCTAGAGCAGTGGTGTCAAGGTCTTCTACTGGTGGCTGTGGCACGCCTCGTGTCACCGTACCACGAGCTTCTCTGCGCATACCACGAGCTTCTCTGCGCAATTAGCGTCGGGAAAGGAAACTACTTGTAACCAAGCCGTTTTACAATAGGGTTGGTGTTGTCTCTGGTGGTGGGGTGATGAACTGCGTGGAGGGGCAACTTCGTCGTGGCACTCGTGCCCCGGACTCCCTCTCGTGGAATCGTCCTTGACAACACTGACCTAGAGGGAAGGACGATCTCTATCGAGAAATGCTCTACTCTCTACGTTTTTCCTAATTGGTACATGCAGAGTGTCATTATTTACAAAAGAAATTAATATATTTGTTCAGAAAGAGAAACTATCAGAGAAATAAAAAAAAACAAATTACAAAAATTCGACTCTTTTTAGTTAATTTTTCTTCTGAATAAATATATTCAATTCTTTTGTAAATAATAAAAAGAACGTTTCTGTTTTGTAAATAATAAAAAGAACGTTAATGATTCTGCAATGCAAATATATGTCTAGAAAGCATTTTTTCTAACCAATTTTTGAGTACTTATTGCGGCTCAGCCATTCGGAATATCCACGTAGTTTATTAGACAAAATATGCTTAAAATTGTTTGCAGCGTTTATTTTCGAAGCTACGGTATTTCCTCCCTGGACACCTCTGTATAGCTGATACCCAGGTGCAATGCGATAATTTATCACAACCAACATACTTTACACCCCCTAGACTACTTCAATCGCCTCACCCACATCAACTACATTGCGGGTTGCATATCTATTTGAATTTTACATGTCACTCCCTTCCCAACCCAAGCCTTTGTAAGATAGGACACATTTTTCTTTGGGTTGATATTAATGAGGATAAAGTTTCGTTGAAATTTTACCAGGTGTTCAAGAGTTACGCCTCAACATACGACCATACATAAAAAAACAAGCATTCATACAAATTGCGACGTGCATATATGCAAACACACATAAGGTACGTCCGTAGATAGAAACACATACGTACATGCATATGTACATACGGACATGGACATATGCATTTTCACAAAATATCTTCTAGAAAAAATGTTCATCATATAGTCGACGAACCATAACATAAACTATCACATTTTGAAAGTGTGCCTAACGTTCTAATTCAGCTACTTCTTCATGCTCCATAAAGTGACAGCCCAATTACAACCATGGCATTATAGCCGAGTAATTGCATCAGAGATATACAGCTGTTACTTCTCTCAGTTTATACATCATGTGAGTTTAGTAGACAAGGAATTAGTTTGGTCGGTCGCCCGGTTCGAAGGTTGGTTAGGAAAGGGGAAATGACGAGACAGAAAGCACCGGCCGCTACCCGCGATCCATTTGAGAGACTGCCCCGGGGACCGCCTCGAATCTGTAGGAAGAAGGCAAAGTATGTGCCATGAGAGGTGCCAATTTCTAGAATTCTCACATACAGACTGTGCGAAGATTTGGCCTAACTTCTAAGATGGTATGAAAGGTTGGAAAATTTACAATTAAACAAAATTCTAATGCATAATTCTAATATGCATACCACTACTTACAATGGCCATCCGTTTAGGATAAAAACGGGGGCAAATATCTACATTGTTCTATATTTAAATATCCATCATTTAGATGGGTCGTTAATATTAATTTGAGATTTAAAAAGTGTTACATGATCTTATGTCTTCTTTAAAGGCAATTCTTTATTTTATTATCAGATTTTTTTTCAAAAACTGAAGGGAAAACGTTGAAATTAGTGATCTTACAGAGACACTTGTTGATCTTGTTAGGTTGTGAATGAAATTGAGCGACACTTTTATTTAAATTTCCTTTTACTTAAACATTCTGTGTTGTGACTGGTAAGTGAAGCAACGCGGCTAATGGCAATAAAACGCTGAGGTTAAAATTCAAAACGTAGTATGTATTAAGTAAATGGCTAATGCGAACGCGTACATTTTGCAATTAAATGCACCTGATATTGTTTCAGAGATGCAAAGGTGTTATAAATCCATTCCAGAATGTGGAGAAAACACGGAACTTAAAACGAAAATGGAAGACCAGGAGAGAATGTAGGGAATAAATGGAACTGAAAAGGGAAGATTAGACAACGAAAATATCAAAGGGAGGAGAGAGTCAAAAAGGAAGAATAAGGGATTGAAGGAAGAAAAAAGAAAGGGAGAAAGAAGTTGAGAGAGATTCAGAGGGACGGAAAATGAGGGAAAAGTAGGGAGAGAGAGGGAGAGTGAGGGCAAAAGAGGCGAAGAAATATAAAACGTTGGGGATAGAGAGAATTAAACAAACGGAAATGGAAAGAGAGGGAAGAGAGATATATGACTGACGATAGAGGGTGATGGAGAAGAGGGACGTAGGGAGAGAAACACGTGAGAGGGAAGGAGACAGACGAAGGAGAGGAGAAAAGAAGAGAGTTGAAAGAGAAAGTGGGTGAGGGTATGAGAGAGGAAAGAAAGACAAACGATGAGGGAAAGCAGAGAGACAGGGTAGAGGAAGGAGATGGAAGGAAAGATATGTTAGGAGAGAGAAGTATTGTGTCCAGGTTAGAAAGAGGAAGAGAAGACGTAAAAAAGAGAAATTGAAGGAGAGAGAAAGGTTGTGTCCAGGTTAGAAAAAGGAAGAGAAGACGTAAAAAAGAGAAATGAAAGGAGAGAGAAGGATTGTATTCAGGTTAGAAAGAGGAAGAGAAGACATAAAGAAGAGAGAGGGTAAGGGAAGGAGAGACATGGAAGGAGAGGTATGCAAGGAAAGAGAAGGATTGTGTCCAGGTTAGAAAGAGGATGAGAAGACGTAAAGAAGAGAAATGGAAGGAGAGAGAAGTACTGTGTGCAGGTTAGAAAGAGGAAGAGAAGACGTAAAGAAGAGAAATGGAAGGAGAGAGAAGGATTGTGCTCAGGTTAGAAAGCGAAGTCGCAGCCGAGTGCGAGAGGGGCGCAAGCGAGCCGCGCGCTGGCTGGCCGCCCCTGGCGCCGCCGGGGGCAGGAAACGAATTGGAAATAAACGACGCGCCGAGAAGGACACCTCGCGCCTCATTTCCGCGGAGGAGCCGCGCGCCGGCAGGGGGCGCGTGGCGCGACCGGGCGGGGGAGGGGGCGGCGAGAGGGTGGCACAGGGGGTGGCAGGGGCTGGATGGAAGCGGAGACGGGGAGTGGACGGGGGGAGGATGGGAGGGGCGGGGAGGAACGGGCATGACAGGGTCGAAGCGGTGACGGAGAGTGGGTGGGGCGGGAAGAAATGCCGTGGTAGGGAGAGAATCGGTGCCGGGGACTGCGGCGGGGGAGGGTAGAAGGGGCAGGGAAGGTCGGCTCGGAGGGCCAGGGTTAGAAAGGGTTGTGGAGGCAGGGCGAGGGAAGGTAAAGGGGGTGGAGAGTAGCTGTCGCAGGGTCAGACCGTTGACGGAGAGTGGGACTGGGTGAGAATGGGTAGAATGGGCGAAGAGGGAAGCGGAAACGAAGAGTGGACGAGGGAGGATGGAAGGGGCGGGAGGAACGAGTATGCCATGCCCACAGAGGAGACGGGGAAGGGGCGGGGCGAGAATGGAAGGGGCGGGACGGCCATGGCCAGAGAGGAGACGGGGAAGGGCGAGGCGGGTAGGAAAGGCGTGGCAGAGATCAAAGCGGAGACGAGGACGGGAGCGGGGAAAGGTAGAAAGGTTTGGGGAGGGTCGGCTCGGCAGGGCCGGGTCTGAGAAGGAGTGTGGAAACAAGATGGGGAGTGTATAAGGGTGGGGGAAGGACGGCCTGGCAGGGTTGGACCGGTGATGGGGAGAGGGTGTCGGTGACGAAGGGGTGGAAGGGCCGGAGAGGAACGGCATGGCAGGGATGGAAGCGGTAGCAGGTAGAAGTGTTGGGGAGGGACGGCGTGGCAGGGTCGGGGCTACGAAAGGGAGTGGAGGCAGGGGGTACAAGCTTGAGAGGGAAGGTGTGGCAGTAATGGAAGCGAAGGACTGGGCCGAGGGAAAGTAGAAGGGGCGGGGAGGGTCGACTTGGCAAAGAAAGGGGTGATTGATTATTCGTGATTCCGGGCGCTTCAATTACAGAGGTTATTACTCCCGTAAGTATTGTGCGTGTTTTTTCATCGGGAGGGTGGCAGTGATCTTTCCCCGCTGGATGGCGAGATCCGGAGCCGACCTATCGTCAACCAGCGGGGTTTCTCTCAACCAGGTATCTGTTACCAGCGGGGCACTGCCCCAGCCGGAACAAGCTCTCAACTCCCGACCGGTCTCCCAGCATGTGTGGTAGTGTAGTGCATGTTAGTGTAAGTGTGTGTGTAAGAAGAGAGGATAGGACAAGGAAGAGGAAGGAAAGATCGCGCGCGGTCCGTGGCCCGTTTGTTAGGGTACTGCTCCGGCATTCGCCTGATGTGATCGGAGAAACCACGGAAAACTACCGATCAGAGCAACGGGCCAGAATGGGGTGCGAAGTCAGGGTAGGGGAGGGTAAAGCTATGGCAGGGCAGGCCCGGGGACGGGGAGTGGGGCTGGGCAGTAATGGGTAAAAGGGGTGAGGAGAGGAGCGGGTGGGAGAGTGAAGGGGTGGGCGAAGGAAGGGAGCGGTGAGCGGGGTAGGTAGAAAGGACGAGGAGGGAAGCGCAGGTGGGAGAGTGAAGGGAGTCGGCGGAGGAAGGGAGCGTGAGCGGGGTTGGGTAGAAAGAGGTGATGAGGGAAGGCAGAGGCGGGGAAGTGAAGGGGGTAGGCGTAGGAAGGGAGCGGTGAGCGGGGGAGGGGAGCTGGGCGAATCTGCTGGGGCAGTGGTGTCAAGGGAAAAGGTTGCAAGAAAGCGAAAGCGAGGATTGGGGTTGGGGCACGGAAGGAGCTCGGGGTTGGGCGGGGCGGGCGTCTTGACAGCGGGCGCTGCCATTTTGTGTTGGGAGTGGCACAAAACGCGTGGGCAACGGACGTCCGGCAGGAAGCCGCGAGGGTAGCGCTATCTGCGTGCCGCATCTGGAAGATCGCGGCCGTTGCTAAGGGACGATGAGGCTGCGTCCAGGTGTTCCAGAAAGTAAATTTGCATGTTTACTTATTGATTTCTTACAATATGAAGCTGCAATAGTTCAGGGGCAACATTATGTCTTCTGCAGCATTATGAACTACCAAGTCCTGGAGTTTGAGTGGTGGTCGATATTGAAATTTTGATGTATGTTTAAAGCAAATTGACCCTAAAACTTTTATGACATGCCATTGTCTTTTCTTTGAACGATCACTTTGTTTTCTCATGCAGTTCGCTGACCTTGCACTTTTGACTCACTCCTGGGAATCTGGATCTCTCCGGGGTCTTCACATCGGACCGTTGAGACCACCGTGTGCGGAAAATGATCTAAATGCATTTCGTGTTTTCCATCTGCCGGCCATGATGACCTTCTGGGGTCATGTAGATCGTTGACTAACGTGGAAATATGCATCTTCAACGCCTCGTTAGCCTTTATTAACAACCTAGGGTTCGTCATCACCAATACTTTGCGAGTGTGACACCTGGTACAGCTGAGAGTTAACCACTAAGCCTGGGTGCAAGTGTGTCAGTGCGTCGTACTTGATGTGGATGTAATGCATGAAAATGGGGTTGAGAATATGATTCACGAAAACTGTTAGACAACTGAAACTAAAATGCAAATTCTCGCGGCCGGCTGATCTGATCGGTAGTTTTCCGTGGCTTCTCCGATCAACACCAGGTGTATGCCGGAGCAGTACCTAACAAACGGGCCACGGACCGCGCGCGATCTTTCCTTCCTCTTCCATGCCCTGTCCTCACCTCTTACACACACTAACATGCACTACACTACCACTCATGCAGGGAGACCGGTCGGGGCTTAGACCTGTCGATGGTAGGTCGTCGCCGGATCTCGCCATCCAGCGGGTAAACATCATCGCCACTTCCCGAGCAACAACATGCATTGCACTTACGGGACAAATGGTGTCAGTAGTTGACGCTCCCGAAATCATTAATTAATCAATCAACGATTTATATGACGCGAGAAGGTCTTCAGGGTCATGAGACGCATAACATGAAATACATTCAGATCACTTTCCGAACGCGGTGCGCTCAATGGACCCATGTGAAGATCCCGGAGAGAACCAGGTTCCCAGGGGTGAGCCAAAAGAGCAAGGTCAGCCAACTGCATGAGAAAACAAAGTGCTCGATGAAAGGAAAGACAATGGCATGTCATAAAAGTTTTAGGGTCAATTTACTTTAAACAAAAAACAAAATTTCATTAATGGTTATATAAGCATCGTTTATCCCACAATAATTTAAGGAAAAAACGCCTTGTTATCTGTGATAAGGTGAGTATCACCATTCCCGTAAAAAAGTGTGAGTCTAAGTCAGTGGTGTCAAGGTCTTCTTCTGGTGGCAGTGGCACACGACATGGCACCGTAGAATGCAACGAGCTTCTCTGCGCAACTAACGTCAGGAAATGAAACTATTAGTAACCGCACCATTTTAGAATAGTGATGGCGTTGTCTTGTGGCAGAGTGATGAACTGCATGGAGGGGAGATTCGTCGTAGCACTCGTGTCACGGACTTCCGCTCGTGGCATCGACCTTGATCACACTGGTCTAAGTATTCGGGAGCGAGCAAGACGCAAAGAGACAATGGCAAAGAATCATACATGTAGACCAAAAAAGTACGAATCCGATTTAAACAATTTAAAAGTTACGTTTCAAGAAAACATATTTAGTAAATAATTATTTAATATGTATAAAATACGAAATTATAAACAAAAAATTCTCATACGAAACTCCATTGTCTCAAAATGATCCACTCAGTGCGTGTTCATCATGTACTTCCGCCATCCCAGGATTCAAATATTACAGCAAAAATTATTTCAAATTTGTATATTGTCTCCAATCTCATATTACTTACAGAAAAATAGATAACTTTAAAAAAATTATGCATTTATTTCTTAAAGTAAGCTCCGTTTGAGATTTCCTAAATAGTAATAACATGCTTAAAAACATCAATTAATTATTTCATTCAAGTGCATTTCAGTGCTTATAATGATTCATGTATAGAAATTTATTACAACTCAGACTAACATTCTCAATGCAATGTTTTCGCTTTGAAATTAACATTTCAAGATTAATTCACCTGTCATTTTGTCATATCAATCCATTCCAGGCAAAAACTCTTATTTCATTATTACGTCAAGTAAAATATTCATGGACCCATCTCTTTGTCACGCAAAATCGTGTTCGTGTTCGTCTTTTTTTTTCTCTTTCCAAACATATACAAGACATCTGATGGAGAGTCCAAGCAACATCTTAAAAATAAATGTTTTCATTGCCACATCAGTGCAGGAAGTAACCACTGAACGAGCTAATTATCAGGCACTGTGGCTGTTTCCCATAAACACAGAGGAAAATGAGATCAAACGAAAACTTATTCCACGTACGTTGTCTAATTGTGGTAAATGCCAGGTTACGACCAAAGTATTCAGACTGAAAGTTCAACAGCTGTTTCGAGAACAAATTATTTACATTAATCGAAGTTATCGATGCTTGTAGTGGTAGCATACTGGCTTCGTATGCAAACGTTGGCGTGTTTCCAGAGGCGCAAACGTTTTCAGTACCTACGTCTTCTTTTGGAAAGAAAATGACGTCATGCATCTTCAGATGCAAACCCTACAACAACATTACAAGTTAATCGTTCACTGTTGGAAAAATTATTTGGAATTTCATCACCTGATTAATACCTATTTTGTTACAGAAAAAGAATAGTTCACACTTTGAAAACCATTTATCTTTGACTTGAAGCTATCGTTTTAAAGAACTCACTTTTTTACTCATGGAATCTTAATGTTAAACAAAACAATTGTATAACAAACTACCGTTATAATTGTCTTTACTATTTCTGTAAGTTAATATGGATAAAACGTTTGTGGGAACAAATTATAACAGTGTTTAATCAAGAATTTAATGTTCAACTTTATATTTAAACCAGTCTTGAACGTTGCAGGGCAGTTTGGTGTACTTTATAAGAAATACGTTTTCTCATAATTTAAATAATTATTATATTTTAAGGATAGAGGCTGAGATTTATACAGTTTCAACCTCCTTCTATAGCCCTAAAAAATTAATTGCAGAGAGTAAATTTTCTTCATTATATAATCTTGTCAACTTGACATGGAAATCTAGATACGTCAGAAATGTGTTCCGTGCAATAGGTGTTATCATTTGGGGGTAATAGCAGTACATTTGTAAGTAATTTATTCACAACGGTCATCACGACAATGTATCGAGCATGAATCTCCTTGTTAACTTTCAGTTGCTTTAACACTAAGCAGTGGAGAAATGTTTTGCATGCACAAATTCTCTCGTTTTCGTTTACATAGCGGTAATAAATAAAATAATTTGTATCAGTACAGAGTATAAAAACTCTTCACTCAATTACAAAAATTCGCTAATTGTTCTAATCGGATAATACAATCTTATTTTACTCTTTATAACGATAAATAACATAATTGTACTATGGTATTTGGGTATAAAATTACAACTCTTCACATCAAAAGCTATTATTTAAGTTTGTGCTGTATTATGAGTCTGCATCCAATTTCTTTGAGTCTGAAAACGAATGCACCTACTTATGTACAGTAGTTGTCAGAAAAACCGCATCACCTTGCTCACAGTTCTAATCTACAATATAATCCTGCAAATACACCACTTGGTTCGCAAAAATTGAGAGAGTTATGAAGATAATGGAATAGAAAACATCGTATAATCCATTTAAATATGTGAATACGAATTTCTATTAATTTTTTCTTAAAATTTGAGAGATCTGTAAAACACAGAAATATAGAATGCCCAATTTCATGAGGTGATGCGCTTTTATTGAGCACTAGTGTAATCTGTCAGGGAGGAATTACATTTCGCTTAAAACAGGATATGCACTTCCCGGCGCTGTAATCTGCAAAGGGAGCTTTCAGGGTGAGATGCATCTAAGAGTAATCTTCTCGCCCTGCAACAGCCGGAGGGCAAGTGTCTGTTTCCTTAGACTGCAAGAGAAAACAACACTGCACATCAGAGTGCAACGCCAGGGATTTCAAAGGGGCTTCAGTATCTCGCACTCAGTGGCTGGCTTGTATGAAATGCCCTGCAACGTGCATGAATGAACTGGAGGGAATTAAAGGTTAAAAGCTACTTGAATGTTGAAATAAAGGCTAAAGAGTAGAATCTCTTTAGACTTTATTTCAATTTTGTCCTTACGGGTACGGTAAAACGTTGCTCTTTGTGTTAGGAAATTGAGGGTTCCAACCAATGGAAAATCTAAAAGACACACATCCAAAAAGCTGAACACATAGAAAAAATCGCTTTAACTAAGCCGGTAAATAAATATCTTTGGTTTGAATGTATCCAAATTAATTGTTTGATTTTTGCTCGCTCTCTCTCTCTCTCTCTCTCTCTCTCTCTCTCTCTCTCTGTTTTACTATTGTAATAATATAATTTGATTTAAGTGATTTTCCTTAGAGCCCTTATATATTAGTGCGCAAAGAATAGGAGACGTTTTCCTACGATTTTTAAGACCAACTTGTTAAAGCTGTCATTCTTCATTCTGCCTAAATGTTCAACTCAGCTCACTTTCTAGGCTTAAATAATTTGCTTTCTATATCACTATTTCCCAACTCTTTTCTGATGTTTTCATTTCAGATTTTAAAATGTGGCCTTTGACATACCCCATGAATCTCATACCTTACCCTTTCTTTCCTTGGTTACAAAGGTTTCGCACCCAAATATGTTTGTAGTTTTCTTTATGGGTACGTTCACAATAACTGTCCAGCACACTTTAAGCTTCATAAACAGACTTCACAAAATTATTCTAAATACATTTTTAAATACTTCAGACTTACATAAATAGTAAGAAAGTAATATTTTAATAATAAATTTCGGATTAATCACTTTCTCTCAGTTTTATACATATTTTCTCAGACATTTACGAGATAAAGTCAGTAGGAGTTCAACTAAATCCCCATAGCGGTGGCGTGGCAATGAACAGGAATTGAGCCAACCAACCTGAAGTTCGGGACCGGATATCACATTCCTGTTGGGGAGGAACACCACAACATCTCGGGATATAACATGCACTTCACTTACGGGATGCGTGACCTCAGTACCTGACTCACATGGAATCAATACTCGCTCACCTACTTATTATTTCTTAGAATCTATATATAATATTTCTCTTTTTATTATAATGCGATATAATAATTATTATTATCTTTGTAACCAAGGAAAGAAAGGGTAAGGTATAAGATTCCTGGGGTATGTCAAAGGCCACATTTTAAAATTTGAAATGAAAACATCAGAAAAGAGTTGGAAAATAGTGATATAGAAAGCAAATTATATAAACCTAGAAGGTATATATATATATATACATATATATATATATTTATATATACATATATTTTTATATATATATATATATACACAATTATTATAATAACAATAATTATCTTATAATATATACATAATATATTATTATTTTAATTATATTTATATACTAACAATTATTATTGTTATAACTCAAAAACACTCACTTTCCATAAGAATATTTATTTACAAAAATCTGGGCCAACTCGGCCGCTATGTACAGTTACCACAAAACTTCATATACAAAAAAACAATATGCCATCTGGCTGAAACCACGCCGAGCGCTCTACTGCCGGTGATCCTCCGTCGGCGTCCTTTTATTTGGGCCAGCTCCCGCGCAAGGCTTCCCGCGGCTTCCCCTGATTGGCCGGTTCACCAGTGCGCGGAGCCCAGGTAACAGGCGTGGCTGGTTTCTGAGCACACCCTTGGCGCGCTTGACGAAGCTCAGCGCGCCTGAAGCCGACGCTCTGTGCTGCGCGCTGCCGGAGGCGGGAACATGCTGCCGGCGCTCTTTGCCGCGCAGTTAGCGCGGCAACTTTGAACTGCCGTCCGCATACTACACCCTCCCCACCGAAGTTGTGATGTAGGGGGGTGAAACGACGCAGTCGGTTGCTCCTCCGCAATGCCGGCCGCTGCTGCGACTGTAGAGATGGCTCCTCGATGGTTGCGCCGGAATCCAGTGTGGGCCGCTCCTCCTGCTGGCTTGAAAAGGGAAAACGCATTACACTTTCTGTTGCCCTGCTCTGCGCTGCCCCCCCCGCCTGTTGCTTATCTACTACAGAATCGTAGTACCGTCTCCTAATCTGTGATTGATGCCGAGAGATTGATCTATCTTCTGTCCTGAGGACGTAAACTCTGCCTCCTCTTATTGCAGTTACTATTGCTGGTTGCCACTTACAATTACTTCCGTACACTCTTACCAGTACCTTATCTCCTCTCTTGAATTTAGCGCCTTTGGTTGACACTGGCACTTCTTCCGGAAATAACAAGGACAATAAGGTACGGGGCTGCCGACCATGCAATACTTGAGCGGGGCTTCTACCTGACATATTTGGTAACGTCCTATAGGTGGTCAACATGCTAAGTAACGCCTGCTCTACTGATGCACCCGCTCTAGTTGCTTTAAGCATGGCTGACTTGAACGTCTGCACTAATCTTTCCACCTCTCCATTTGACTGAGGATGGAACGGTGGAGCCAAAATGTGCTGTATCCCGCTACTTTTACAAAATTTTTGAAATTCCGCTGATATGAACTGCGGGCCGTTATCGGAGATCAATACTCGTGGGAGGCCTTCTGTTACGAAAACTTTCTTCAAAGCATCTATTGTATGTGGTGCAGTTGTGTGTTGCATGCGCATCACGTACGGATAATTTGACAATGCGTCCACTACTAACAACCACATATGCCCTAAGAAAGGACCCGCAAAATCTACATGTATGCGGTCCCACGGCTCGCAGGGTTGGGGCCATGAGCTTAAATCCGCTCTCGGCGCTGCCTGACTAGTTTGGCATGCTTCGCAATGCTTGCTCATCTCCTCTATATCTTTGGTTATTCCTGGCCAATAACAATAACGGCGGGCTGCTTGCTTTGTCCTGGCTATACCCCAATGACCCTCATGTAAAAGGCGTAATACCTTTGGTCGCAACTTATGCGGAATCACTACCCTAACTCCTTCATCGCTAGCCAGTAATAATACGCCGCCCTTAACCGACAGCCTGTGTTGGAGCTTATACCATTCCGTCAGCGCCCTGGTTCGCCTATGCGCGCTGGACCAACCAGTTTGCACGTGGTACAGCACTTGCCTGAGCTGCGGATCCTTCTTTGTTTCCTTTGCCACTTGATATGACGAGACTGGAAAACCTGATACTGCCTCCTCTTCGGCTTGGTCCAGCTGGAGACAGGCGATGTCCTCAGAGTCAAAAGTTGCATCCGGCCCTTGCGGAAGACGGGATAGTGCATCTGCGTTAGCATGCTGATATGTAGATCTGTAAAGTATCCTGTAACTATAATCAGACAGGAAAAGCGCCCACCTTTGCATCTTACGCGCCGTATTATCTGGGATACGCTTGTGTGGCGAGAACAAAGACACCAACGGCTTATGATCAGTAATGATTATGAACTTTGACCCATACAAGTATTCGTTGAATTTTCTCACGCCGTATACAATTGCTAAAGCTTCTTTTTCTATCTGAGAGTAATTCTTCTGGTGAACATTCAACGTTTTTGACACACAAGCAATTGGCCGCTCAACACCCTTAGCATCCTTCTGCGAAAGGACTGCCCCAATACCATATTCTGATGCATCTACAGCTAGTATAGTCGTTCTATCTGGCAAAAAATGTTCCAATTTAACTGCCTGCATTAAATTCTCTTTCAACCTCCGAAATGCCTTGTCACAATCTGCCGACCAATGCCATTTTACGCCTTTCTTACGCAACGCGTTGAGGGGTGCTGCTATTTCCGCCATGTTCTTGATAAATTTGCCATAGTAATTAATCTTCCCCAGAAATGACTGTAGCTGCTGCAAATTAACAGGAACCGGAAGCTGCTGAATCGCCGTTGAGTTTTCTCCGGTTGGCCTGATCCCCGAGCTATCCAACACGTGACCTAGATAAGTAATCTGTTCTTTAAAAAAATCACACTTATCCAAGTTAACCCTTAGGCCCCATTCATTTAAAGTCTTTAATAAGAGATTCAAGTTTTGTAGATGTTCCTCCTCCGACTCGCCCGTTACCACTATATCATCTAGGTAGTTGGCGCTGCCCTTCACCTGGGCTGTCAGCGTATGCAGGCAGCGCTGGAAAATAGCCGCAGCTGAAGCGACCCCGAAAGGCAACCGGTTGTATCGGTAAAGCCCGAACGGTGTGTTAATTACCAATAAGTTCGCAGACTCTTCATCTAACGGGATCTGCAGATACGCGTCCCGCAAATCTATTTTTGAAAATCTCTGCCCGCCCGCTAGCTTCTGAAAAAGCTCTTCTGCTCTGGGGATGGGGAACTGCTCTACCATGAGTTGCGCATTAACGGTGCTCTTGAAATCTCCGCACATTCTAATTTTACCGTCTTTCTTTTTTACTATGACTACTGGAGTTGCCCATGCACTAGTACTGACGGGGGTCAAGACGTCCAAATCTACTAACCTGTCGATTTCCTTTTTTACTTTATCTTTCACTGCCAGGGGAACAGGTCGTGCTTTAAAAAATTTAGGGGTGGCATCTTTCTTCAACTGCAAATGCGCCTCAAAAAATTTGCATTTTCCCAATTGCTCCGAAAAAACTTCTGAATTCAAATCTATCACATTCTTTACCTCCTTTGGCAGGGCGCTAGTCTGAATGACAAACGCGTCCTGAACCGTAAATCCAAAAATTGTGAAAACATCCATTCCTAGAATGTTAACCGCATCACGACTGTCCACAACCACCAGTGTTACTTGTCTTTCCATCGCTTTGTATTTCGCTAGCAGGCTTATCTTACCTTTCGTCTTGATTCTCTGTCTAGCATATCCATAAAAAACTGTGTTCAGCGAGGCGCAAGGCGGAGAACCCAGCTGCTCATAAGTAGTCATGCTTATTAGAGTTGCTGCTGCACCTGTATCCACCTGGAATAATACAGATTTACCACCTATTTCCAAGTTTACAAACAATTTACTTTTGTCATCACACTGCATAACTGAATAAATACAATCACCATCCCCTTCATCGATGCCTCTTTCTTGCCGCTGGCTTTCGGCATAACCACTGCTGCGTCCTTCTCTGACGTGCCCGCTCACCTCATCGATGTCCATTTCTTGTCGTCTGTTTTCAGCAGAACCACTGTTGCACACTTCTCTAATATGCCCTTTCTTACCGCACTTGTAGCACTCCGCTCTGAGGAATCTGCAAACCTTCCTGTCGTGACTAATAAAACACTGTCTACAAGACTTCAATAGCTTGCCTCTGCTGGTGGAAGGACTTTTCTTCTCCTGCTGCTTCCTGCTTCGTGGCTTGGCTACCCAATTTTCCTCCTGTACACTCATTTCCTCTACATCTCTTGCTGCTCTATCGCCTAACGTCATCTGATGCGCCGTATGCTTCGTTACCTCATACGATGTTGCTAATTTTAAGGCGTCTTCCAAAGACGGGTTGTTTTGTTGCAATAATGCCCACCGAACTTCTTTTTCCGGCGTATGCATTACCAACATGTCCCGTATCAATGACTCCGCATACGATTTCTCTGTGTTGCATTCAAACGCACAACGCTTCGCCAAACCCTTCAACTCCGTCGCCCAATCGGCATGCGTTTGGCCTGGCTTCATTCTGGATGAATAAAACTTGTAGCGTGCCGCCACTAAATGCGTCTCCCTCGAAAAATGAGCTAGCAGCCGCTGTTTAAGTATATCGTATGACACCTGCGAAATCTCTTCTTCCTTGCTTAACTTACGTAACAACCTATTTAACGGTGCGCCGATTGTGGCCAGAAAAAATGCTCTTTTACGAGATTCCTCTTTAATATCATAGCATAACAAATGTTGCTCCAATCTGGCCACATATTCTTCGCAGGTTTCCTCTGCTGCATCGTAAGTTGCGAACGGCGGGGCTGGGCTGCTCGGTCGTGAGGAAATTGCCGCTTGCTGCAATGTCTGCACCATCATCGCCATCTGCTGCTGCTGTTGCTGCTGTAGACACGCCATCAGTTGTGAAAATTGTTCCGCGTTCATTCTCCTTTTTACTCGTCGCCACTGTTATAACTCAAAAACACTCACTTTCCATAAGAATATTTATTTACAAAAATCTGGGCCAACTCGGCCGCTATGTACAGTTACCACAAAACTTCATATACAAAAAAACAATATGCCATCTGGCTGAAACCACGCCGAGCGCTCTACTGCCGGTGATCCTCCGTCGGCGTCCTTTTATTTGGGCCAGCTCCCGCGCAAGGCTTCCCGCGGCTTCCCCTGATTGGCCGGTTCACCAGTGCGCGGAGCCCAGGTAACAGGCGTGGCTGGTTTCTGAGCACACCCTTGGCGCGCTTGACGAAGCTCAGCGCGCCTGAAGCCGACGCTCTGTGCTGCGCGCTGCCGGAGGCGGGAACATGCTGCCGGCGCTCTTTGCCGCGCAGTTAGCGCGGCAACTTTGAACTGCCGTCCGCATACTACAATTATATCACATTATAATAAATAGAGAAAGATTCTAATAAATAGATTGGAAGAAATAGTAATTAAGTGAGTCAGTAATGATTCCATGTGGGCCAACTACTGAGTTCTAAACCGAGTGAACGCGAGATTCGTACCAGCTGTGTAAAAACGTAGTGGTGAAAATGGGTTTAAGTTGAGAGAAAACGCATCAGAAGCATCAACCAAATGCAATGCAGTTTCAAACTCGCTCCCGGAATCAGCAGGGGAAGGCGGAAAGCAGATTTCCACAGCGACGCGCGTACTAGGTTTCCAAAATTGTGCGAAGTGTCTTTCGCTTCATCCATCTTTCAAATCAAAATTCTTCGTAATCCACTCGTAGTGTAAGCTCTTATGAAATAGTGACAAAACTAAAACTCATGCCTATTAACACAGACATTTTCAAATGTGAGAATTTTTAATCAAATTCTTTAGATTTTGAGTGATATGTGAACAGTGAAATTTACGCTGCTTTTGTTGTATGTAGTAATTGTTGCAATTTTAATCGCTATTAAAAATTGCATTTTTCATACAATTTACAAATTACAGAATATTAATTATATAATATATTTTTATTGATTTATTTCAACGATTAATATTATTATTAATATTGTCTTTTCGTCATTATTATTGCTATTATTATTATTATTATTAATATTATTTATCATATTACATTCCTTATCTCCCAGGTCGGTAGTTATTGCGCTGAATTCGACTCTTACACAAGAACCTAAAATCCCAAAGATACCTACATAGGTAAACGGCGCCTTATGGAGTCTTATGCCATTGGGATGGCAGTATTTACTGTTGCGTATTTTGTTCTATTGAGGTGACGCGCGGGGGGAGGCATTGGATAAACCACATCAGAAGTACAAAACCCTTTTTTCCAACAAACGATATAAGTTCCATATGTAGCAGCCCAGCAACTGACAGTTCTTCTTTTTCCCCCTCTCTTTGCCATCCTCACACTTCACCTACCACTGTGTGAGAGCCAGAAGATTTGTGGTATCGATATATACCACAAACGTATAGTGTCGATTTAGTGACGTTATCAAATGTCAGGTATCGATCGTATCGATACACGATTTAAAATAAATAATTAATTCTCACAGCACAGTATTTAGTGACAGTTACTTAGCTGTAACCTGTTACAACATGTTATTTCAAAAATTATTTTTCAACCAAACAACATAAAATTCGTGAGTTGCGTATGGCGCGTCGTTTCAAGTATCATTTTTCCAAGTGCTTCCCTCCTCCCTGTCATTTGCACACTTCACCTAATGTCCGCCGAGTGTCGGCGGCAGCTTCGAGGGTACATGTGGTAAAGATATGGTGATGTTATTAAACCCCTTCTTTCGAAATGATACACGAATTAAAATCAGAAAATATTCGTTGCATACATACAAGTAACAACTTTGTTACAATACCCTGCTACAATAGATGAACTTAAAAGTCCCTAATATAAAACTCTGGGTTTTTCTTATGTGGCGGCGCCGCAGGCGACAGACTTCGACTTTTGCTCCCCCCCTCCTTGCCCTCACCACACTTCGCCTAACGTCACCAGCGGCGGTGTCGACGGCGTATGTGGTATTAATATGAACCACAAAGAATTGCAAATGAACTAAAAGAAAATACTGTGATGTTATTAAATCTTACCTTCCAAAACGATACACAAATTAAAACAAGGAAGTTATAGTTGTGTAATCAGAAGTAACAACGTTGTTATAAGAACCTGTTACAAAAGACAAAATCTGGGATTTTAGGTCCTTGAGTAAGAGTAGAATTTAGCAAAAATAACTACCAACCTGGAAGATAAGGAAAGTGATATAAATAATAATAATAATAATAGTAATAATAGTAATAATAATAATCATCATCATCTTCCTTTACGGATTAGGCATATTGCCTGTTCCAGCCTATTTCCATCTCATTCTTGGCCTTCCAATGTTTCTTTTTCCTCTGGAAGTCTGCCTTGCGGCATATTTCCAATATGTGTCACCCATTGCTGTCTGTACTTCTTAATTTTGTCATGTCCCGTTTCTTTCCGCCCTAGTGCGTCTCTTATTTTTTTCACTTTTTATTTGGTCTCTTAATGTACAACCCTTCACTCCTCTCAGAAATCTCATTTCTGCTGATTCGCTCCTCCTACAATCTTCTTGTTTTTGAACCCAAGTTTCACATCCATACCGTATAACTGGAGGGGCCATTATATCATAAAATTTTAACAGGGTTTCTTTTCGTGCTTTCTTTTTGAATGTTCTATTTATGGTTTTACATACTGCTTGAAACTTATGGATCTTGCTGGTGATATCCCCATCTCTTCCATTGGTAATTTCGCACCCTAGGTAGTTAAAACGTGTCACTTGTTCTAAAACCATATTTTGAAGTACAATCTTTGTTTTTATCTATAATAATAATATGCTTAATAATGATGATAATAATAATAATAATAATAATAATAATAATAATAATAATAATAAACTTGGCTAAACTTCCAGGTCATTCAAAGGACTGGGAAGTGCAAGAAATTGCTTTATTTGGCACAGCTCACATTTTGTGCAAAGTATTATAGAGGCACCGACAGTCTCTAGATCTGCTCCTTAGGTAGCTGGTTGCAACCTGCAGTAGATTTTATACTCAGCCGACTCATAACATCTGTAGTCGTGATATGGAGCAATGATAATAATGATAATAATGATAATAATGACAAAAAACAATACTAGTAATAGTAATAATACCGCTTTCCACCCATCAACATAAAACTCCAAGTTCCGTATGTGGCGGTGCCGCAAGTGACAGTGTTCGTCGTTCTGCTTCTGTTTCCCCCTCTCCCCGCCACCCCCACACTCACTTCGCCTCCCGTGTGAGCCCCAGCGGCGTCGGCGGCGTCGACGCGGTAAAGCGTCGGGGGCGGCGACGGCGGCGGCGGCAGCACCAGAGGAGAAGAGGGATTCAATTTGGCTGCGCCGCGTGTGTAAACAGGCGGCGTCTGCTGCGGCACGGCGCGGCGGCGGCAGCGGCGGCGGCGGAGCACCCGTAATGTGTCGAAATTAACGCGTTTAGTCGGCAGGAATGCGCTCAAATGATATAAAGTGGTAATTTAAATACGGCGCCCTGCGGTGGCGGCTGCGGTGGCGGCGCGGGGCTGCAGGAGGGAAGGGGGGAGGGGCGGCGGCGCTCACACCTCCGCGCGGCGCTGGAGTCGCGGGGCGTCGCGGCGCCGACAGACGACGCCCGATGTTTCGGCGCCGTCGCGGAGGCAGCTTCTTTCTGCCCTACGAGACAACTTGCGGGCGGAACGTAGCTTAGTTTCTTGTTCCCAGTGGCGGTTCCAAAGGGGGCCAGGGGGGCCATTGTTACCCTCCTTTATTTGGAAAAATTTATTTCAATATGTACTTATTGTTATTATTATTATTATTGTTATTATTATTATTATTATTATTATTATTATTATTATTATTATTATTATTAGCCTATACAATGCCATGTAAGGCTAAGATCTGATTTCCCAGGGAAGATGTGTGCTGTCAGCTACTTGTGGTCTTGTACATACCTAGTTCACTCATTAGTTTACTGACTTAGTTCACTGACTACGCTTGTTATTGACAATTTTTATTTATATAGCGACTTTAACTGATTGTACATTGATACCTATAGTTATACGTTTTGTAACACTTTTGTTAATCACTCATTGTTTTTCACTGTTTCTGACACTTTTTTTGGACATTGTAATTATATTAGGTTTATGTAATTATTTAAGCAATTATATTGTATACTACCAAATTCACGCTACAAAAACAATGTACAATACAATAACAAATATGTTTATTATTTAACAAAAATATCTGATGACCCCCCGCCCCCCCCCCCAAAAAATGATCGGCTGGATCCACCCCTGCTTCTTCCAAACAAACCGTGGGATTCAAAGACAAGGGGTGACTCTTGCCACACTGATATCTATACTTCGATTCTATTACGATATTGAAATTTTAGCAAATAAATAATAAAATAACATATAACCAATTATGTCTAAAATTCACGAAGAATGGTGAATTCATGAAGAAACGTGATAACTTTTCAAAAATCAGTAGTTATAGGAACGTAATAACAGAAGTTACAAATTAACGAGATGAAATGTGTATAGGGATTGCTAGAGCATTTATTCGTAACGTTGGTGAGATGAAATGCTTATAATTTATAACAGCATGACTATATAAATATAGATTGCACCTGATTATAAATCTTCTAAAACATTTTGTAATAATAATAGCATAAAATAAATGTATAAAGATTACAAGATCGATATGTTAGTTAATACTTACAAGTAATTATTTTGAATATAGAATGCTAGTTGGATTGATATAGTTAGCAAAGCATGTAATGCAGCTTCGATGGTTAAGAGGCAATTGCCGTCCTTGCATAGAAGCAGAGACGAAACCATCGGTCTTAAATATTCAGAAAAGGTGACAATAAATACACATATTGGAACGTAGCGATGCTTTCGACTCTCAGCTTCCATTCTTTTCTTCGTGTATTCCCTCATACCGGTTCAAAGTCTCTTAAATCGTAGCAGTTGGTAATATATTGCTTAACATTTGTATGGGATAAGAGTTAAGAAGTATGATTGTAGCGACTTTCCACTCATGAAATTTTAGCGTGCAAGAATTGCAACCGTAGTACGTAGACCACTCCAAACGAAATGCACATTAATTTTTTTGAATTCATTTTCTTTTCTACGTCTTTGCGATTTATAGATTTTGTAGAATCATTCTTCTCGCTTGAATTCAAGTTTAGTTCAACCTGTTGCATCAAGTGTTGCTCTAGTAGCAATTTTTGCTACTAGCTAGTAGTTTAAAATAGCAGCTGCATTAGATGTTCGTCGGAAGCAACATGTTGTGATAGAATGCCTGTGTTGTGATAATGAGACAGTGACAATCATTCACAAGAGGTTAAAAATTAGTATGCAGATGATGTTGATCGCATGCGGTGGGCTTCCAGACTGTCTGGTGAATTAGGGCAAGCGAATTCTCAGGATCTTCCCAACAGAAACAGACCACGCTCTTCACATTCTCCTCTCAGCGTGCAACGCAATCACAATCTGAAACTTCATTATATTCATATGCAACTTCATTATTTGTGCACGTCTTCTGAATTTCAGTGGGAAATATAGTTATTGACATTATTGTTTTCCATATGGTCGCGGCAAAAAGTATTATTCTTTCGTGAAGAACATGATGAGGGTTAAGGGCACAATTTTATAGCTAATTTACCTTTGAAAATATATTTTATTATATAGGAGCGAATATTTTTGTCAACAAAACTTGAAAAAAAACGCTCTTTTTTCTGTATTCAAAATTCGACTAGAATATGGTTTAGGATAGAGATCACAGAATTATGAAAACCTGCACAAATTTCACTTCTCCCCATAGCTCGTCACACACAGTTTTAAACTGTTTTTTATGTAAATAAATAAATAAAAACCTCATTTTTGCTGACAAACATGTAACCGTGAAAGTATTGTCAAATAATGTGGGAGTAGGAGAAGCGAGTGTGGATACTGTAGTGTGTATATTGGCTCTGGGGAAGAGAAATGACGTAACCAAATTTGCAAATTACATATATGCACGGATTGGATACCGTACACGCTGAACGTATGCAACGGCTAGTGGGAGGTGTTGTGTTGTAATAGTATAATCGTGCTCGCTTTCTACTGGGCCCTGTTGTTTTCTAAACTTGTTCTGGGTGATAACGGTTACGCAGGCAGCGATGCCATATATAACTCCAATTGCAAAATTTATAGGACAAAATTAAAGTCATCTCCACAGACGGCACCGACCTAATAGAGTAATTGTCGAAATGAAAATATTGTGCCCTTTTAAGCATAGCAATGGTACATGTTTAAACGCCATGTTTTGTATCAAGTTACTTGGAGAACACTAAAATCAGGTAAAATTCGTCGAAATATGTATGCTGGAATATAAGATCTGATTTTAGTGCAAAATATATATTTTATTGTGGAAGTTGTTTTTCTAGTTTACTCATTCATATGGGTTTCTACAATATTTCTGCGGTAACCACCGATTTTACAATAGTGTTTTTTTAGTGGTGAAACTCCTAAAAATGTCTGATCACTTACTCTTGCAATGCTGATGAAATGAAATCAATGAAACGTAATTTATAAATATTGAATGAATAAATGCGAGTGAATTTATTCTATATTCATTTAAACACAAAGGGAAAAAGTATCTAGAACACGTGAATCAGTGAAGGAACACTTGAATTTGTTTTACATCTTAAAATTGAATGCTCATGCTTTTCCTCGGCCTTGTAAAATGTAATTAAGAATAAGAATACATGCTGTGTTTCAGTGTTTTATTCATGTAATAAAAAGGGCATAAAGAGCTCATTGGGTGTGTGAGCATATTTCATTTCGGGGTCAGGATGCAGTCGAAGCTTTTAGAATTAATTACGGTATCACCATGGGAAAAGTTTGGAAAACCTTTAGGCACACCCACGCACCCGACACACAGTGCACCACTTACGTAGCCAAGCGCCTTCATTGTTTGGAGGGCGGCGGCACAGTTGCACACACGTAGTCACGAGGGGCGGTAGCAGCGCGGCGGGAAATGAGGGAAGCCCTGCAGGCACGGCGCGACACATTGTAAGCAGGGGTGGGGCGGAGCGAGAAAGGGCGGGGTCCGGGGCGGTTGGGCGGGCAGGGAAGGGTTGGATGGAGTGGGTAGGAGAGAAAGAGGGGAAGGAGGGTGATACAGGGTGGCCTGGAAAGTGCGGTTTGGGATAAAGCTGGGAAAACGGGGGGGGGGACGAAGAAACGGAATTGGGAGGGCGGGGCTAGGGAGACGGAGTGTGGCAGACGAGGTAGGAAACGCAGTGGGATAAGTGATTACGAAGCAGCGTGTGAGTGGAGAAGACGTATGTGTGTATATATATGTATCAGGATAACATGTTGCGATGGTAACCGCGATGGTGTAGCGGTTAGCGTAACGGGCTGCTGTACCCAAGTTCGCGGGTTCAAACCAGATCAAAGTCGTGGATTTTTAGAGAAGAAAAAATCCTTCGTACGCCTTTCTTCAGAGGGGAAGGAAAGCCTTCAGAGGGGTGTTAGTAGATTTATTTCCATGTAAAAGAACCTCAAGCCTAAATGAAGCCTCCGAGCTAAATTCAAAATCGCCGGTTTTGTCGCCCAAGGAATACCTTCTTTCTCCGCTAGTTGTTGAGTGTAGCAAAATTTGCGTGGTCAGACGGAAGAGCAGGCCTCATGGCCTGAGTCTCGCAAAATAAGGCAATTCAATCCAATTCAATACTTCGATTTATTTACAAAGTCCTTTGGCGTTTGATCTGCTGTTACAGTGTCATCCAATCGGGAGCTCCAACGTCACTTCGTCACGTCAATGGACGCTTAAATAATAAAAGCAGCCGTTAGCTGATATACGTCGCCGGACTCAATGTTTAAATCCATGTATAACACATTTAAAGGCGTAGAAACAGTTCACTTATTGCCAATGAACATGTTGAGGGAAAATTCAATTAATGATGATACTTGTGTGTTTTCTCCTCGATTTTTAAGCTACTCCTTATGCACAGATGTTCGGCAGGTCACGTTTTTACGCGGTCAAAGTGATTTCATGTACATGCCGAACATCCGTGCAAATGTGATTTGTTGCAAATGTTGCTTAAAACCAGCTCTCTGAATCTGAATCAGTGAAGTTGTCACTGATTCAATCAGTGAGAGCCGAAGTCACTGATATCTTCAGTCGAAATGGGTAGTTTCGCTGACAATCAGCGAACATGCGAACCTTTTCATAATGACCGCCAGCATTTCACTAGTCGTCAGTGGTAAAAGTGCCGCGTCACCATCGCTCACTGATCGTTAAGTCGTCACGTGCAATTAGTGTCACTGATTTCACTGATTCAAGCAGTGCAGTTTCACTGATTCAAAAAGTGGGCCTCATTTTCACTGATTTATTCAGTTCAATTCACTGATTGTCAGTGGTAGGGTTATAACTGACACCATCAGTGAATAGTCACTGTCAATCAGTAGTTTTTCACTGATTCACACTGAGAGAGAGGGGCAACTGCAACGCGTGTAAATGCGTGCAACTCCTTTACATGCAATTTCACATTACATGTTCATCTGCAAATCATGTCATTTTCGACCCATCTACCCGCCCTGAATTGATTAATTATTTCGTATTTCCTGGAGCGTCAACTGCTATGGTCCTTTTATACCCCGAATTAAATGTAGTGTCCCTTCAGGGTCATGAGCTGGAAGAAGACAGGGGCATTATCATCCAATCGGGAGCTTTAATACCAAAAATTCAACTCATAACGAAGCTCCCGATTTGGTAAAACTCTCCGAAAGCAGAAAGCTGAAGAGCTCGTGACTTTGAAGGGACACTGTATTTAAGTCGGAGATTGTGTTGGATATGATTTTTCCCGGAAGGAGGTGGTTCGTTCTCCCTGTTTTAGATGAGATGTTTGGCGCCAGCATTACATCGGAATGCGGATGGATTTCCACCTCGAGATATCTTACATTTGGACGGTGTTATGCATCAACCGGCTAAGCGACCTTAAAAAAAATGAGATATGGATGCCATCGGTTGCATTGGACCATGTTCTAGATGTACGCAAAATTTTGGCGGCAAATCTGTAAAAATAGCCTTAAAATTAATGGAAAATGTAAACGCTATCATTCACATCAGGGATTTTATTTCACAACAACCGGCTATAAACCTAGATATTCAAATCTGTTGTTATTAATTTCACATTATGCAGACAAGCGCCAGATATCACACTCATGTTTGTGTAGTTTGTCGCTTCAATGAATGAAATAATAAAATTACAGTTTTTAGAGCTGAAAATGTAATAAAACCTTTGAACACGATTATCCCAAAACTTATATGATGTCTCATAGCCGGTTGATGCATAACACCGTCTATTTCAAAAAGCACTCACGCGACATGACCTTAGCTTCACTCTCCTGTCCTGTGCCTTAGGTTCTTTCTACAGGAAATCGAGCATCGAGGGGATTCCGGTAATCAAGTAACAATAAACCCTTGCCACTGACATGATATCACGGATGTCTTGCTTCATTTCAGTTTGATTTCTTGTAATTTGACGGTGGATACGAAATTGATTGAACGTTTAATTCTTTAAATTAACATTCTGTTTCTTACCTTACCTTTCTGAATGAACATCTGTATGTTAGAATACCGATATTAGGAAATCAGGTTATTCAACTTGCTCCGCAATACGCGAATGCGGAATCTGAACCCAGAATTCACCCAAGACTCATCGCTTGATGTTTTTGTAATTGTGTCATGTAGTGCGAGAAATGCAAAGTTTTGAGCTTGGAAGACGAAGAATGCCGTGCAAACCGAAATGACGAATTGACTTTACACAAGACAGTGAAGTTTCGTTACCTGAAGACAACTGTTAATGTACCAAAACTGAAAATGTTTTAACTTTTTAAATTTATTTCAATGAATATAAGGATACATAAATATTTAAAATGCATTTAAAAGTTCTAAATAATTATGAAGTCATTTACGTCAAAGAGGCAACGTAAAGCTTAGTCAATATTTCATATTTTATAATTCGTCCTCATATACTAAAAATGTTTCGTGAATATTCGATATAATAGGCACTTTTCCAAACATCCGATGTCCAATAATAATAGACCATTTCCTGCAAACAATAAGATTTCCCTTTTATACGACTATACTGCGAGCAAATCTTCTGCCGACTTGACAACCGGGAGTGGGGGAGAGCGATGTTGCCACTAACTCGGGCGTCAGACACGTGTTCGTTCTTGCCTCAGATCAGCTGTTGATGCATACACGTCCAATTTATTGTATTTTTGGTAGAATTGTAATAATGACACTAGTTTATTTGATGAAATTCTGTTAGACAATTTTATCGCAGTCCCTTACACTATAATCCTGCCAAAGCCAGCAATAACGAAGCATTTTTGCACAAGCAGATTAACGTAAGTACAGCGATATGCGTTTTAAGAAGGAAGATGCATAGTGTTCATTGTGAAAGATTTATAAGAGGGAAGTATCTAAAAGCAAGACATCTTGGTTTGAACACATACCTTTACAGAACGTTCACACTCACACAAAACAAATTGCAGGACTTTTCGAAGTTATTGACTTTGCCTGTTATTTACAAGGTTTTCAAAGAGGCGTCCTATTGAATGCATTGGCATAAAGATGAAAATTAGAAATGTCCCGTAAGGTGGATGTACATATACATCGTGTCATAAGTATATCGGCCTTTAAGTAAGCCTTTAACACTAGATGTCACAACCGCTCACACGATGCATAACCTAACAAGTAATGGCGCTCCTCTTGGCGCTCGGCGCTCTTCAATTTTCAGTTGCTTCGCTCTACTACATTTCATTTGTTTCTTAGTAAACGTCAGCAACTCTGTTGTGACATCATCACAATTTGAAGCCTCTGATTGGATAACGGAACCCCCTCTCCCCTCTCAGCCTGGAGCTGTCAAATCGGCAGAAGATTTGCTCGCAGTATACACTCTAAAAGACCACTTTTCCACGGAACCAACAGTGGTTGCTGAATAGAAGTTTCATTATATTAATATTTGTTTTATATTTTTACTTTAATTAATGTGTTTTTCTCTGTTCTTACAGATCTTTTTTTCGTATTGTGTAAAGGCGTTTGCTTAAGTTCGCCGGCAAATGGGGTGCGACCGCAAGATAAGCTCTTTGAGGGTGCATCTTCCATGTCGCCCTTTTCGAGGAAACTCGAGGGGTGGCAGCGGAAACGAGTGGAAAAGGTCGAAGGTTGCGTAGGAAATGGGAAAATGTTGATTTCTGAACGAAAATTTCGCTGACAAATAATACTTTATTTCTAGATGCTTGCAATAGAAAAAAGTTGCTGAACAAAACCACATAAATTTTTTTTTTAAAACAGAAGCACTCACACTGCTAAAGAAAAACAAATAAAATGCTCTCGTATAACACAGCAATATATAATAAATTCAGTACATTTTTTATATACTCGGAATATAAAAAAATATAGTGGTGTTACGAAAGCACACACTTTCTCGCATTATTTCTAACTGCTCCTCTATATTACACTACTACATAAATCTGCAAAGTGTTTTCACCCAGCAATTTTTTTCCTGTCCGAGACCCGAAATCAGATACAATTAATTTGCTGTCGCTCTTACCACTACGCCACAGAAGCGCCGTACGGACCGAACTTGGGCAGACGCATAAAAACGTATGTGCTCGTTTCGTGACACAACTCAAAAATCAAAGTATTCGTTTGAAACTCCCAAAGCCTTGAGTTTGTTCAGGTCAATACGAGAATATCAATTTAGGAGAAAATCGGCTGAACGGTTTATAGGCGCTAGCGTTGACCGCAGATGGACAGGCGGACACGTTTTGCCATCAATCAATTTTTCGATATAAAGAGCCCAAAAAACATTGATTCTGGCGACACCATTCGTCAGAAGAATTATTTTTCTATACTTAGCAACAGGCTTTATTCACTTTTTCGTTGCCATGGCCTTGTAATACGAGTTTTTCTGACAAAGATTAGTACCTTCATAAGGGCAAGAAAGTAGAATTGCCATGCCATAACCCAATATGTGAATAACGAAAATTTAATGGCAGGCGGCCTCTCCCATGGAGCTTTGTTGTTGCATGACTTTAACTGTGTCGTAAACATCGATGTACTGAGTATGAGATATAAGAGTTTGGAGTACGACTGGAGACGGAATAACTTGATCAAATATATCCATATTTCAATCAAAATAAGAACTGTTTCAAGTTTTGGGGTTCACCCTATTTTCGGAGTATCTAACATAGACACCCATATACACAACTCACATGGCCTAAATCTGCATGTTTCCGTCTATTGATCCGTACATTTGAAGCTAGTTATAAAGATACCGAATTTCTAACGAAATCGGAGAAACACCTCATATGACAGAAGGCTGCATAGTTTTTCTAAGCTTTTGCGCGCATTGGAAATTTGTATTGATGTTATAAATTTGTACATAAACAAAACAGATGAAAATGTAGTTTAGTGATGGAGATTAATACACCCGTCTTAAGAACGAGTTTATTATTACGCGAGTAAATACTGTAAATTTCATAAGAGTGGATTTATACTTATTTTTAGAGTTTCAGCGACTAAACCCGCAGAGTGCCACACATCTCGAGACGGCGTCGGCTGAGCCCACGTAAAAAATGCATAGTTATCACTCCTAGCCAGAAGGCGAGCACACATACTGAATGAAGTTGATAATATTCACCATACTAAATGACGCAGTTTTCATTTGCCACGTTTAGTAGAACTGACTGGCTTTTGGCGTGAGTGTACATGCCGCGGATGTGTGATCATCACATAAATGTAATTAAATTAAATGCTCGCATAAACAATCACTGTTCAGAGCACAACCAATTGGAAAAACAGTACATTGTGCAATGTGCGAGGTTGGCACTGACTAGATCACTGCTGCTATAGTTTAACAATTCGCGGCACACATTTCACATAGCGTGCAAGAACGTTCACTTTGCGGTCTGGCTTAGACAAAACATACAAGATTGAGCCCGAGCAGTTAAAATGACAATGTGGTGTGATGCACATAATTAAAAGTGGAGATCCACTAGACGGGGATGTATTTCATAGGAAGATCATGGCCCAACTAAACTCTTCGTCTGATATTGACAAGGGTCTGAGAAGGGCGAAAAGCAACCAGCCAATCAGGACTGACCTTTTAGGTAATGCAATTAAAGGAATCTTAGACAGCCCCCTAGTTATAACTTAATAAATTATGTAGTTAAATAAAATGAAGTTTAGGAATTTTTAGTACGTGATATGAGTTGATTTGTAAACTCATCTGAATGTCGTAATGATTCTCAGAAAGCACCGCGAGTAAGGCGACGGAGATGGAGCGGTGGAGAATTTAAAGAACTGTGAAAGCAGTTAAACGTGCGAGAAATTCTAAGAAATATCTCGGATGCAGCTGCGATGTTGAGATTGTAAGATGAGCGTGGCATACGGTCGTTGGTCTGCTGGCTGAGTGGAGACAGAAGACTATTACACTTGATATATAGAATAAATGAATCGTACAAGACTTGTCGCTTGCCGTGCGTATAAATTACGCACACAGCTTAAAATTATTTTTAAGAAAGCTTGTTACAACATTCTTTTTGTATTATGTTGTTTTAATCATTCAGTTATTTGTTGAATATAGCAATAATATGAAATAAATTAAAAAGTCTCTATACGTTTATAATTCTCACTTACTAAGCTTTATTAAACAGAAACTAATGTTGGGCTGTTAAAGCTCCCAACCTGAATGTAGAAAGTTAGTGCACTTATTGCTCTCTTCAATGAAAACGATTACGAAATCAAGATTTTTTCAGAATCAAAATGATTCATTTTACTCTTAAATTATGTTTTTAATTTTGACTGACGCACGAAGACGACAACAATTATGCTCATGATTAAGAAGTTTACAGTAGACAGAGCTGCCTACGTTTTGAAATATTGGAGGTACTGATCGTCTACGTGGTTGACCCTCACGAAACTGGCCGTCCACATAGCTGACCGTCCACGTATGTGACCGTCCACGTATGTGACCGTCCACGTAGCTGACCGTCCACATAGCTGAGCGGCCACGTAGCTGACCGTCCACGTATGTGACCGTCCACGTATCTGACCATCGCCGTAGCTGACCGTCCACATACCTGACCGTCCACGTAGCTGACCGTTCACGTCGCTATGACAGCCATGTCATTTAACTGCTAAGAATTTTAGCCTGCGAACGGAACAGCTGCGGTGCCTTCCAACTCCTTGACGCGCCGATCTCCCCTCCCCCCCCCCCATCCCACCTTCTCCTACCGCCTCGAGGCAACGCTGCCTCCTCGCCCTACCCCTTTCTCCCCTTCCCCGCCAGCAGTACTGGCTGCTCGCAAGCCCGCACTTCTTATTGCATTCTTTCTTCTTCATTTTATCAGTGCAATTAAGCTCTAATGAAATCAGCCTTCGATCCTGGAAAAATGCACGTTATGCTGTCTATTTTAGAAGAGGGCGTTCAATTCAGGTCTCATGACACTCCCCCACCGACGCGCCCCCGTCGACCTCTCGCCGTCCTCTCGCCGTCCTCATCGCTAGCATTCGCACCCCCTTCCTCTCTCTCTCTCTCTCGCTAAGTCAGGCATCTCGCCCTCCTGAATTTTTTACCCGTCCCCCTCCGCACCGCCTCGGAATGCTCGTAGAGAGAATGAACGCGTTTCCTTCATGCCTAATGTGCCGCCATTTTGAGGTGGGCTGGGGGGAGGGGATTTGAATGAGGAAATGCGAATATGTGTGAAAATGTTTCGAGTTTGGGTTATTCAGCTGTAGAGTGGGTGTGTAACTGTATTTTGAACTAATTTGTTTCCATTAGCATATTTTTACAATTATTTTAAATATAATTTATTGTGATATTCTTTTTCTTCTTCTGCTTCTGCTTCTTCTGCTTCTTCTTCTTCTTCTTCTTCTTATTATTATTATTATTATTATTATTATTATTATTATTATTATTATTATTTTAAACTTGTAATTATGATTCATACATAATTTAGCAGATGGAATACAAACAAAAGATACAGACCCCTCTCTTAACTCATTAGTTCTAAAGGCTAAAACAACTGCATACTATGTTGAGATATAAATAACCTTGAACATTTTGTAAGCAATTTAAGTTCCTTTTTATGTACAGCCATAATAAACCAACGTTTTTTGATGTACTATGTCGTTCATAAATTTGCATTTTTGGCAAAATCCATTACATCTTACTTTTTCCGTCATCAATAACGAAACCATGGGAGATCAATTTGTCATGTTTGTATCCATAAGTATATACTCGTACAATGAAAACATATACATTTTAATTCGCATTATTAACAACTGTGCAAACGAGTGCTGACAACATTAAGGCTAAAGAGACAAATTAAACCTAAATGCGAAGTTTATCTATAACATTCTCAAGAGCTTGAATTACTCTGTAACTCATATTGGATGTGATTAACAAACTTGCAATAGTTATATGTAATTATTTAAATACAACAGCCTGATCTACAAGTATTTCTTTTTTGCCCTTCTGTTTTCATCTAATTCAATTGTTTTGGACTCGTGGCTATATCAAATAACGTGAACCAGCCTGCCAGGAACCTGTTTTGAAGAGGGAGGACCCTCATTCAATAGCGCCGACTTTGGCAATCGACTTTGAATTACAGAACGTATTCCGTATGAATTCAAACGGGGATCTACTCCAAAATTCTGATACCGAGATGTGGCCATCGCAACCTTCTTGATTCTTAGATGGGCAGATGGAATGATGATTTTTGGTAAACGTGGAAAAAGTACTCAATTTTTACCAGATTTCTATATTCATGTTTTTTTTAAATAATTCTATTTATTTTTCAGAATGAATGTTATTTAGACACTTTGGTGTAAGGCATCCAGAAGTAAACTCATATAATTTTCCCACAATTTATTTTTGTTAACTTCAATAGATGTGAAGGAAACGGGGTAAATGGTGTTTGATATTTCTTCTTTACATTATCTTTAGACATAAAATTGCGTTTTGGTTTCCGAAATACAAATTTTGTAGAAAAATTCTTAAAAGGCTCCTTAAAGAGCAATGAGCACAGCTATACCAGAAAAACTAGTGGTGCTACAACAGCACTTACTTTCCCGTATTAGACGAAACAGCTAAGTAGTACTGTAATATTGCACTTTATGCGCTACTAACATCTTCGCTTGGAACTCACTATTTCCATTGCAGTGTTGTCAGAACTATGTGAATTCTACAACTTCACAAAAATAGAATGCAAAAGTTTTGTAACCCTGTATTGGAAAAAGAAGCCTGATACCCTGGAAATATAGAAATGCCTTCCATTGGGCCATGATTAGGGAAGAGTATTTTAAAACCATGCAACAAATTCTCTACTCACTACAAATGGTACAGCTTTTGGTGCAAAACTAAATATTTGCCTGCAAATATCAACATAAATTAGACAATTATAACTCCTTTTCATACAGCTCCATTAGGTCACAACAATGACACTAATTCACAGATATTCGCGAGCGCAAAGTGAATTCCATTGTTGCAGACCCTGCATTGTCGCTATTCTGAGAGCTATTAATTCTTTTTACTTATTTCAAATATTTCAAAATAAACAATTTCTAAAATATTAATGTGTAAGTCTATAACAAAGTTCGAATGTAAGAAACGAAGAAAGAAATAATATACAAAATTGCACATTCTAATTTACGACGCATCCAGCTGTCCGAAGCGCAGTAAATTTACAGCGGCCTATTACGTTTGTCACAAAATTAAAGAAAAACTACTCGTATTTTGAAAAAAATTAAGTATGACCGTATTTATTTTATTTATTTATTTGTCAAAAAACAGAAACAGAATGGCACAGACTTTCCCGTATTAGTTTTCTATTTTCCTGGGTCTTCGCTAGCTATTCGGAATTGCCACATACTCTTTCTTGCCAGCTACCATCTATCATCGCCAAAAGTACATTTTTTTGTCATTTTCTTAATTTTTCGGTTTCCTATTGGTAGAACAGAAACATTAATTTTAGAATATTAAAGAATATTAAAAAATTATTTCCCTTTACTACGTATATCACTCCGTGTATACGTACGTATACGGGAAAGTAAAAATAGATCAATATTGCGAAGACAAACTGGAAGAATAAATGAAGCCGTAAAAATAACGCGCTGACTCAAAATTAATACATTACTGAATGATTTTGACACTTGTCACCTAATTTATTGAGTTACACGCGACACACATCACATTGAAACAAGCACCTCCTTTACATGGCAATTCAATTACTACAACGAGTGCCTCTACAGTTTTAATGAAATTGTGAACAAGAAGAAAAAACAAAAATTATATACGACTGAAGATCGAGTAAATGACAACCGTGGTGTGGGAAATGTTGTTAAGATAAGGGAATTAGAACGAAGATGTTATTTAAGAACGAACAGTCACTAAGGAGTTGGGTGACCCCAAACATAGCCACACATAGTGTGAAACGTGTTTACGAAACCCTTTTACGTTTTAAATTAGGGGGAGACAGCTCCATCGCTCGCTGAGATCCTCGATATTTTCTGGCCATCTATCTTGCAGAGAACATTTTTTTCTAGACGCAATGGATCTTGACTTTTATCGATTCGATTCCACGCATCTTAGATCTTCGATGAAATCGCTTCACGTACTGGCTTGCTCGCTGGCGGAAATTACATACCGTGTCGAACATACTTTGCTTTCTAAGCCTGCACAGGTGGGAAGGATGAACAGAAAGTTGCTCTCTTATAAAGCGCCGTGCACATCCATCATTCATATCTTGTTTCGTGTAAGGCGAGGAGCAGCTGGAAGAAAAGAAAATTAAAGAAGTCTGTCAGGGAATATGGAACGTCAAATTATCAGAGAGAAATGACCAAATTCGTTCCGCCTTTCCTGAAAAGCCGTAGTCACCGTCTTCAATGTGTTTACGTTTTCATTTTCTGTGGAATGAAGAAAATATGTCAACGTAATTGATTTCAATGTGAGCTTTTGTGACTTCGTGAGGATATTTTAAACAGATTTCGTATTTACTTATTAAAACGTATTCATTAACATTTTGATGAATTTTTTCAACAAAAATGTTACATTTTAATAAATACACCAAGAAAAATAATGCCAACTAGTAATTATTCTACTTAAAATAATAAAAGAAATAACGAAAGTAAGAGCGGAGACTTTATAAATTTCAATAATGATAATATTGCAGAATAATAATATGTTGTCGGAATAGTCCTGCCTCGTAAAAATTAATGATATATACCAAGCATTTTCTCCTTTCCATCGTGATAAATAGCTGATTGAGTAAACTAAAGAACCGTAACCGTAGTTTGTGATGAGAAATGCTTGTGTCACATAACTGCATTATTTGAAAATTCATATTTCTCTACTTCATAGAAATTACCTTCTGACATTTGCTTAATTGAGATATATTATGCAAGAAGGACGTACCTGTTTCCTTGTTATCGTCGAGACAGACAGAAAATTGTCAGAAATAGATTCAATAATGGGATGTTGTTGAAATATTAAGAGAAATTTGGAAATTACTACGTTTACAAGAAGGGTGTTTACAAAATATGTGCAAAGGAGCGTCCTCGAACCATTGCAAACTTAGTTATATATTTTCTTACACATATAACTATCTTCAGTAAAAACAGAAATAGAATTAATCGTAATTTATGCGACATTACTGTATTAATCTTACATTTACGGAACGTAAATAAGAAAATGCACAGCTGTTTATTTTCACAAGAAGCATAATAGAGAACATCAAATTAACGTTCAAAATAAAAGTGCCATTTGTCGTACGTTGTATTTTGCCACGCTGGGTGAATAAAACCTGCACAGATAATTTTTTTTATTATTTATGTCGGTAAACACGCGCTTAGCTCCTTAGCAACCAACCAACTAAACAACGCTTTAAAAGCGCTTCCATAGCAACGGCCGTTAAAATGTTCGAGTCCGTTAACAATATTTAGCAGACTCTCGGGTTTAGATTTTACCAGTCCTTTGGATAAATATGACCCGTTTGTCTCGCTTGTCCCCTTTTCATTTCTCTCGTTTCTCCCATGTGTCCATCAAGTCCCATAAATCCCATTTGTCCGTCCTTTCCGTTTGTCCCTTGACTCATTTTATTCCCTTGCCCCATTTTATCCCATTTGTCCCCTTGTCTTATTTTGTCTCGACGTTCATTTTGTCTCATTTGTCCCATTGACCCATTTTGTCCTCTTGTCCCATTTTGTCGCATTGTCCCTTTTTGCCCCATTGTGTTCCCGAGCCCTATTTGTCTCCTTTGTTCCATTGTCCCGTTTTCCTCCTTGCGCCATGTTGTCCCATTATCCCATTTTGTTCCATTTTTTTCATTTAACTCCATTGTCAAATTTGTTCCTTTTTTCCAATTTTGTCCTTTTTCTGCCCATTTCCAAATTTGTCCACTTTAATCTCATTGTCCCACGAAAGGAAGAGTGAAAACAAGTATTATTATAAAGGAGTTGCATACGCTATTTTATGTACAAAATCATTATAACTGTACTAAGAGAGAGAAATAATTTTGGGGATTGTTTAACTTGAGACTTGAGACAACGTGCTCGCAACTTTCGCACTTTGTGGGCAACGTTCCCGCAACTTTTACAAATCACTGATTGCAGATATCGATATAATAGAGTTATTTGTCAGATGAATTAATAGATTTTACGATCTCCCCAAAAGTCACATAAGCACATAGTTTATGCGAGCCCCCACCATTATTCCAACATTCTCCCATCATCATTTTCATTGTATTTCTTCTTATTTCGCACATTTCTTTTTCCATTCAAATTCTACATCATCATCATCATCAGCAGCAGCAGCAGCATCATCACCTACACCACTATTCAAAAACTAAAAAGTTTCAAAAAGTTGTCACGCCTAGAGAAAGAAAATGGATGGTTAGAAGAGAAAATGGGGAAAAGAATAGAGAAAATAAAGAAAGGGTAGAAAATAAGATGCAGAGGAAAGAGTGTAAAAAGAAGAGAGCAAAGAGACAAAAGAAAAGCAGACAAAGAAAAATGATCTGAATAAGCCCATTCCACCAAGTCATTCCTCAATCTACTATATTATTTTACAAAATGATCAACCAGCGAAATTTCATTTGAATTGACTCTGACCGAAAATGAACTAGTACCATCTTATCAGTATTTCATATCTAGGAAACAAATATGGCTACAAAATTATGGACTCTAAAGACACTCAGCATGACAGGACAAAATATCAACCAAATATGTTAGTATTAAAGATACTCGGCTGAGTCTTGATCCATCAACACATTCCACATTCTACTGCAATATTTCACATGGGCGACCATTCAACGAACTTCAACTTACAAACGAAAACCAACCAACCAAACGAGCAAACAAAAAAGCATCCTAATGCAGAAGTGTAGTTGAGTAATAGCATCATTAGCCTGTGCGAGCGCCTAAAAACGTGCACTCTTGTGTCAGCGGCGTCGCGCCCGGCGCCCATATCGCGTGTCCGCGATCGCCGGGCGCTCCGGCCACGCGGAGGCGCGGGCCGATGTGTGGCGCTTTCAATTTGTCAGCAGCGGCGGCGGCCGTATCTGCGGAGCAACGGCCTGATTCCGATACGCGATCAATTACGCGCACCGCGCCGCCTTGTTAACCTCCGCCCGCAATTAGGCGGAGGCACCTGCGCCTGCCGCCCGCCCGCCCGGCCAACCGTCCGCCCGCCCGGTCGGCCGGTCGTCTAACCACCCGCCCACCGAACCACTCGCCCGCCACTCGCCCGCCCGCCCGCCCGCCCGCCCGCCCGCCCGCCCGCCCGCCCGCCCGCCCGCCCGCCCGCCCGCCCGCCCGCCCGCCCGCCCGCCCGCCCGCCCGCCCGCCCGCCCGCTCTCCGGCCCACTCGCCCGCCCTTCGGCCCGCCCTTCGGCCCGCCCGCCCGCCCTCCGGCCCGCCCGCCCGCCCTCCGGCCCGCCCGCCCGCCCACATGCCCACCCGCCCGCCCTCCGGCCCGCCCGCCCGCCCTCCGGCCCGTCCGCCCGCCCTCCGGCCCGTCCGCCCGCCCTGCGGCCCGTCCGCCCGCCCTCCGGCCCGCCAACACGCCCTCCGGCCCGCCAACCCGCCCTCCGTCCCGCCCGCCCGCCATCCGGCCCGCCCGTCCGCCCGATCGTCCACCCACGCGCCCGATCGTCCACCCGCCCGTCCGCCCGCCCGCTCTCTGCCCACTCGCCCATCTGCCCACCCGCTCGGCGGCCCGCTCGCCCGCCCGTCCGGCAGCTTGCGGGCAACCCCGACCCCCAAACCATCCGCCGAACCACCCGCCCACCTAACAACCTGTCTGCCCGCCTGACAAACCTTCCGCCTGCCCGCCCAACCAACTGCCCCCCCCGCCCCCCCCAACCAACTGCCCGCCCAACCACCCGCCAACTCACTCACTCACTCACCCCCCACCCACCCACCCACCCGACTAACCAACAACCAACCGCCCGCCCAACCAATTGCCAGCCTGCTCGCCCGCCCATTCACTTACCCACTGACCCACTCACACACCCGCCCGCCCGACAACCAATCGCTCGACAATTCTCTGACTCACTCACAAAAGAACAATTCTTAAGAAGAAAACATCACGTTGATTGGAAGACTTCACCTGCCATTCCTCCCTCTATAAAAATATCATGTTTGTACCTCTACACGTGAGGCTTGAGCTCTGTTTTGTGTCGTAATTTTGCACTTGTTTAGGCAGTTTGGTTAAGTTTCTTAGAAAACATGTCGTTAACTTGATACGACTAATTTGACTCTCTTCGCTCGAGCAATTTGAAGATGAGCGGGATCCGGCCCTAGGCCTCAGCGATTATTATAAACAGTTCAGCTCATAATTTTAAACGCATTTTACTGCAAAACATGGAAATGGCATAACTTGACCCATTTTATTTATAAGTTTCTTTGCTTAATTAAATTTGCGTGTTCCAATCATCGGAACTTATAAGTATCGGAACCAAACGGGACTTATAAGTTTGTGGCATCACTCTGACTTAACTTTTGACTTATTTAGTTTCCTGACATTTCTTTCAAAGCTACTGACTTGGACTATTCTTTGGACATGTGGTTACAAATCTATGGAAGCAGAGAAACGTGATGATCTTGGTTTGTTTAGCACAGAGGCACAGAAGAAAATAATGGTATGTATTATGAACTTACACTGAATACGTGTTTTATTGGAAAACTCCACAATTATAATTATTCGAAGTGCCATGTAATATCTACATTTGTGTACGTAGATACGCGTATGATATTACCGAGATGCGTTTAGCTCTTCGGAAAAAAAATATTCTCGTTTCGCACCCAAATCTCAACCTCTCACTTATTCCTTTAAAGGAGTTTTGAGAGCAATGAAATATGTTGATTTGTATTGTGAAATGATTATGTTGTGAGAAATAAATCATATACTGTTCTAACGTCACCTCGTTTTGAACAGTTCTAAATTAACAGCACTTAATTTGTAACCATTGATCCTACGGTCAGATGTTTGATTTCGCTCGCAGAAAACAAAATGACAGGGTAAAACTCATTCTCATTGTGTGGAGTAATAAACCCTAAATTGGAAGCAGAATAACACCAGATCAGAAACGACATTAGCTAAAGCCCGAAATTATAGAGTCCTAAAAAAAGGTGCTGAATCCTTGATTTGTTTATTTTCAGGGTAATGATGAGACCGTATAGCATTGATGTGTTTCATGGTGCAAGAATGGCATGTTAACGTGGAAGTAAACGTCGTTATAATTGTATTTAGAATACAACATAATTGATAAATATTTACATGATATATTACAGAGAATGAATAATACTGGAATTCCGAATAGGGGTACACAAATGAGGAAGAAGACAACCAAACAGATCGAATTTAGGAGATAACTATTTAAAGTATTAGCAGCAACTTGCGAAAAGAAGTAGGCAAAGAAAAAAGCTATATTATATTGATAATACGGAATTCAATTTCTCTAATGACTTAAAGTCAAAAATTGTTCTTCTTTATCACACGAAAACATTGAAAATCGAAAATTTATATCTGGTTTCTTAACATATTCATTAACGTAGAATGTTCCTTTTCTAATACTTTACTAGACATCAATGTCGTTATAACGGAATAATAAAAATCTTATGTGCGTCTTTGTACGTCTGCAACAATTACCAATTGTCCTGTCGTGTACGGGCGCTTTACCATAAACCCTAATTACCAGTGAGTGACACGCGGTGTGCCGAGAGAGAGCAGGTAAAGAACAACCACTCATTTAGCGGCTCTTCCGCCCTCCTTCGGGGCCTCACACGCACGCACCGTCAATTGCGCCGCTGCGCTGCCAGCCAACCGGCCGGGGGCGGCGCGGGGCGGCGCGGCGCCCTGCAAAATTCATCCCCGCGGCCCACACGACCTGATGACGGTGGGCGCGGCCCCGCCCACCGCGCACGCCACCCCCGCTGCCACCGCTGCCTCTTATGCCTCCGCCGCCATCACCGCCGCCATCACCACCGCCTCCACCGCCAGCGCCACCACCGCCGCCGCCGCCGCCTCCGCCATCGCCACCGCCACCGCCAACGGCATCGCCGCCACCGCCACCGCCACCGCCACCGCCACCGCCACCGCCACCGCCACCGCCACCGCCACTACCGCCACCGCGGCCACCGCCGCCACCGCCGGTACAACCGCCTCCATCGCCAACGCCGGCCCCGCCAGCCCTCGCCGCATCCGCCGCCCACGCCACCCACACCGCCAGCACCATCGCTCCCTACGCCACAACCCCCTCCGACGATACTATTTCCGCCCACGTACTCCCTGCCACGGTCTCACATCGCCAGTCACCTCATCCACCACCACCACCTCCTACAGCAGCATCTCCACCCACACTAAACTCCCAGCCCAACTATCCTCACCGTCCGCTCCTATCACCCACACCGCCCCCACTTACCCATCGTCACCGCTGCCAACACAGCCGAAGTCGCCGTCACCGCTACCACCACCCCAACCGCCACTACTACCCCGCCTTCTCTACCTCTAGCCCCCCCCTGCCCCCCAACCATTGCGGTCCCATCAGCCCCCGCCACTGCCAGCCCCTTCACCACCGGCCCCATCTTCGATTTATCCTCTATCCTCACCGCCCTCATTCTCCCAACACCTCCGTCCCTGCCAAAACCGCCATCACCATCTCCGTCACCGCTACCTCCGTCCCTACCGCCATAGCCACCACCACCACCACCATCGCCGCTACCACCTCCACCGCCCCCGCCCCCATCGTGTCTACTACCCCCGCCTTCCCCACCTCCGTCCCACCCTCTGTCCCCGCATCCACTGCGGTCCCAACAACCCCGCCACTGCCACCCCCTTTACCACCACCCCCACCTTCGAGTTATCCTCTATCCTCTCCGCCCTCACTGTCCCAACCACCTCCGTCACTGCCAAAAACCACCATCACCATCCCACTGCCATCACCATCCCCGCCACCACCCATGCCGTCGCCGTCTCTGCAACCGCCTTCACCGCCGCCCTAACCGCTCCCACCGCCACAACCACCCCATCCTTATCTTATCCTCCTTTCTCGCCACCTCCGCTCCACAGTCGCCCCCGTCACTGACAACCCCCTCACCCTCGCCCCCGCCCCCGCCGCCGGCAGCGTTTGATGTAAAACTCATGAGGCGGCGAACGAGCGCTGGGTCGCGTGTGTGGCCGGCAGAGGGCGTTCTCTCGCCCAACGTCGCTGCGTGCGTGCTCGAAGCCAAGCTCGCGCTGCTTTACGTGTGTGTCTGTGTGACTGTGTACGTGTGTGTGTGTGTGTGTGTGTGGGAGAGAGGGCGCCCACCGGCCGGCAGATGGCAGCAGCCGCGTTGCCGCCGGTAATTAAGCGGGCGGACATAGGGAATCCCTGAGATGCGGTCACGTAACCAGCGGTGGCGGTGGGGGCGGCGGCGGGGGCAGAGGCGGCGTGTGTGTGTGCCGGAGAATACCCCGTGTTAAGCCCCCCTGTCTCTGCCCCTGCCCCTCCCCCTTCGCCCTTCCCTGCTCTCGACGTCGCACACAATGCTCGATAGGACAATTGTTGGAGGACGTTGCGTTTAAATTAGTAATTCGGGAATTGGAATTTTCCTTTCGTTTCATGTCACATTCTGAATCGGCCGTGTTAGCCGTCGCTTGTAATTTGCTATCTGAATTATTTTAATTGAGACAAGAAATTGAATGAAAAAATGTTTCGTTTTTGTAGTCTTACTAGATGCTGGTTTGGCACACGTTGGCTGGTTTTCTCCTGAATATATCAATGGCAGCTAATATCTATATGTATGTAGTAATCGAACATTCAGGTGAAATATGTAATAAGCATATACTGTGCCATTTCCTTCCCCTTTATCAACGTAACTATATTTAAATCTCTTTCGGCAATTGAACGTGTGTCCGTTTTTATATTTTGCAGAAGAAATTGGTTGACACTAAGACCAGCAAATTATAGCAACTCATTTGCTGTAGTTAAAAAAATGCCAATTCAGCATTCTTAATATCTGAGTTATTTTAAATTCATGGCTTATTCCCTTATATCCCCATTAATTTCCTCGAATGACCTGTTTCCTATGTGTTGCCTTTTGCAAGATAGTTGCTTACAAAGTAATTTCTACGTGTATAAAGGGCCATTCTGAATACCAGAAGGTTTACGTCCTTTAATCATCGAATTTTGCCTACTAGAGCGGACAGACTTGTAGTAATATGTTTTCATTTAATTGTATCTTAGTACCTGCCGGGAATAATTGTCTCACCACTTTGCAAGAATCTAAGAATTTGTAGCCAATCTCGATGTATGTAGTAATCGAATTCTATTATTGAATGCCACATCGGTTCAAATTTTTGCGAAGATATACTTTTTTCTACACTATTTTACACGGTCAAAGGATAACACGAGAAATTCAAAATGGGGGAATTCTTACGATAATTTGGTCCTAGCACCAAAAGGAATGAACGAATTCAATATTCTTTGTTTGTAAGAATGTTTATTTATAACAAAAATACATACCATATTAGTAACCTATCCTCTCTTAACCTGTAAAGCAATTATACTCCCATTATGTTTAGATCTTAAAAAATATTAAAATTAAAGACTCGTATTACTGAAATAAAAAATGTACAGATGGAGCAGTGAGGTAATATTGAGGATTAGTTAAGTTAAAACCCTGTATCTGTATGGTCAGGTCATTTCGGCCCACTCGACAGCATTAGATGCAACGCGAGCAGTAATCCGTGAACTAAAAATTCTGCTAAAGTATGCTATTTGCAATTCTATTTTAAAATTACCAACAAAAAATTGGCATAGATTTGTCTAAGGATAGGCAACGTGAAGCATTCGTGATGCAACGTGAAGCATTTAATTTCTGCCTTTCCTACCCAGTAAAGTTTGTTTTGCAGAACATTGCAGCATCTAGTGCCCTTTTCCAAGATTGTACATCTTCCATATTTGTTAGTATTCACCAGCTGACACGTGCGTTCAAACACTAACGCACTTAGACTAACACGTCCTTAAAACGAAACTGAACTATTATCCAATTGTATAAAAGAAACGTGTCAGAACCAGCGAGGAATAAAAAATAAAAGCTCTGTGTCCCTCTTAATGGCAGGGGCGGCTGGATGCAAGATCTGCGTGTGGCCGTGAGTGGCGCTAAGGCCTCGTAATTCATTTGCCCCCGCGCGTGCACTCCGCTTGGCCACCTGCCGCCCCGGCCCCTCGCCTTCCGCCTCTCGCCGGTCTAATTGAGGCTGGGCTGGATGCCTCCACAGCCTCAACCAGCACCGCCATCATCACCACCACCACCATCACCACCACTACTACCACCGCCACCGCCGCCAGCGAAACCGACAGTTTCATTGATACCGACACCAACTGCAATACTGATACAAATGCCAATATTGATAACGATACCAATACTGATAACTATACCAACACCGATACCGATACCAATACTGATACCGATACCATAACCAATACTGATACCGATACCAATACCGATACTGGTACCAATACCAATACTCTTACTAACCGACGTTGACACCAATACTAACACCGACAACGACATGGACACAGACACTGGGACCGACGCGGGCATCCACACCGAAACAAACACCAACACAGACGACATCGTGGCCGCAGAAACTGTCTCCGCACCTTCCAATGCAACTGCATAACTGCTCTTGCTGAGGTTGTCACTTGCCATGGCCGCATTCTACCTGCAATAACGCAGATTTTTAACATCTAGACGTTGTGAATTAATTAAATGTTAATGATAAATAAAAAAAAACATTTTCTTGTTTTACAAAATCGATCAGGGAAATACATCACCTTTTTTTATCTTACAACGTATTTATAAATATTGTTTTTGATGCTAAGTAGATTAATATTAAAATGTGAAAGCCCAAAGATGTACTATGTAACATTCATCTACGGAGAATGTGAGTTTGCTAATGTATATAGAAATTATAATATCATATTTCTCTCATAAAAATAAATATGTAATTCACAATGAATTTAATATTACAGGAATAGTTCAAATAATTTAATGAATTTTTATTTCAAAGAGATTGTTTAGTCCGTAAGACGTAAAAGACGTGGCGTAGCAATCGGAAACTGTAAATCAATTTATTTATTTATTTGTCGAAAAAACAGTAAATACTGTATATGACGTGTGGGGAATTATTTCGTAATGACGGTAAACACGACTTCAACTTAAATTTTGTACAATAAAAATTAATAAATGTTTAAATTTTTGTTCCGAAAATACCAAGCTAGTTAAGTATAAAATATATTCTGGTGGCTTTAATCTCACCAGATAATCCGATACACTCTGGAGTAAGTTTGCTATTGAACGTTTTTTTCTCACTGGCTGTTCCTCTAGATTCATGAGGCAAAATGCCCAGCACGAGTTTTTAAACACCAGCAAACCGTCGAGAACAGGTGTTCCCGAACATGGCCAAGGCGCTGGCATTCTAGCAATTAGCCGCATGCACATCACTGAAGATCTCGAGCATTTCACTTCCTCAAAACGCACAACGAAACTTCATAAAAACAGAACACGCGCGTACTCGACCAATTTCCCGCAAAAAATTACTGATGAGGAAATAATGCTGGAATTGGTTAGCCTGAGAGAACGCATGTTGAGCGAATATTTGCAAGCTGTGAAAGTAGAAACATATAAAATATGTACAGTATGTAAATGTATTAAATGAAACGAAATAAATTTCGATAAAGAACATTCGTGATATTTTGAAAAGACTAAAATGTAATTTCGGTATCGTCTCTAAATGTTCCCCCTTCGATTAAAAGTTTACTTACAGTTCTTTCAATTTTTTTTTTGAAATATCATATTGAACTTATTAAACAACGATAAGAATACGTTCAGAATCAAGAGACATCCTATTATATTTCGAAAACGTAGTTTTAGATTTCAAATGCAACAAACTCTACAAGATAATACCTCTTACCTAATAAAGTATATCATTGACTGCAATTTATAGTAATAACGGATTGTAATGTGTAAAAATGTGTATATAAAAGTTATACTGTGCCTTCCTTTAAAAGAATTGGTTATAGGATATAAGTATTTGGAATTTTCTTGGAAATGTAAATTGTATAACATCCACGCAATTTGTTTTAAAATTCTGAATATTTATCATTATCCATTAAATTGGGTCTGTTTATAAAACGCTCTATTTATCGATTTAATATTGCGAGAGAAAATTTGATTTTCTACAGGAGAATATTGCGTTCAGCTAGCATTTTCCAATTATCTGTAATGACTCGAGACTTGATACATATTCATATCAATTCATCACCATTAGCAAAAATACATGCCTTTGCCTATTTGCATGTTTTCAGCTACCTTTATTCTATCTGCATTCAGTCTTCAGCTTAACTAATTGATAAATTACGATGTACGATCTGCCTCTTATCCCGAACTAAATTACAGAAGACGGATATAATTTACATGCTTCGTTAGAATGCACCAAGAGTAAAAAACAACGTTGCAGCTTTACGGTCTCAAGGAATATGTAGTTTCATGGAAGCGTGCTCCTTCTCTTGCTGACCGCACAATGTAATCTCTGTGAGTAGAGATAAAATTGATGAAGAAATTAATGTTAAAAGGAATTTCAGAAGCAGGGAAGAAGGTTGAAAGGAAGGAAAAAGAGATGCGTTCGATTCACAAAGGAGTCAGGAGATCAAGAAGTAGAAATATTTTACTAAGCGCTGGTATAAAGGAGAGAAATTTAAATCTCAAAACATGTGGAATCTATATTCGGTTCAATAAGAAATGGGAATTGGTCGATTTGAAAAAAAAAAAAAGAACGTAGCCAAGAAAACGTAACGAAAATATAACAGACTTGCACTCTCAGGTTTCATAACGTGGATTGCAGTTTTCGAATTTAATAAATTAGTACAATTAGTTAATGGAACCTTCTTGAGATTTCAAAATTATTTCACAAATAGAGAGGTAAATAATTACCAACTCTTACCAGTGTGTAAAAGATGTGACAGATATAAAACAAGTTAACATCTCATCGAAATGAACTTTAATAATTGGCTACTTGAAAAACGTAAAAAAAATATAGTTGTAAATTTGACGAAAAATTAGACTATATTTTTTAATGTGTGTTGTGAAGCAAAATACGTAAATAAGTTCCGTAAAATACTAAAATAAGTTCTGTTCATTAGTTGAGGCGGTATCTTACCAAAATGTTCGGAAATATTCTAAAGGTTGTTTTCTTGTCACTGAAATGATAAATCTCTATATTCTGAACTTTTCATTTTGGTAAATCATGCAAGATTTTTTAATTCTGTTTAATGTTTAATTTCTTCCAAATGATTTTGCCTGTTTATTTCTACGAAATATTGTCTATGACATGCATTTTTTAAATAATGCATTCAACCTCGTCCTAAAAACTTGATTTCTTACTTCCATGTTGTAATCAGGAGTTGCATTTCTTGCACATTTCTTGCGATTTTAGAGACATTTATCTTAGTAATCTACTTCATATACTTTTCAGCATTCTTCAAATTTCGTATTTCGAATTATTTTTATTGTTTCTTCCAAATTGTGTTTAATGTTTCTTCAAAATATTTACTTTCATATAGCAAAACTCTCCAAACTTATGTTTTGATAATATTTTTCCTTCCTTTATATAAACTGTTATACCAATCATTTAGTGTGTTCGTCAGCACCAAAAATAGTATTTGGTATTATCAATATTCACAGTCTTCCTACAAAAGAGCTCCACAACGTAGGTCAAACCACCGTCGAGTTGTCTTGGAAAAACTTCCTAGCGGAGATGACTGACTAAACAAATAACACCGCAAAATCTCAGATTCCTAAGCAGCATTCGTCTGTGAGCCATTCCAGCAGAGTGGCGACCCCCAGTCGTCATCCTACCGCGTCTCCCCCACCCCACCTCCCCTCATCCCCCTCCACCCCCGACGCCTTCGCTCGTCCGGCCAACTTGCTCCATCCCAAGCCACGCCATCCCACCGCTGCCACCAGATATTGGATTTTGATGTAATTTAACAATCCTACCGTACCGCCGCGCCTCCTCCACCCGCCCCCGCAGGAGCCTTCCGGCGCGAAGAGAGTGGCTGCCCCCCCCCGTGAACGACGAAGAAGTCTTCCCTTCCCCCCCGCCGCCCCTCCCCCTCCCCGGCCGATCGCCACTTTTGCCCGCGCGTTGGCGTCGGCCGCTGCAATTCCTCGTTAATTTGCCTAATTGAAGCGGCCGGCGGCGGCCCGCGGTGGTGGCCAGACCGCCCGCCCGCCCGGGACAGTGTCCGGCGCGCCGCCGTCCCCGCCTGCGGCCACGCCCCCACTGCCCCCTCCCCGCCCCACCTGCCCGTCGTTTTGGCCTCGCGCCTCCCGCAACAATTCTCGGGCTTCCGGTGCCGCCTCGGCTCCCTCCCGCCGGGAGAGGTGGCTCAGGGCATCCACTGATTTCGCTGCAGTGTCTCTGGCCGGGAGGTCCTGGGGTAAGTCTTCAAAGGTGGCAGGATAAATAGTTAGGTCGAGTTCAGTCGCTGTATGAAGGTGAACTCTAGCGGACTGCTGCACTGTTTTCCGTGGTTTCACCGACCAATAGCGGGCAAATGCCGGAGCAGGATCCTCAGAAACGGGCCTCGGACCACGCGCTATCTTTCCTTCCTCTTTCTTGTCCTATCGTATCACTTACTTACACACACTAGCATGCACTATACTATCACTCATGCCGGGAGTCCGGTCGTGAGTTTAGAGCTTGTCCCGGCTGGGGCGCTGCCCCGCTGGTGGGAGATACCTGGTTGAAGAAAACCCCTCTAACCGAGCTCTTGCCATCCAGTGCGGAAAGATCGCCACCACCACCACCACAACTAACAAGGAAAGCATGCACTATACTTACGGGGCTATTTACCTTATCAGTTGACGCTCTCGGAATCACTAGTAATCGACTCCCTGTCGCTATGCCCTGGTTATGGAAGTTTCAACACCATTTGCTGTCGGGTTTTTAACATGTGGTGCCACCATGTTTGCCAAAGGCTTTTCTGCCCCCCTCGTTCACCAAAGGCGTTTCTGTCTGGATGCTAGGCATGCTTAGGCTACCGATTCAACATATCACTGCGTATAACAATGGCGATATTTTTTTGTGATTCTCAGCCTAGTTTTCTATTCTCAAAATCCTTTCCAATGAACATATCCGGATTCGATTTTTTTTAACTTTCAAATTTTTACTCTACCGCCTCTAGAATGGCTCATGGGTAGCATACTAACTTCCCGTGTTGTGATCCCTGATTTGACTTGTGAACGAGAAAAAAAAGGGTTGTAGCTTTTCTTTAAAACCGTCCCAGTTTCTGTAGCTGTGTGACGAAATGGCAGTTTGAGTTTGCTAGTTACGGTGAAAGGAATACGTCAAGTTCTCCACATGTCTCTCTTACTCCTCAAGCTTGGGATTTAAACTAGGCCGAGGCAGGAGGGATACGTTAGCTGACCAGCAAAGTCAGACAGTCGACCAAAAATGCCAAATATATAGATTTTCTCTATGATGTTCCATTGCATTCTTTGACACATTTTTTTCTCTCATCTAATTCACTCCAGAGCAATTGCATAAATTATCTCATAATTGCGTTATGTTCCCTCATTCTCTTAATTTGTCTCCGGACTGTTACCATTCCTGACATCACCGCCGTAATTACTTCTATTTAGATTTTTGTATTGTAACTGGAAATGGTCTTACCAATACTACTGAGCTCCTGCATCTTTACGTTCTTCTGCCGTAAATGCAATCGTAGCATTCATTTCCTGCATATTTTACTAAGTACTATTCTTTCACCATCACTATTACCTGCATTAATAATTATTTTTCCTGCATATTCTTCTTCATTACTATGGTCTATTCTCATTACTATTTTCTATTCTTTTATTTTCCCCTCTCAAATAGCTTTATCAGTATCTTAATTACCTCTCCCTTCGTTTTGGCACTCAGCACAGTAAATATATCCCCATTATCACAAAGATCATTTTCGTTTGCATCCAACTTTTTTCCACCACCCTTCTCCTAAATCTTTCATCAATATCTGCCCTGCAAGCGCGAAATCTTGAAACGTCACCTCGCCTTGAAAAGTCCATGTCAATCTGAACTCTACATCAACTCTACACTTTGTTCGAATATTTTATAACTCGAATTATTCATTCTCCATCGTGCCAAGAAGTTGTTTTACTTCATAATCCGAACTTTTACTCCTCTTACTCCTCCCTCGTGTACTCTTACTCCTCCCGCAAAACTCGTTACCTAAATAATATTCCACCAAAAAAACAGAACTAAAATATCTTTTCAATCAAAAGACCGTGTCAAAGTTAATGGTCGTCAACGTCATTTTTCTATTTTCTGCTTTCTATATTACAATTTATTTTATAAATACCTTCATCGTGGTCTTTTTACCTATTATCCGCTTCACATAATGAAACGCTGAAGCATTGTCCTAAAAGCAGCTTATAGCAAAAGTTTATTAAAGTACTCCTTGCAACCGGTGACAGTATAATAAAATTCAGCAACTAACTTAAAAAATGAGCTTGTCACCAAAAATATTTGTTATTACTTTTATTAGTATCTCCGCCATGCAAAATTCTACACTGACGAACTCCACAATTTATGAACTAATCCTCTTCTACTGCGTCAGACACTTTCACTATTGACTACTAATTGTTATTGCATTCACATAAAAAAGTTATTTACGCAACTTTTGAAACTTCACCACATGAAAAGTACCTACTTTACCTCTTCATTCAATTCTATCAATCAAACCGTTCGTACATCTTTGCTACTGTCATCAATAATTCCGTCATTTTTGTTTTCATTATGTCTTTATCCATTTCCATTGAATTGACCACTTCCATTGACACCTCCATTTCAAGTTTCCCTTTTTAACTGTAACAGTCAATCTCATTAATCACCACAGTATTTTTCGTGGCAGGAGTTTCTCTTCTACCTCATTCAACCACTCGTCGCTGCCATTGTTACTGTTAACTTCAATATTATTTCCCTTTTTCTTCGTCTTGTCTCCTCTACCATTATGTCTTGAAAACCTTTCATTGTGTTCATTTGTTAACAGCTATTCCGTCGCTAGGATTATTTTCCTACTATTACCACTCAGTATCAATAATATTTCCATTTTTTTCTTCTACGCGTATCATCATTGAAAACTCATCACTGACATCTTCTAAACCGACAACATTTCTTCAGACTTTCCCGCGTGTCGCGGATGAATATTTTTCCCCTTGATAGGCTCTCGACTCGATACTAAAACAACTATGTCGACTTTTCATATTCTTTCAAAACGCTTTCCGAGGACTATTTCGATTTGACTTGATTTGATTTTATCTATACGCGTCAACTGCTAAGGTCTTTAGTCCCGTAAGTGTAATGAATGTTTTTCCTTCGGGAGGTGGCGGAGATCCTCCCAGGATTGTGAGATCCGACACCGACCTACCGCCGGCTAGTGGGGTTTACCCCATCCAGGAATTTCCCACAAGCGGGGCGCCGCCCCAGCCGGAACAGGTTCTAAACTTCCGACTGACATGCGTGGTAGTGTAGTGCATGTAAGCATGTGTGTGTAAGTAATAGGACAAGGAAGGGGAAAGAAAGATCGCGCGCGGTCCGTAGCCGTTCGTTATGGAAGTGCTCCGACATTCGCCTGATATGGATGGGAGACACCATGGAAAACTACCGATCAGAGCAGCCGGCCGCTATTGTTCTCCTCCAGACAGTGAACTTGATCTAGCTGTATCGCTAATGTCGACAATCCTGCCATCGTCGAGACTCGAACCTAGGACCTCCCGGTCAAAGGCACTGCAGTGACGTCATTTGATGTTCTGAGACACCCGTCCCGGTCGGAACATTTTGATTTTTTTAACCATCCCCATCAATTTCAAGACGATCTTCTCCACTCTCTGCATCCTTCTTGACCGTATCCAAGGTGACGTTTTGCTTTCTGTCAAATCTTAGTCACTACCTTCTTGACCTCTATTTCCATTCCCAAGAAATCATCTCTGTTTTAAACACGTTTCTCCATCGCCTTCAAGATTGCCGCCAATGATCTCTGTAACCTTCCCCACCACTTCGCGACAATTCCTATTCTCTAAATCCTTGCTCATGGCATCGAAGATGACCACCTCTACTGTATTTCCTTCCTCTCCTACTCCAAGACGATCATCACCGTTCTCTACACGTTCTGTCATCACTCCTACAAGAGTATTGTTTCCATTTAGGGACATTCTCTACCGCCTTCAAGACCTTTTCTCTATCCTTTTCCATCGCTACTTAGGCAAACATTCCTACTCCACATAATTTCCTTTAGCCTCCAAGACAAACGTCTCTGCTCTCCGCGTCCTTCACCGTCTCCAAGGCGACTATCTCCACTCTATCGTTCCTTGGTTCCTCTAAAGTCACCATTACTATTCTATATTCTCCTTCAAGACCCTTCCGCCTTGAAGAAAACCATCTACCACTCTCTATACGCTTTCCCAGCAGCCTTTAAAACGTACATCTTTTCTCTCTGTATTCTTTCCCATAGCCTTCAAGACGATCCCTATTCTATATTTAGCCCTTACTCCTCTAATCTATACTCTACATACGCTTTCTCGCCGCCTTCATGATGACAATCTACGCTGTTTCCTCCACTGTCGGCAAGACGACCACCTTTGCTGTATATCCTTTTCCCTGACCACCAAGGCGACAATATCTAATCTATATATCTCTGCCGCATCCAAGACGACCATCTCTGCTCTCTAATCTTTTTCTCTCTGCCTTCAAGACGTCTATCTCCGCTACATCCTCCACCGCCTTCGCCATATTCGCCATTACGCCCTTATTCGTCTTACGCCCCCCACCGCCCTTACACCTCTAGGACGACCATCTCTGCTCTACATACTCATCACCGCAGCCACAAGACGACAGTCTCAGCTGTGTTTCCTCCTCCATCGCCATCAAGACGGCCGACTCCACCCTTCACTCACCCCCACGTCCTCTACGACGACATTCCCTATTCTATATTCTGCCCTTCCGCCTCTGCAAGACGACCAACTCTATTCTCTACATCCTTCCCCACCGTCTACAAGGCCACTATCTCCGTTCTGTGTCCTTCTCCAGCGCCTTCGAGACGACCGTCTCAGCACCGTCCCCCACTAACGCTCTCTGTGCAGTAATTACTCGGCCCGCAGCGATGCCGCCGCCACCCCTTCCCCGATCCTCCCCTCCCCTCCCCGCGCCGACCGCCCCCGCCCGCCTGCCAGCCGCCCGCGTACCGTCCGCCTCAGCCGCGGCGGACTCGAAGGTTGGCTCTGGATATACATTAAGTTAGATGTGTTTCGAGGGTGGTTATTGATTATTAGAATGGAAGACAAGGAGGAATACGTAGCGGGCGGCGGGGAGGGGGCAAGCGAGCGGGCTGAGGGAGGGGAGGGGAGGGGGTAAGACACACGAGGGGTGAGGCCGGGCCGAGAGGGGGAGGGGGAGGCCAGAAGCAGCAGCGGCCGGCGAGGGAGAGGGAGAGGGGCGAGTGAGAGGGTGCGCGCGGCGCGAGACGGAGGGCGCTGGCGCGCGACCACTGTGGGCGGAACTGGGAACTAAGAGAGCAACATTTTTACTTTCTCGCCTTACGAATACTTCATAATAAAAGACAGTTATGTTATCGTGCGCCGGAAAACGGCGAATTTTCGCAAGAAAAACTCTTATAGCTGGAGTCTAAAAACAACAAAAAAATCCTGTTGCTAAATTTAGAAAAAACATCCTCTAACTCGTGGTTTATTCAGAATCCATGTTTTGTTGCTTGTTGATGCCGAAAAATCGATTGATGGCAAAACGTCCGTCTGTGGTCAACGCTACCCCCTAAACCGTTCAGCCGATTTTCTTCAACATCATATTTCTCAATCGATTTAGCTGATGTCGAGGCTTCTGAAATTTGAAACCGATGTTTTAATTTTGAGGGGTACTTTACTTGAAGCTCCTCGGATATTTTCAAAATTTTCAAAAAGAGGGCTCCAAATTTTTTTGATTAAATTTTGTTGTTGAATATTGCGAAGGACGTTTAAGAGAATGATGCAGGTATCATTTTCGTTGATATTCCCATTTTTTTCGTATTGTCGTCCGGTTCCTTTTCTTCTTCCTTTATAAGGTTGGGAGCCAATGGCGCATTCAAAGTCAGAGAATTGTTCTGACCACCTCCTTCTGGTTCTACTCACATCCCTGTAACCCCTGTCTATATAAGAGAGCAATCTTTAGTAGCCTACTTGGCTTCATTTTGTTTGGGTGATGCAAACATTTCTGTCGGTGCATTTATATTTCATTTACCTCACTATCAATATTAAAACTTCGTTTTTATGTCCTCGTTGGGAACGCTATCCCTCAAAGCTACTCCCAGTAGAGCTCTTAAGAAATTTATTTGTGACGTATGTTATCTATATTACTAATTTCCATGCGCGCAGAAATTCCAAGAAAGCTACGCACAGTCCAACCCTGAGAGTGGTGCCTATGGTTTTGTTAGATACCCTGGAACTCGGAAAAAATTCAAAAATATCTATTTAATTAATTTACGATGCGAAATTCAAAGAAAATTGTAGTCTCCGTCTGTGTAAAGGAGTGTCTATGGTTTTGATTGAAACTCTTGGAACTCACGAAAAATCCAAAAACTTCTTCATTAAAAATTCCTACGCTCGCGGAAATTGAAAGAAAACTTCGTTCTTTTAAAAGGCAGCGTCCATTGCTTCCTTACATCTTCAGGAATTCAGGAGAAATCCTGAAACAACGAGATATTTTTTGTTTCGATTGAAAGATGCAAATACATGATTGTATTATTCCACCTGTGCGTACAGATTGAATTCTAATACTCAGTGCGACACTGCAGATGCCAGAGACATGCCAAAAAATATTTGCTAATCGCTTGTTGGCTTATGGAACAGCAACTTCTTTTATGTTCTTGGTATGTAAAGAACTATATCAAGGATTATACGAATATACCAGCTTACGTTATTGCATTATTGTTTTTGTCAAAATATTTAATTTATTACAGTGTTATATGAAAGTGTTTTATTTGCTATTCTGCAGCAGGGTGTGTGACGTAAATCGCTCAAGGCATCATGTCATACCGTTGCCTCTGATCGGGAGGTCCTAGGGTTCGAGTCCTGACGGTGGTGGTAGGATTTCAACATTAGCTACATAGCGCGGTCGAATTCAGTCGCTATCTGGAGAAGGCTATTGGCTGGCTGCTCTGAACAGTGGTTTTTTCCTGTCAATATCAGGCGAATGCCAGAACAGTACCCAATCGAGCCACAAACCGCGCTCTATCTTTCCTTTCTTCCATACCCTACTTTCACCCCTTACTGACGGCCACACACTCACTACACATGGTGGAAGACCGGTCGGGTGCTTAGAGCTTGTCCTGGCTGAGGGGTGCCCCGCTGCTGGAAGATACCTGGTTGGGAAATAATCCTGCAAGTCGACGGCTAGGCCGGCACCTGATCTCGACATCCGGGCGGTAAGAACTCCGCCACCTCCCATGATAAAAAAGTAAGCACTGAACTTACGGAACTAATGACCTCACCAGTTGAAGCGCTCGGAACCACCAATCAATTGAGAATTATGGATGCTACGTCTTGGAAAACAGTTTTGGGTGATTTTGTCCAGCAGAATTTTCACCGCTGCAGGCCAGTAGTAATCGACTCTTGCTTCTTCCTCGCACCTTCGACGGTCGCACGCACTGTGCCTGGGCTGGTCCGCGGGGCGGGCCGGGCCGGGCGGCCGGAGGGCGGTGAGAGGGGCTGAAAACTTGGCGGGGAGTGTCCGCTCGCACGAGCGACCGCCCCCGCCGCCGCCGCCGCCGCTCCCGGTGGCTAAGGGGGTAAGTTTCCGACCCTCCCTGCGTTTACATGCCCCGCGCATTTGCGCCAGCAGCGAAGGACGCCGCCGCCGCCGCCGCGTCCAAGGTAGAAGAGGACGGCGGGGGAGGGGAGGGGAGGGGAGGGAAAGGGGCGCGTCTTGCGTCGGAGACGATGGGGAAGACGATGGAGGGGGGGCGAAGGAATGAGAAGGGAGCGATGACCAGACCGCGCTGCTGCCCAGGCCAGGCTGCAGGGGATGAATATTGCAACCCTTAGAAAGCGATGTGTCGTGGAATAAGGGATGACTAGCGTACCCGCGCGAGAAATCGTTGCATTCTGTCCCCCACCCTCTTCCTTATTTTTCCGTTTCCGTATTATGCCTGTAATATATATTTTTCTTCAAGACCCTCTTATCATTCGTCACTTGTTGAATATGTCACCTTGTAATTCATAACAATATAATACACCTTGTCAATACGAACTATTCTTGTTTAACTTTATTATCGAGCGAAAAGGTACACTCGTGTAATTCAGTCGCATAGAATAGCAAGTAATTAGTAATTTCACATATAGTTGCAGATTCTACAGGCTCTGAACAGGTGGGGTAGAATCGAGAAACGTCGAACCAGCAAAAATGTAATAGAATGGTCAAGAAGATCTCATCCTGTAGATTACGGTATGAGGAACGTTTCTTTGAGGCCTGGTTTTTAAGGCCCTTGAACGCTTAATTTAGGAGTTATTTAACAATATCGATTCAAAAAAATTCTGACGTGTGTTGCGTATTGCATTTTAAATTAATATTTGATACTGGTTTTCTAAACAAGTCCTTCTTGTTTTTAAAGTCAAAGTGCAATTCTTTACGTCTCCGTGAAATTCTCTTTCTTTAGAGATCTCATTTATAAATATTGGTTGCGTATGAATGCTGCAAAGGGAAGGTACACTACTGAAATGATATAGGAGATGTTGGGTAAGAGCTGGACGGCTTAGAACGCGAGATAATCGCGTCAGTGGGGGAGATGAACAACAGTGGGGAGTTTATATATTGTTTTTCCGGGAATCCAAACTAAGCAAACTAAGCAAAAATCTGCTCACTGCAGGGCCATTGACCCAGAGGCTTATTTCGATCAGTAGTTCTTACAGATGTATTCAGTGTTTTAAAAGTATACAATTCAAAATTAGATTATCATTATTATAAAACGAAACATATTTTCATTTTTGTTACTCATTGTTATTAGTTTCTAATCTGCCTATAAGAGTTTAAGCAGTAGAAAAAATTACTTGCATTTGAAACAATGTTAAACGGTATTAATTCTGCAATGTTGTCTGGCAAAGTGTGCTAAAATTAACTACAAATAAATGTGAAACATAGATCTGTTGACACCCACTCATAATGAAAGCAATTTCCAGGTCGTGAATTAGATATTTTATTGCACAAATAAATGTTCCCTTTATTGAGTAAGACATTTTTGATAAAAACTCTAATTTGTGAATCAAAGGTAAGACAATGATATTATTCATACCTCGATAAAGATAAATTGGGAAGGTAACAGAAAATGACACGATTGTATTGGTCAGTGACCATAAGAAAGTGGTGCATGTGGTAAGAGAAAATAGAACTTAGTCCAAAACGCTGGTGACTAGGGAGTCAATGCTAGTGAGAGGAGGTACTTCTGTTATAAAGCAACGTCTCTCAGATGCGTTAAAAATTGCCCATGTTAGTGCGCAACTGAAAGGTCGTGTATTAAGAGTTAGCTGTGGTGGAATGTCAGTCGCTGGATAAAAATTCTAGAACTGGGTTCCTCTGTTTTTTTTTCAGTGTCTTCCTCCAAAATCCTTATTCCTAAAAAGTATCTTTGCCTTCTGTCCAGGAACCTTACAACCTGTTGCAAACAAATTCTGCGCGCATTGGAAATTAGTAACATAGATTTTCCTTGCCTTATCTCTCTATAATTATTTTAAAATAATTGAAATAAAGTAACAACGGACCAAGCTGACTGGAGGCCACGATATACGACTGTAAGTAATATCTAGAACACACTGCTGGCTTGCCAAGTTGTGGAAGGAGGGAATCTGGTAGGTAGATAGATCACTCCAAAAATAACGCACATGCTTTTTTTAAAATTCATTTTCTTTTCTACGTCTTTTCTCTTAACATATTTCGTATTATCATTACTCTTGCTTGAATTCGTATTAAGTTCAACCCGTTTCCTCAAGTGTTGCTCTCGTAACACTCGTTTAAGATGGCTGCTGCATTACATGGTCGTCGGAAGCAACGTGCTGTGAGAACAAGAGAGTCACAAACATTCACAAAAGGTTAAAAATGTGAATGGAGATGATGCTGTTGAACACAGAATTGGTCGGTGGGATTTCAGATTATTTGGTAAATTACAACAAGCAAATACTCAGAATCTCCCGCGCAGAAGTAGACCGCGTTCTTCACGTTTTCTTGACAATGTACGCCTTCACAATCTCATTTTGGCTGACAAAAGTGTAACCGTGAAAAAATTGTCAATGAAAGTGGGTATAGGAGAAGCGAGTACGAACAGAATATTGAATGAACTGCAACTGAAAAAACAAGTTTCGTGTCTGGTGATTTCCAGGAGATGATTACTCCAGTGTAAAAGGTGCTGAATAGTGGCTCAGACGAGCTGGCCCAGGCTTCTACCGTGTCGGTATACATGCCCTTCTTCAAAGGTGTAGTAAGACAGTAAAAATAGACGGAGATAATGTGGAGAGGTGACTTTTTGTTCGTCAAAGATGGATCAATATACTGTAAAAATAGCTCAGGTATAGAAAATAAATTGAATGTTTAAATACTGTTGTGCATTACTTTTGGAGTGACCCTCCTATCAAGATCACCCCACCTGAAAGAAGAAGTGTCTCAGAGAGAACGGCGCGCGCTAGTGAGCAGTGGCGGATCCTAGGGGGAGGGGCATGGGGGCCAAAAGGCCTAGAGTTTTCGTTTGTTACCTTCTTTTATTTGACAGAATTGATTTAAATATTTATTTTTCTACTCCCATTGTATGATGCTGTCATTTGATGGCTGCAAACAGTTGCATAATGATACTCATTTCAATACACATTTCATTATGATACAGGTTCTTGACCAATCATAGAGAAGTTTACAAACCAAGTATTAGTAATTAATCATTGAGAATCTTTCTAGTAAATGTTTCGTTCAATTGTGTACATTAATATTACATTTGATGTTATATTATGCTTGTCAGTTTTCATTTCTTATTAATATTTTTTCGTGGAATATTATTTAAAATAAATTGGATCGTAATTTCACTTTGATTCTATTTGACTAGCGCAGTACTCTCTCGTAGGCGGACTGCTATCCATGGACACCTGCGGCAGCATGCCAAGATAGAATGAGAGAGCTGTCCGCTTGGTAGCCTTGGCTGAATCCTGCATGTCAACTGCCACGAAAAGATTTAATGTAAAAGATTAACTTATAAAAGTCCTAGAAAAAGTACCGTATGAAACTCGATTTAATGGGTATTAATAAACTCGTGTTAAGTTTATGATACTCGCTCGTATCGTAATATCACAATCATGTATTAATACCCATCATTACATCATCGTTTCATAATGTACTATTATGTTTGAATTATATAATTATGTAAAAAATAATATTGAACAATATCATATATACACTAAAAAACAATATACATTATAACAAATATATTTATTATTTAACTAAAATCTTTGATGGCCCTCTCCAAAATGATCGTCTGGATCCGCCCCTGCTAGTGAGGTCATTGGAAACAGTCACCCAAGCAATGGATCCCTATGTAACCCTAGATGTTAAAAGATAGACATATGGGGTAATAAAAAAAAGAAATGCCGTACGATGAAATTTTCATTTTTTTAAATCCTCAAAATCGTCAACTCCGTACTCTTAACACATCCAGTCACTCTCTCTAGAGCATTCATTTCTCATTGAAAAGCTCGGAATTAGTGTCCCTCGTCATATGAACATTTATACAGTCATAAATCGTGGACGCACATCACCCTTTCGACGGCGGCAGCTTCGTTCTTGAGTTCTTCTCCCCTCCGCTGCAGCACGGCGCACCCTCTCGCGGAGCAGCCTTCACCTGGCCGTGACTCATCATTTTCACTCGGGACCAGCTCCACCCCTGCCGCCGCGGGGTGGGGTGCCGCGAGAAGTCGGCTGCAGGCGACCGGCTTCGTTAAAAATTCTGGCACTAGTTTGGTTTGATTCTGCTATGGTGGGCGGGCCAGCTTGATACGGAGCTAGCTCGCCACCTCCTGTTTTGGGGTGAAGATGAGTGGCAAAAAAATTAGTTTTGCGGTAATAAATTAGTAATAAAATAGTTAAAGATTCTGGCACTAGTTTGGTTTGATTCTGCTATGGTGGGCGCGCCAGCTTGGTACGGAGCTAGCTCGCCACCTCCTGTTTAGGGGTGAAGATGAGTGGCAAAAAAATTAGTTTTGCGGTAATAAATTAGTAATAAAATAGTTAAAGATTCTGGCACTAGTTTGGTTTGATTCTGCTATGGTGGGCGCGCCAGCTTGGTACGGAGCTATCTCGCCACCCCCTGTTTTGGGGTGAAGATTAGTGGCAAAAATTAGTTTTGCGGTAATAAATTAGTAATAAAATAGTCAAAAATTCTGGCACTAGTTTGGTTTGATTCTGCTATGATGGGCGCGCCAGCTTGATACGGAGGTAGCTCGCCACCCCCTGTTTTGGGGTGAAGATGAGTGGCAAAAAAATTAGTTTTGCGGTAATAAATTAGTAATAAAATAGTCAAAAATTCTGGCACTAGTTTGGTTTGATTCTGCTATGATGGGCGCGCCAGCTTGATACGGAGCTAGCTCGCCACCCCCTTTTTTGGGGTGAAGATGTGTGGCAAAAAAATTAGTTTTGCGGTAATAAATTAGTAATAAAATACTTAAAGATTCTGGCACTAGTTTGATTTGATTCTGCTATGGTGGGCGGGCCAGCTTGATATGGGGCTAGCCCGCCGCCCCCTGTTTTGGGGGGAAGATGAGTGGTTAAATAATTAGTTTTGCGGTAATAAATTAGTAATAAAATAGTTAAAAATTCTGGCACTAGTTTGGTTTGATTCTGCTATGGTGGGCGGGCCAGCTTGATATGGGGCTAGCCCGCCACCCCCTGTTTTGGGGGGAAGATGAGTGGTTAAATAATTAGTTTTGCGGTAATAAATTAGTAATAAAATAGTCAAAAATTCTGGCACTAGTTTGGTTTGATTCTGCTATGGTGAGTAGGCCAACTTGATATGGAGTTAACCCGCCACCCCCTGTTTTGGGGGGAAGATGAGTGGTAAAAAATTAGTTTTGCGGTAATAAATTAGTAATAAAATAGTTAAAAATTCTGGCACTAGTTTGGTTTGATTCTGCTATGGTGGGCGGGCCAGCTTGATGGACCTCTTCGTTAGCACAGAGCCAGCCAGCCCTGTCGCTGCCTCTGCAGTGGCTCTGATTGAGAGGTTCCAGAGTTCGTCCCCCGACGGTGGTCGATTTTAGAGACTAGAAAATAAGAAACTCCAAAATAATAAGAAAATAAACTCCAAAAACGGGCCAAGGTACTATGATTATGTTAATCAGTTAATTAATTGTAAATGTAGATGTATTGTAAAGCTATAGACTTATTGTTAACACCTGGCAATCAGCCAATAGCAGCTAAATAAATATATAATTAATAGAAAATTAGAAGTGCGAATTTAGGCTCCGTCTGGAGGAGAATCAGCAACTGTTCTGATCGTTAGTATATTTTGAGACACGGTCAGTATTTTTATTCGTCAAATTTGCAGACAAAAAAGTTCATAAATTATAAGGAAAGGGAACACTCAATTTCTTTTCTATTTCAATTCCCGGTTTTTTCATGATCGTTTAACTTTACGGCTTAATATCTTAGAAAGAGTGTAAATGGAGTTTTACCATTATTAAAAGAACGCCTCCAAATAATATTGTTAGCAACGACAGTAATTATAATTATTTCATTTTACTGGACAAGGACAGCTTATTGTCACTGCTAAACTAATAAGACAGTAAGCTACAGTAGTGCTTAAAGAAACCGCATCACCTAAAGAAAATGTATATTCTGTATTTTCCTCATCCATTATGCTCTCAAAAATTGGTAATCATATATTTTCTGTAGATTATATGATGTTTCTGATAACATTACACTGATAACTTCACAACTCACTCGATTTTTGCAAACCAAGTGGTGTATTTTCAGGATTATACTGCAGATTACAACGATGAGCGAGGTGATGCCGTTTTTAACACCACTGCATGTGGGTTTTCTGATTAACATCAGGCGAATGTCCGAGGAGTTGACTAATAAACTATCCTTCCTCTTCCTTGTCCTACACTCAATCCTTACTTTCACACTTACACTTACATGCACTGCACTACCGAACATGTCCGGAGATCGGTCAGGGTGCTTAGTTCTTGTTCCGGCTGGGGCGGTGGCTAGTTGTGAGTGGTATCCAGAGGGGAGAATCCTTCAGAAGCCGACCTGTACATCGGCGCTAATTCTCACAATTCAGTGAAGAAATTATTACCACTACCTCCCGGGATAAAACAGACACTACACAAGCGATACTAATGACAAATTACGCGTCTGGAAGCATCAATAAACCTATCGGCTCGAGGTGAGTTCAAGGAAGCAGGAGTACAAAGCTAACCCCCATCTCGATCAGGTTTTTGTCCAGTTTCCCTGATCCATAGAGCAAATGCTGAGATGGCCCCTTGTTTTGCTTCTGGACGTAAATGTAGCTTCACTGTGCGCACGTTTTGTTGAGCACTCCTTTTGCTTGTAGTTCATTTACAGTTGAAATTGATTTTCTATAACTCGGGAAAAAACATTTTTCAAATATCTTTATTTTTCTAAAATAATTATTTTCTAAATTAATTTTTTCGTTTTCGTTTTTTTTTTTTAATAAAATTCTGGCCTTCAAGAAAATGTGCGCAGATAAATTTCTTTCCCCACACGTCATATACAGTTTTTACTGTTTTTTTTGACTAAATAAATTAATAAACCACCAATGCAAAAGTTTGGCACACTGTTTTTAATGTGTTCTAGAGAGCGTTGGAAGGTTACGAACTAGAAGATTATCCCTTACTAGTAACTCGTACTCGTAAGCAACGAGCATAATACATGTCCTACAGCTCGTACGTTATGTCATAGATACCACGAGAATAATGGCTACTAGCTCGTAACAGAATGTAATGTGACATGCCTTACAACTCGTAAGCCAAGTCTAAGATTTAACAACAAAATCCCTAATTAATTCGAAGGACATGTCATAGATGCTCACGTACTTTCCTGGTATGTAAAATAAAGTTTTCATTGTTGAATCGATCCGGGCTATTATTCTATTTTTAAACAATGTTGACACAATAATGTGAGAACGAGCTGGAACGGAGGAATGCCGAGTATCGCCTTACAGCTGTGCCGCCGTTTTCCATTGTCATCTTAGACATGCCTTACGAGTTGTAGGACCTCGCAGTGCTCAGAAACCTCCGACCGCACAGTGCGTTCATGAGTGACATCTCACATGCCTTCGAGTGCATGTGTATGAGAGGCATGTAAGGAGAGGACTTAAGACATAGATGAGAAAGAAACGATCACGGGAGGTCCTTGGGCTGTTTTTTAGGGAACTGCTTCGTATTCTCCTTGTGTTGGACTGAGACTGTGTTGGTCGGTCCTCTCTATAGTACGATTTTTCTAATCCTGCTCCTCAAGTTTCTATGTCCTCGATGGAATATCACACGGCATTTCGCGTATTTCTACGCCGTGCCGCTAGAAGTCGCATGATCGTAAACACTGCTTAATACGGTTGCAATCATGCGACATCTGGCGGCACGTCTGAGAACGTTGCAAAATATCGTGACATATTCAATTGTGAAGACGGGCCACGAGGGGCAAAGTGAGAAAAACCTCAATAGGTGTTGGACTGAGAAACATTTTAATATCCCCGATCATAACATCCATCCGCTAAAATCTCATCTGAACAGTGGCTGCCATCGACAGCCATTTAACTAGCGTCGAAAATCCTGCCACTGCCGGAACTCGAAACCTTCCGACCTTCTGATCAAAGGCGCTTCAGTGACGTCAGCTGATGCCCTGAGACACCTCAACCAGAGCCGTCTAATGAAGTGAACAGTTTATTTCAAACGACGTTTCGATGCTGAATGGGACAATTGAGTGAAGTCATAAAAATGAGTTTCAAGAAAAGCGGAAACAAAACTTTCGTTAACTTCTGTGGTGGCAGCAGAGATTTTGTGGTAATCCATGACAAAGTTCCAAGGATAATGAGATATCAACTACAATAACGGATAAATTTTTTTAATATTTAGAAAATTTTGTCATACATATGTTTCGAGAGTGTTTTTCCCATCATCAGTGGCACTACAAAATAGAAAATTCAGTTCACAAGTTAGCAAAAGGAAAATTACAAATGTACATAAACCTATTTTGCTTAAAAACTAATTAATTATAGTACTTACCCAAGTAACACAGATTAAACACCAATAATTAAAAGTTAGCATTGTGCTGCGACCATGGATGCCGCCATCTTGTGCATCACACATGGTACGGGGACAGACTGATAGAAAGGGAGTGAGGAAGAAAATAAGAAGCTAGTCAAATAAATAAATTTAAAATGGGACTGAGACTTTCGTTAAGCATAGAAAACCAGACATATTTTTTAAAATGTTAAATTCACCACATTTTTGTACACTTATCCTGAAGATTATAGATTTTATCATGAACTACGTAACAATATTGCATCTTCACCTAAAAACGACCTCACTCTCTTTAATCCGGACAACATCGATTAAGTAACGAAAGTAACTCCTTTTAGCGTGGGCATTTTTGCTGGCCCAACCGACCGACAAACGCCGCTTTTCGGCGTGTGAGACGGCAGAGCGCGTCCGAGACGGCAGGTGCGGGGGTGGGGGGTGCACACGCTTAGGCAGAGCCGCGCATGCAACCCCTTCTTAGTTCACCCTTCGCCGGCGCGGCGCCCAGGAAAAAAGAGGCAGCCCTTCGGAGCCCTCCAGCCCTTTCTGGCCGCCCGCGCGCGTCCCTTCCGTGGGGGCGGAGCAGCCGCCCGCGAACACACACGCGGCCCTAGGGGAAGGAAAGGGCGGAACCCCCGCCACCGCCAACGCCGTCTTAGGGAGCACAGCGGGCGACTGGGCCTGCGGGGACCGCCTGTATGATGTGTCTGTGTGGTAGGCCTGAATGAAATATCTGCGTGAAATGCCTATACGATGTGTCTGTGTGGTACGCCTGAATGAAATATCTGCATGAAATGCCTATATGATGTGTCTGTGTGGTACGCCTGAATGAAGTATCTGCATGAAATGCCTATATGGTGTGTCTGTGTGGTACGCCTGAATGAAATATCTGCATGAAATGCATATATGGTCTGTCTGTGTGGTACGTCTGAATGAAATATCTGCATGAAATGCCTATATGGTTTGTCTGTGTGGTACGCCTGAATGAAATATCTGCATGAAATGCCTATATGATGTGTCTGTGTGCTACTCCTGAATGAAATATCTGCATGACATGCCTATATGATGTGTCTGTGTGGTACGCCTGAATGAAATATCTGCATGACATGCCTATATGATGGGTCTGTGTGGTACGCCTGAATGAAATATCTGCATGAAATGCCTATATGATGTGTCTGTGTGGTACGCCTGAATGAAATATCTGCATGAAATGCCTATATGATGTGTCTGTGTGGTACGCCTGAATGAAATATCTGCATGAAATGCCTATATGGTGTGTCTGTGTGGTACGCCTGAATGAAATATCTGCATGAAATGCATATATGGTCTGTCTGTGTGGTACGTCTGAATGAAATATCGGCATGAAATGCCTATATGATGTGTCTGTGTGGTACGCCTGAATGAAATATCTGCATGAAATGCCTATATGGTGTGTCTGTGTGGTACGCCTGAATGAAATATCTGCATGAAATGCATATATGGTCTGTCTGTGTGGTACGTCTGAATGAAATATCGGCATGAAATGCCTATATGATGTGTCTGTGTGGTACGCCTGAATGAAACGTCTGTATGAAATGTCTGTTCGATATGGCTGTGTGGTACGCCTGAATGAAATATCTGCATGAAATACCTATATGATGTGTCTGTGTGGTACGCCTGAATGAAATATCTGCATGAAATGCCTGTATGGTGTGTCTGTGTGGTACGCCTGAATGAAATATCTGTATGAAATGCCTATATGATGTGTCTGTGTGGTACGCCTCAATGAAATATCTGCATGAAATGCTTGTATGATGTATGTGTGGTGTGCCTGAATGAAATATCTGCATGAAATACCTGAATGAAACGCCTCTACGGTAAGTCTGCATGAATCATCTGTATAAAACGGCTTCATAAAATGCCTAAATGACACGCCTCTATAATAAGTGTGCATAAAACATGTGTATCAAATGCGTGTATGGTACGCCTGAATGAAATATCTGCAAGAAATGACTGTCTCTGCGGAATTGACAGAAAATGAGGGAATAATAATGATGTATGAAGCTATATCGATTGCTCTCCGACATCACTATTTCAACAGAGAGACTTGAGACCAGTGTAGTTGCCAAAGGACATATGAAATGGATGCATTAAACCAACTTGCCCTCCGTTTTAATTCTTATATTTCCTTTTCATAGTCTGTTCATATGAGTAAAAAATTCTCTCATATTATCATCTATGAGTTAGAATTATGAATGGGCCAAAATGCGTAATAATAGTGTGAAATTGTTTCTTTTTCATTATAAATGTAAAAATTATCAGCGGAAAGTGATTGTAAAATGAATGCGATTGTAAGCAATTTGGCTTTTCTCTGCGTCCTCAATACACCACGGTTTTCATAAATACTGGTATATCAATTTCCTACATTCAAAAATTGGTTCAATTAACAATAATTTCAAATATAAGTTTTAGTATAATGGTGTATTAATATCGAAAATTTTATTCAACATGCCATTAAAATCCATTTACCAGTTGTTGGAAGTATTCAATGAAATTTACTCTAAGTTAAGAACATAACATATACAGTATTAACTCTTAGTCACTCAATAAAAGATAATTCATTAATTTTATTGTGCAATGGTTATTGACGCTCACAAGCTTCGAACGTAGGACCATCCAGCCAGTTATGTAGCTGTATTATATTGTTTCAATATTACGAACCTATTTTTTTGGTACTAGTTTTTACTTTCGTCTTCTCAGAAATTAAAACCCGAAGTTTCTCAAAATACATGTACATTTTACGCTAAATATACCATACACCGGTGTTGGATATTCAATGGCAATATCGATACGCCATCCGTAGCCTCGCCTAGCTCGTGCGGCGCTGCTGTTGGGTCCAGCTGCCGCCTCGCGCGGAGTCTCGCAAGACGAAGTTGAAACCACCGCAGAGCGCCTCCCCTCGCGGTCATCTTGCAATCGGCCACACGTCGGTGTCTTCGCCAGTCCTGCTCCCTCCCTCTCCCTCTCTCTCCCTCTCTCTCCCTCTCTCTCCCTCTCTCCCTCTCTTTCCCCTCTCTCTCCCTCTCTTTCCCCTCTCTCTCCCTCTCTCCCTCACTTTCTCCCTCTCTCCCTCTCTCTGTCTCTTCCTATCTTCCTCTCGCTCCCTGTCTCTTTCCCTCCCCCTCTCTATCTCTCTTTGTCTCTTCCTATCTCCCCTCTCTCCCTATATCTTTCCCTCCTCGCTCTCCTCTCTTTGTCTCTTCCCCTCTCCCCCTCTGTCTGTCTCTATCTTCCCCTCTTCCCTCTGCCCACCCTCACTGTCTTACTCTTCCTCTCTCCTCTCCCTTTCTCTGTCTATTCGGAGCAAGAGACGCATCTTCGCCTCCTTGGACTTCGCTCTCCTCTGCCTTACTATTTGCTCCTTAAGCTTCGCCACTTCTGCTTCCTTAGGCTCTCACCTTACATGGATTTTACCTTTTCTAGAATTTTGAATTTCTCCCATTTCGTTTCTGTAGACTTCATTGGCTCCTCTCCCTTACATTTTTTTTCTCCCCACTTTCTTAGATTCTGTTATTTTTCCTTTCTTTGTCTTCATATCAACTTCCTCAGACTTCGCTCGCTTCGCTCCTTTACCTATTGCCATTTTCTGGGGCTTCTTTACCTATTGCCACTTCTTTCTATTTCTCCTTCCACGTTATAAGTCTTCGTCCTCACGGCTTCCTTATACTTCACTACCTTCCTTATACTTCCATTTCACACTATTCGCTTCCTTATACTTCATCTTCTTCACTTCCTTAGACTTCGTCCTCTACACTTCCTTAGACTTCACCTTCACCACTTTCATAGACTTCTAGGAAGCTGGTTGTAAATGGAAATGGGCGTATTGAATCCAAACGACCGTTTCCGACGGCATTCGAAAACATTGGCTGTCGAACGAAGATCTGTTTCGTGTGATTTGTCAGTTTCATTCTCCCCGAAATCAGCTGGCATGTGAAGGCCATCTGCAATACCAAGATCATCTGCTATTCACATAGTCTTAAACACGCTTCTCGCAAATATTTCTAACAATAAACTGCGGAATTCTGGGAATATTCGGACTATTTTGGGTGTAAATTTTGGTTGGTTTTTCGGATGAATTTAGCGGGACGATTTCACTTGCCGGTCATCCACTACTAAGCGACCGGTGCCTGCACTGTGATCGTAGCCTTAACGACCGGTCAGATTCGTGTTGTTTGCAGAGAAGTTCAACCAACTATGTATTCCCAAAAGTAGTCGTCATACAGCAGCAGAACTTTGCCTGCAAATTACTTACATATAGGTGACATGTAATGGAAGAGAAAATTTAAAAACTACTTTCTGAGAGCTTTTTGATGTGACTTGAAAATGTTATGTTCATGTGAGTGATGTTATGTTCATGTTTGGCAGAAATTATCATCAAATCAATTCATCAATAGCTTTACTAATTTACTGACAAAAGTTCAGAGAATTGAATCAAACAACTTCCACGGGATATCTAGTTCATAAACAAACGAAACAAGTTTGTGCACGTCCATGTTAAATGGCTAATTTTGGAGGAACAACAAAAATTTATTTTATACGTTTCTGCCGACCTGGAGGTAGCGGGCAGTGTAAATATTCGGTCGCAAACGGATGTTTTTATCCGAACGCAAAATCGTCTGAACATTCAGGTAAAAAAGTATTAATAGACTTTTCACTATGGTCGGAACAAGGTCCCATTCTGACAATACCACTAAGTCGGCTAAGGTCACTGTGCGACCGAAACATCAGTCGTTTGCTATCAGAAGACTGCGAACGAAATTTTCGACTTATTTCACCCCAAATAACACCCACATATTGCACCCGAAATTGTCCTAATATTCCCTTAAATTCTCAGCTTAAGTTTTGAAGCATTTGCGAGAAACACTCTCAAGTACTCTCACTACATCAGGTATGTCAAGATCGCGCGCAAGATAACAAGCATACTAGAGCTTGCGGACACTGCGTCCAGAGAAATGGACGTGAGAATTAAAATTAAGGGTTGTACAAATGCTACGGAATGGCGGTACCTCAGTGGATACCTGGCCCACGACAGCCTTTGAGAGAAGTTATTTGACAGTTATTGCCACAAATTTAGCTGAATTAATTCCTGTTTACTCTTTAAGGCACAGAAATTATCCATGAAAATCAAATAATACATTCCTGTTTCAAATTCTTAATTGAGCGTAAAGTTAAAAAAAGAAAATTGAATCAAAAGTATCTTGATTTTGTAATCCTCTTCACTTACGCGTGATATAAAAGCGTGAACTATCTAGGAAGGTTGGAAGGTTCAGGTTGGAAGGTTTAACAGACAAAAACTCTGGTCCCTTAAAAGCGCAGTCCCTCTGTAAGCGATAATTGTTAACTTATAGAGACTTATTAATTTATTTCACATTGTTGCTAAATACAATAAATAATTGAATGATTTAATAAAACAACACAAAACGAAAACAAGGAAAGAAATCTCCATTTAAACATATTCCGGAAACTTAGCAAAGATGTTTATATAAAGGAGAATTTGGTAGGGAAATTAAACATCAAATAGTGAAGAATACAAACGTAAAACGTAAGTAGTAAAGAATATAAACGTAATACAATTCTCGGCTATTTAATAGAAAAAAATTGGCAAACATATTTTCTTACGAAGCCAATACATGTGTTGCAGTAAGGATGTATTTACAGATAGCCTTGTCTCTAGCTGATTTCCAGCGAATTGAAGCGACAAAATCAAACTAAAAAGATTTTCGCCCGACATTCGATGTTTCCGGACGCCAATGGAAGAGGTCGTTCTGTTTCAATATGCCCATTCACTAGCACCTGTTTGAACGAGTCAGGTATTTCGGACGCAATCGTCCGACATTGGACGGCCAAAATTTCGTAATATCTGGGCTATCCGGGATGAGCCGCATCTGTCGTGGCAGATGACGTTTTGCCCAATATGTTGTGGCCTTCCTCAGAGCGTACTGCCTTCTGAGGAAGGCCACTGAAACTGAAACGTCAGCCACCATGGCCCACCAGCCCCTGAAACGTCAGCCACCATGACAGAGACGCCGCTCATCTCGGATAGCCTAGGCAATACAAACTCCGTCCGCGGAAGCCTACGCATAGCCCAAACAACCCATAGCCGAAAAACCTATAGTAGCTCCCCTCAACAGATCAAACCTCCCATCAACACCACAATGAGCACCCCAATAAAATAAAATTCACATCTGTCAACCCAAAACAAAAACCAATAAAGGCAACCAATAGCTCACCCTGAAATAAATACAAATTTTCACTCCTCCACTGGCATCCTCTCCCAGTCTCCGGTATACCCGGAGGAAAGGGGAGAATTTTAATTTTTGTAAATACCATAGTTTCAAGCAAACAAAAGTGGCAAGCCCCAGTGGTGGGCAGACCACAAAACGAAGCCTCCGCAATCATGGACAAAATTGTGGCCAAAATCGGCTCCACTGTGTCTGGGCTCTGAGGCGAAGGTGGCGGCGGCGGTGGCGGCGGCGGCGGCGGTGGCGGCGGTGGCGGCGGCGGCGGTGGTGGCGGCGGTGGCGGCGGTGGCGGCGGTGGCGGCGGTGGCGGCGGTGGCGGCGGTGGCGGCGGTGGCGGCGGTGGCGGCGGTGGCGGCGGTGGCGGCGGTGGCGGCGGTGGCGGTGGCGGCGGTGGCGGTGGCGGTGGATGCGGTGGTGGCGGCGGTGGCGGTGGATGCGGTGGTGGCGGCGGTGGCGGCGGTGGCGGCGGTGGCGGCGGTGGCGGCGGCGGCGGCGGCGGTGGTCGGGTGGTCCTGGAGGGGGCCGTGCCGGGCGGCGGTTCGCGTTCCATGTCACGGCTCATTATGGCTGCCGACATGCAAGGGCACTCCGCACGCGCCCCGCCCCCCCACCACCACGCCTACGTGGTCTTCAGAGGCCACGGCCCCCGCGGGTATTCAACGTTAGTTATTGCGCGCATGTGTCTTTTATTATTAGGGAGCGGATTTCTAAGATTTTGTATATTTTTGTCCATTGCTTCAGTGCATAGCTATGTTAAATTCCTTGACTTTTGGTTAGAATATGATGCTATATATATACAAGGTGTCCGGAGAGGAAACGTCGAAACTTCGAAAATATTCTCTTAAAACAATTCTAAGCATATTTTGTCTAATAAAGTACGAGGATATTCCGAATGGTTTAGACGCAATAAGCACTTAAAGTTGGTTTGAAAAATTGATTTATAGGCAAAATATTGCATTATAGAAGCATAGAAACACTTCAGAAATATATAAATTGTTTATTATTTACAAAACAAATGGATATATTTGTTCAGAAAGAAAAATTAAGCAAGAAATAAGAAAGCACCCAATTTACACAATTCGACTGCTTTACTATTTCTCGCTTAATTTTTCTTTCTGAGCAAATATACTAGTTTCTTTGACACTGCACTGACAGTCCCTAGATCTGTTCCGTAGGTAGCTCGTTGCAACCTGGAGTAGATTTTATATTCAGCAGACTCATAACATCTTTAGTCGTATTGTAGTGGAATAATAATAATCTAATTTTGAACAACAATAAATTAAGAACTAGAGATTTTCCATTACAAATATTATTTCCAAATTAATTATGGTGAAGAATACAAATTCAATTATTGAATAACAACCAAGATATGTTCATGTGCTTATTTAAACATAAGACAAACTCGTGTTAAATTTTCTCCTAATTGTAAATTCAAAAGTAGTTTAATACTGCAATTTTTTTATATCACTGCAACGCTTATATTGCAAACCGACACTGTTATGAATGTTCTGTACGCATTAAGTCAACCACGCTTCACTCTCTGCTGCGAACGAATCTAGAGGGTAACATTTATGCGTTGATGTAATTCGTTAGGGATAAGTGCATTGCGCGGTCTCAGGCTCTGATACGCTCATATTACTCGCAGTGTATGTCGTGTCTACATTGGACATGGTGCTGGCAAAAGACAGCTTTCAAGATCTCTAATGGAACGGAGCACTATTAAAAACCGAAAAATTCTAGGCGGTTCAAGAAATATGATATACCAGAAGACTAGAGTGTGTGAGTAAAAACTACGGTTCTGCATGTACGTTGTTCAAGTCTTTTCGTGTGTGTAATTGTGACCGTTCTCGAGTAGTACAGCTTAGTGACGCGTATCGAAGGTGAATTGTCAGTAATAAAATACGTATCGAATTTGTGGAGGATAAAATCTACATGTAGCCTCCATAAGCGAAGCAAAGAGGTTTCTCAGAATATCTTCAATGGGTCAACGGAGACTTGAAGAAAATTAAATCAAGGATATTTACCGTCATCGTCCTACTTTTGAACAAAAAAGTAGCATTTTTACTCGAAAATGTGAGATTTAGTTTTGTTTTTTAAAATGTATAAATTCACTTTAATTTTTTACAAGTACTTTTTGTATCCCTTCACGCAATTTATATTGAACTAAAATCTTTCTGACAAAACATTTTTTTTATATTTTTCTGGGGAAATATTTTCTTTAGACTTTGTTTCTTAATATTTCAGAAGGTTTCCTATTTCTAGTAAACTCAGGCATGTTTTCGTTTTAGTTGTCAGCCCTTCATTAATAATTTCTCCTAATTGGCAGAGCAGACAGTTTTGGATGTAAGTTTTTCATGAGGTAATTTTTGTGAAATTCACATCGACTCCCAAATTACGTAATGCGTTTGAGCGTCCATGGGAATTATCGGGCCTTTCGATTTGGAAACACATACTTTTTTTTTGGTATTTAAGCTCGCATCAACGTCTAGGTCGTTAGAAAACATTATTGTGTTTGTTATGATGACTGTGAAGATGACATGATATTGTGATGATAGAGGGTGAAAGGACGAACACAAATATAACCATGGCCGAGGCGGGACCCAAACCCACGATCCTTCGGTCCAAGATCGCTTCGACACTACTAACTTAGCGATCTCGGCCACCGTAGATCAGCTGAAACACATTTTGAAAACAAGTTTCAAATGAAAACACATTCTCGTTTATTTTCATACCGCACTTCTTTTTAATGCGTATTTTTAATACTACTCTCAAATATTCAAATTATTGAATCTGAAGTGTTGTCTCTGGTAATGTACTTGTAATTACTCTTTCTCCATACCACATTCATACGTATTAAAGAATAAGAAGTGAAATACCGCAGCAAAAAGCGGCGTTATTTTGAGAAAGTTTGTGCTGTTTTTAACACCTTTCTCCAATAAATGAATGTTGATGTATTTTGTTCCTATTTTTGTAGTGTTATATCAAGACTTTGACATTCTTATTTTTACACAAAGTATTTTGTGTATAATTTTTTTAAGGAATAATAATAAAATAATTATTTATTAAAAATATGCATAATGTTTAGGTATTCGTTAGTAAGATATTTTTGTAATATCGATCAAGCCCCTGTATCAATAAGTTCATCTTTAAACAGATATTTTCTTTGTATCTTGCATTGTGTATTATACGCATGTTAATCTAAACATGTTATCAAATACATTTGTTAAAATGTTCATGTAAAATCAACGTACTATTACCGGCTACCGTACAATTCAATAATTTTGTTCTTCCGTATAGGTCGTGATTATTGAGAATTTTAATTTATGTAGCGATAGCTTGCTACGTTTCTTTGTTCATGGCATTTAGGGACAAGCATTCATGACATACGTAATAAGTATAATTACTTTTTTTAATGTATTATTTATCAACATTCTATTTCAAAAGAGAACAGTTACACAACGAATTTTTAAATTTAAAAATATATTTCATTTTCAAAGTATCTGAAATGTGTATACTTTACTTTTCCTAGGCCACACGTACAAAAATCAAGAACTTGTGATGATGCGACAGCACATATTTTCTCGCATTATTCGTAACTTTAGCAATAATAAAAAAATACAGAGTTGAATATCTGTGACATCTGAGATCTGTGCCATTTATCAAAGCTGAGATTTAAAGCAATTAGCTAAAGCTAAAGCATTTATTATAGCTGAGATCTGTGACATTTATTAAACGTCTTTTATTCTATCCGTGGAAAAAAATAAAAATTTAAGAGCCGTTTTTGAGAAAAAATTATAAACTGCCGTTGCTAAAACAAAAGCTTAGGTGAAAATCATTCGTTTTACTTTTCAATAAATTGCACATGAACTCGATCTTTAAACGATCTAATATTTTAAAGATCTAATTTTTAAATCATATTTTATATTAAAAATCTCTCAGTATTGTAGTTTTACAAAATTATTTTATAGCAATTTTCGAAAATGCCGATAGATCGTCGAAAGTGAAACATGCGCTCTTTCAATAAAATTACTTCGCTCTATTAAAAAAATAAAGATAAATTTGGAGGCACTTTCTGAGAAGAGTTTAAATATTGCCTGTATTTCATGCAAAATTGCGCAAACCCTGCGCACATATTTTAAAATGCTATGAGATCTTATTTAAAGATCATTGGAGAACAACTCAAATTCAGTACAATTTTTTTTATCTTGAATATTGTAGCTGAAGGAAAATGACTCAATCGTTTTGAACGTTTGCAATTTTTAAAATTTTAGAGAGTTAATCGAATAGGAGACGTCTTCCATTTTTTACCGACCGTTGCTCAATCGGAGGGGGAAAATATTGTTTTAAATCTGGTGTCATTTTGGAGAAAAAATTGGAAATCTTATTAAGGCTTCTTCCAAAGTACTCCCCCTAAAAAATCAAAATATCTGACACGCAAGGCGTCACGTTTGCCCAGATCGGTCAAAGAATATTAATTTTGTAGAAAATCGAGACGGGGGGATGGGTGGACATACTGACGTAATAAGTATTAGTATAATTAAGCCGTCAAATATTTCGCTATCAAGGGCACCAAAACATGGATTCTGAGTTCATTACGTGTTCTACATATCAAGATTTTTCACTTTCTAAATATCAGAACCCTACAGCATGAGTTTTCCTGTCGAAACATTTGCTGGTTTGGTCCCAGCGTTACAAAACATATATTATATTAATCTACTACTGCAGGTAATCTATACTACAGAATTATATCTTTACAGGAATCACTAATCAAGCAAAAATGGTTCCAATTTTTTTCATATTCAATAAACATGGTGCAAATCGGGTTTTCGTTAAAATTTTTACTTTTTGAGAATTCCAAAATTTAAAATTTATCACCATATTCCAAGAACTACATATTGAAAATAGTGATTTTTTTCTTAAATACGTTCTTCAGAATAGGACCTAGAAATATTATTACGTAATTTCTCTGAATTTATGAAAACTGTAAATATAAATGTTCAACTTTCTTTTTTATTGTCAGGAATGTTGATAGGGTAGGAGAAGCGTGAATGAAGGCCAAACCCAAGTATCTTGATACAAATCCAAGCATGGTAAAGAATTGTTTGCTTGTTTGAAACACTTTTTCATGTTGATGTGATGTAATATTACGTAGCTGTTACAGATAATCAGAAACTATAATTACGTGCTGTAGTTGCACCACTAATTTTTCTCAATTAACGCTCGTAGCTACTTGTAGAACAGTATTTGACAGCTTGGAAAATTCTGTCATGTTACTCTGTACACCCTCTAACTCATATTTTCCCCTACTATAAAATAACACTGAGAGTCGATTCAGTCTTATTTTATTCAATACGCTCTGTATTCTCCACTGCATGGCCGTCTTTACCAACTTATTTCCTGTGTCGTGCTACTCCACCCACCCCGTACTTTTGTCCACTTTTCCCCCGCGTCGGTGTTAATTTTTGCTGCGTCGCCTCAAACGAACCGGCCGACAAGTGCAGACGAGTTTTTCAGCAGGTGTAGGACATGTTTAAGTCAGTAATTCGTTTGTAAGTATTGTTAGCGGCAAGAAGACACGGCCCTCGCAGGTGGAATTTTAGATCACAGGACATACATGAATACGCGGTAGCATAAAAGGTTATTAGAACTGGTGGGAATGAAAAAGAGAATCATGAACGAATGAGTTTTGCGCTCCCGGAAAAAAAAAATCTTTGTGACCACTGGACGAACAAATGAGAGCAGTTTACACGAAGCGTAGGAAATACGGAATGTCACTTAAAACAAATTTAAGAAAGCGATATATTAATTGAAGAATTTAGAAATCGTAATATATAATCACAAGTGGGTATGATGAAAAGCGATCTATATTCGGATTAAGCACCGTACTGTTAGCCCAACAAGCAATCAGCCAACACTCGAAAAACTCTTTTGACCGCTTTGTGAAAAGAGTAAATCATAAAATTTCATGTCATTTGGCTATTGAGATACGAGGTTCAAAGTTTACGCAGCTATTGAATGCACAAAATGGTTAAGCAATTATTCTGATTGGCGGAGAAAATGACTGACCTGTTCCTGGAGGTCGTAGAATGTGTACATTTTGGTAAAATTCGAAATTTATGCATAAAAGCAAAGTGCTTTGACTAAAGATATGATTAATTTATAGTCCAAACAGGAGACGTGAGAGTCATTTGCTCTGCAGTACCTGCTAAAGGAATAACGAACTGCGCATTTCTTGGCGTAATGGTAGCAATTAAATCGTTTTAAGTGATGGATTTCTGGGGAGCGAAACCTTAACTCCACAAAGTGTTTGCCATAAATTATTCAGTTTGTTATTCAGTGAACTGATAAAATCAAAAACTTGTATTGTTATTTTAATTGCTTATTGAAATAATTATACTTATTACATTCTAAATGAGTCTGAATCAGAGAAAAATCATCTTTCTGTGTTATTGTAGCATCCATGAACTTTAGTTTTCATTTTATAAATGGAAATATTGAAATATGTCGACGGGAAGTGTAGGCTCACTATTACGGTAAATTTATTGATTATTTTCATTTAGAAAACATGAAGGAGTATAACAGTTTTATTTAGTGTGTGACAATTTCACCAATCAAAAAAACATTCTTGCAACTTCGTTTATGACCTGGAGTCATAGGGAACTCACTCCTGCCTGTAACTGCTTGGTCACAACACATTCAGCAAAACAATTGAAATCAGAGAAGTTTAAAACTGATTATTGCACTGAGGTTATTCAACATATTGGTTGTTGTATACAACTGTAAAAAACTCTTTCTCACCGCATATTTCATTGTCTTAATCTCTACTCTACAATCCCGGTTATTAAGTGCAAAATCTAATAGATTTAATTATCATGGATTTATATTAATTTAAATATTAATTTATAATCACCTCGTGGCAGCTCTTGGTCAGCGTGCTCGCTTTCCAGTAAGCAGCCCCGGGTTCGATTCCAGGTCGAGGCAAGACTATAGTGTGCATTTCCCTTGCAATGGCGCAGTATATGTTGCTGTGTGACGATGAGAAAACTCACTCTTTTTGGGTGAGGTTGAGAAGACGTACGGCGTGGGGTGTCTACGTGCTAACCACACGTACCCTCTTAACCCACGGCCGCGAGGCAGGGACGGCGCCGGTAGGCCTGAGCCCGTTCACGGGATGTTGCGCTAAGTACATTGATAATCAATATAGAAAATAAAGAAGCTAATGAATGTTAATATACCTTTCCTTTTCTGTCATATCCAATAAAATAAACTTGTTTTTATCGTGTCATCGTTGGCTGATGGCCTCGTCACTTCATCATTTTAAACAGGCGATATCAACATACATTCTCAAGCTTGGTTCTGACATCTCCAAACATATGCCAAATCCCTTTCGTTCATCTGCTCTCTTCCTTTCTTATATTGTTTCCTCTCTTATTTCCCTTTCAATTATTTCTTTGAACATTTCATTATACATCAAATTATCATGTTCTGTTCCACAATCTATTTCACGTGTGTTCTGTTATCTGCCCTGCATTTGTTCTTGTAAAGTGTACTACACTTTTTACATTTGCGAAATTTTCAGTATTTTGTCTACACTCATGATGTGTCTTTTGAACAACTCGTAGCAACTCGCTAATTGGTACCCCGCAAATCGGAAATTTCGGATAATCCGTACAAAAATCGGGATAGAGAAAAAACAAAATGTAGTGCAAAGAAAGAATTTTATAATTACTATTGAACGAAAAAACTAATTATTGAAACACAAGTCGAAATGAAACGTTTGTTGCACTGGTAACTGCTATGTATATCACATGTTTATGTAACTAGAGGAACTCGCAAAATCGGAAATCATCTTTCTCGTAAGGAATTGAATCTGTTTGATGATACGATGAGATGATGTGATCACTTCGCTACGTTGCTATTTTCAGACATCGCACGCTACGTTGCGTTGTGTCTGGTAAACCTACAGATGTATTTGTCTATACACGGTACATTTGTTTTCGGATAACCCGAACATTTCCGAATCCGAATTGACCACACCCCCAATTAGCTCGAAATACCGGGGTTCTACTGTAAACCAATATATATTTCAATTAAGTTTATCTTAATTGTCATTCAGGATTTTTTCATTCAAACCACAGAATGTCTTATTCTTTTCTGCTGTAGTCTACAAATCCTCACCTTCCTTTGAAAACTCGTAGCAACCAATTCAGATAACAAAATAGTTCATTAAGGCGTCGAGACTACAGTAAGCCTGCGTTGGGAGAACGAAACTTTTTGACCGGCGAATGAATACTACGAACTCCATGGAAATGTAATCCAAACATGGACTCCGTTTCTTCCACGAGGCCCGCAAGCGCCCCCTAAATCGTCCAAAGAGTCTCTATCAAAGCGTGCGCATTCGGAGCGTGAGAACCGCCAGCCCCCGGCCAAGATTCGCTCCCCCGCGCCCCGCGCCGCCCTGCATAACGCTGCCCAATCACGAGGCGGCCAGCTTCCTTCCAGGAACCGCCCCAGACCCTCCTCCCTCCCTCTCTCTCCGTCCGTGTCTCTTTCTCGCCCCTTGCCTTGCACACCTCTTCGGCCGCGGGCGCCGGCGTCCGAGCGTCCGAGCGCGCTGGGCGGCGGCGACGGGCAACAGGCCTCGTGGCACGTCTTGGCGGCGGGCGGCCCGGAGGGGGGGCGTTAAGGTGACCGGCGCGTCGGAGGAGCAGCGGCTGCGAGGAACAACGTAGGAGGGATGAAAGCGCTGACGGGAAGGTCGAAGGGGGTGGTAGGGCGGGAGAGACGGAAATGGATACGGTGATGTTAGAGGCGAGGGTGTTCCAGTCGATTAAAATGCAAAAATATGAAGGTTGTGGGAGAATAATGGGTAGATAGTAGTAGTAGTAGTAGTAGTAATCCTAGTAGTGGTAGTACTAAAAGTAGTAGTAGTAGTAGTAGTAGTAGTAATACTAGAAGTGTAGTACTAGTAGTAGTAGTTCTAGTAGTAGTTCTAGCAGTAGTAGTAGTAATAGTAGTAGTAATATTAGTTTATTTCACGCCTTTCGGCCTTGAAATATGAATATACATATATTTTAATATAAATACATTCAGCCTTTTTAACATGTTTTAACATTTATGTTAAATGTCTTTATCGCAAATTCTATATGTATTTACATCAAAATGTATATATGTTTGCATTTCAAGGTCAGAAGGCGTGAAATAAACTACTACCACTAAAATAATGAGTATATAGTGATCACAGATAACCAGAAAGGAAAGATACAGTAAAGAGACGGAGATATTAAAATGACTGAGGTGGCGAGGGTTAGATGCAATGAAGGAGGGACACAATCGATTATGGGAATGTTAAGAGAGTGTTTGAAAAGGGGAGGATGTGGTGATAATAGAAACGGAACTAGTAGGATTGAGTTAAGAAGAGAATGTAGTGAGTACAAATGTCGAACCTGAAGATGAGGACAACTATTTGTGGATGAATTCTTCAATGGGCAGAAACTGCAAAAGAAGGTAGATTGCTAAAATATAGAAATGCCAATGTCAAGTTGATCGCTCGGGAGGGCCGGTGCAAACCGAAGGCTGTAAGAAACAAACTTGAATGGGCTAAAGCGGGGACTAAAATGTTGAAGGATTTGTTGAGATGGAAAAAAGAAAGGCGGGAATGGATGTGCTGTTCAAAAAACGGGTGGTGGGGTAGACGTCTGAAGAGAAAACGGTGTTATTATTTTGGGAATTGAAAATGGTGACGAAGATTTGTAGACAAAATTTTCGATAGAAAAACGTTACAGATAGAAGGGTAGTTGCTGGGGTTAGGGCGGTTGAGCTGTTCAAATGGCCTACTTGGAGGTGAAGCAGAGGCGTCTGTAAATAACGTAGGGGAAGACAAATGTGGGCTAACACAAATGTGGGATTTAGAGATGTTGGCGTGACGAAGGAAGACAATCATTGCCAATACTTCGGAGGGGAGGATGTTTCATTGATTTATTAGTGTTTCCGAGCGAGTCGATAGCTAAAGCCATTACTATCGTATGTGTAGTGCTTGTTTTATTGCGGAAGGTGCGGGTGACAGCGACTGAATTCGACATAGCTGACGAGCTAGTGTCAAAAATTCTGCCGCCGTCGGGACTCGAACTTAGGACCTCCCTGTCAGAGTCACTGCAGTACCATCAGTTGATGCACTAAGCCACCTCTCCCGGTCGTCCCGTTAGTGTAGTAAATGTTTCACGCCAGCAGGTGGCGCTTTTCTTCCCGCAATGAGATTTTGGCACGAGTCCTAAAAGCCGGTTTGCGGGAGATTTCCTCTCCAGGAATCTTAAGCATCGGGGCACCACCCCTGACGAGACAATTTTTTCCCGACTGATCTTACATTTGTGGTAGTGAAGGGAATGTAAGAATAAGTATGTGAGTGTGTATGTGTCTGTGTGTGTGTGTGTGAGTGTAAGTTGAGATAGAAAATATCGTGCGCGGTCCGTGGCTCGTTGGTTAGTGTACAGCTCGAGCATTCGCCTGAAAATAATTGGAGAAACCACGGAAATTTACCGATCAGAGCAGCCGGCCGCTGGAATACTCCTCCGGAAAGGGGCTGAATTCGTCTTAGTTATCTGGCTAGTGACGAAAACGCGCAATCTTCGACACACGAATCCCAGGACCTCTGAGTCAGAGTTGCCTTGGCGTCAGCGGTAATGCTCTGTGAAAACCCAGTCGGTTGCGGATGGTAGGAGGTTGATTGAGTTTAGACTAACGGGTCGTATGAAACGTCATTAACTGTAGAAATAATGACAACGGCAGGTGTGTGGCTGGTAGAAAGAATCGGTGCACTGTGAAAGACTGGAGGGTGGAGAAGGGGGAGAATAAAGACGGTGTCACAGAGAGGACTCAGGCAATAAAAGAAATGTGGAAGTGTAAATAGTAAATGGCGAATTAACGAGAGAATACGCGCAGGAATATGTTGTGGATAAAGAGAGGTAAAGTCGGGAGGATTGTGAAGAAAATTGTATGGTGGCCACGCTCTGAGATGAGAGACAGGAAAGTCAGGATGGCGGGAAGGTGAGCACTACGGGATGAGGTTGGCGGGGGTTTGGAGGCGACGATTGACGTGAAAAAGGGGAATCGTGAAATTGCTTGCAGGGCGAGAATGATGTGTAGGTCAGAATGGTACCGGGAGAGATGGCTCAGTACATCAACCTGATATCACTGCAGTCGCTCTGACCGGGATGTCATAGGTTCGAGTCCCGACGGCAGGATTGTCGACACTAGCTTGTCAGCTAGGTCGAATTCAGTCGCATCATCGTCACCCTTTGACGGTCTTCACATCCTTCGGTCATTTCGTTGCTCACAAGATCCAGTTAGTGACTCCAGGCGCGTCAACTATGGCGGTCATTATTCCCATAAGTGTAGTGCATTTTTGCTTGAGATGGCGATGGCCTTCCCCCGCTCTGTGGCGAGATCCCGCGCCGACCTACCGTCGGCTAGGAGTTTTTCCCACCCAATATCTCCTACCAAAGGGACACCGCTCCAGGTGGGACAAGCTCTAAGCTCCCGACCGATCTCCCGGCATATGCGATAGTTTAGTGCATGTTAGTATAAGTATGTGTGTGGTGAGTGTGAGGATAGGTCAAGGAAGAGGAAGGCAAGATCGCGCGCGGTCTGTGGCTCGTCTTTTTGGGTACTTCTCCGGCATTCGCCTGGTATTGATCGGAAAAAACAGAGAAAACTACCGATCAGAGCAACCGGCTGCTAGAGTTCTTCTCTAAACAGCGACTGCATTCGATCTAGGTGACAAGCTCGATCTAACTGACAAGCTAGTATCGATAATCCTGAAGATGTCGGAACTCGAACCTAAGACTTCCCGGTCAGAGGCAGTGACATCTGTTGATGCACTGAGACACCTCTCCCGGTGCCTAGATTTGAGGGCTGCAAGCACACCCGCAGAGAATGGATGGCTGTGATTGATTCCCATCGAGTCTGGATGATTGGGTTTGCGTTGGATGATTGTGATTGATTCTGATTAAAACCGATTATTGTGAGCATTTATTTTCTCACTTTCAATTTCAAACTAGGAAGGCTTTTCCCCTTACAGAACTTTAGCCACCATTTTATTGATATTTGAATCCCATTTTTATTTATTTATTTCGCCTTCAAAGATCCCCTAGTGAGTCAAAGGTCTCGTGCCTGAGCAGGGGTGATGAAGCCACACGTCTTCGGACGTGCATCTAAGTCGGTGGCGCCGTCTGTGTTCCGTTGGTCTGTAGGCTTCTCCACGTCGTCCTGTCTTTTGCCGTTCTGGTCCAGCTCCCGCCCGCTTCTTCAGGGAAGAAGTTCGCCCATCTCTTCTTCTGTCGTGGCTGGTTGTCTTCAGCTTTGCGTTGGGTCCCACATAGTAACTGTGTGTGCCCATCTCAGTTGGTCTTGCTTTGCTACATGTCCTGCCTACATGTCCTGCCGTCATTTTAAATTATCCGCCTGTTTTACTGCATGTATAATGCAAGTTTTCTTACGAATTTCGACACTATTTACTTTCTCGAGAAAATTGATGTGGAGAATTTTCTTCTCCATTTTTCTCTGACCTCTTGTGAGTGTCAGTTTCTGAGTTGATGTTAGAGACTATGTCTGTAAATCGTATAAGAGTGTTGGTAGTATATACGTGTTCATAACCAGTTTCTTTGAATTGGTGTTAACTTTCCTATCTATTAAGATGAATGAGAGGCTTCCGAACTTTTTCCAGCCTAAAGTAATTCTTCTACATATTTATTTATAGGACCTATTTTCAAAAGAGACTAACTGACCTAGGTAGATATATTATCTTTAATATTCATTTTTTTCATTGTCACTGAAGTCGATTCGGCTTCTTCCCAGAAGACGGAGATGCGTTCTACTGGAGATGGGTAATCGTTGCACGGCACAAAGGATGGGAATAAATACAGAATGGAAAAGAAAGGATTGACAGCGGACCTTGGCCTCTTGTGTAATGTAGTATGGTTCATCCACGTCAAACAAATCAGAGGAACTCAGATTGAAAAATATCAGAAAAGGTGGCCCTGTGAATTCTTGCTTGTTGGATAACTATTACTAGTTGTGCTTTATCTAGTCATTAAAAATTAAGTTTTTACTTTTATCTTATTTTGCTTATAAAATCTAGTCGCAATATTCTAAAGCGTTTGTTCGGATTGTCGGGATAATTTTGATCTGTTAACTGAATATTGTGATTACATTATAGTATTACTTTTTGTGTAAATCCTTACGTAAAGAATACCCCCGGATAAGATGGTAAAACATTTCCCTCAACCAAATGACATATGAGTAGTTACACTATAATTATAACATAAAAATAAATTCTTGAAAGGTTTCTTAGCCCCTGTGCTACTAACCACGCCCCTCTACAACCAAAACGTGTTTTTTTAAGTTCAATTTTTTTCGTCAACTAAACACTATTTTATCCAACTCAAAAAGTATGATCAATAAGAAAACAAGTTTTTCTATCAGGAATATTTTTTTCGATACTTTCTCAGGCCCAAATTGAAACATAAAAAAATAGTTTTGAAAGAAATTACAAAAATTTGTTACTGTGTCGTAGAAGCCTGAAAGATGCTCAAAAAATCTCAAAAGATCCTCTTAAAACACTAATTGTCGCGAATTTATTTCAGATTGTTTCGATTACTGAGCTGCAGTTAAAACATAAAAAATATATTCCCGCCTTTAAATCACCTTGACTTTAAAAGTACTTTGAAAATGACTACGACAGTTCTGTGCATTTATTTTAGAGTTTATTATACAATTGTATACACTGTTGTAGCATCCAAAATATTTGGACTATGGAATGTTGTTACAAATTATCATTTTTTTGAGCAGGGAAATCTATGGCGTCACATTGGCTTGGTCACATTTCTGGCAGATACCAATACTTATTAATGGATCATGCTCGCGCAAAACCTACTGTATAGCATCTTAAAGAGGAATTGCCCTGACTTTTCTTACGGAGCGTCTCATTAAAGTTGAAGTTACTAATAAGAATATAGTCAGAACCAGAGAAAAACGTGTTCAGATTTCATAGTGTAATGTGACAACAGTAATCTAAAGAACTCTATTTTTAGAAGACGTCGGAGTTTTGATCTTCGCCTACACGAACAAACGTTTTGAAGCAAAATTTCTGGAAGATAAGAACACTTAACTTGAGATGTAGGAAAATTAAAAGAAGGAATTAAAAGCAGAAGTAGAATGAAATATGAAAGCAGTCGCGACACAGAAGAAGGAAAGAGAAGAATCACAAAGGAAGAGCAGAATGAAAATTAGCACGAGAGATAGAAATAAAAGGAGGGAAAAAAAGGAAGGGACGAAGAAAAACAAAGGAGAATTAGAATAAGGCGAAGGAACAGAAAACGTTGGACGAGAAGAAAAATAATTTGGAGAAAGAAGGAAAGGGGGAACAAAGAAAAGAGAAGAAAGTGAAGAAGTGGAAGCAAGAGAAAATGAGAAGAAAGGGGAGTATGCACATCTAATATTTTCCCCACGAAATACTTTGCAAATTGTAATTCACAGTTGCAAAACTGCTTGAAGTGCTAGTTAATTTCTAATTACACGGTGACACTGCATGTACCGCAGAATGCTCTATAGACTTAATAATTTGGTTTGCGGAAATACGTTTTTAAAATCGTCGATTATCAATTGCTTAAAAATTTCGACAAAATAAAATAATACATGAAGAGAAAATGAAGATAGGAAGAAGAAACGGAAGTGGAAAAGATTCACAATACGGAGGATTCCAATATCTTCAAATTAACTAATTTCTTTTTATATGCTCAATTCACTTCATACTAAACCTCTCTCTCTCTCTGAACCAACCAACGCACATTCGTTTACAAAAATAATGAAGAGAAACTGGAGAGAAAATGGGAGTATGCATCTCTAATATTTTCCCCACGAAATATTTTGCAAATTGAAATTCACAGTTTCAAAACTGCTTGAAGTGCTAGTTAATTCTTAATTGTTCGCTCACGCTTCATGTACCGCTGAATGCTCTGTAGATTTGAGAATTTGGTTTGGCGGAAATATGACGTTTGTAAAATCGTCGATTATCAATTTTCGACAAAACACAATAATACATGATGAGAAAAGAGGAAGAAACGAAAAAAACAAAAAGAAACGAAAGTGGAAAAGACTGACAATACGGAGCATTCCAATGTCATCAAATTAATTTCTTTTTATACGCTAAACAGTACACACTAAACTTCCGTCTCTAAACCAACCAACTCACATTCGTCCACCAAATCAATCAAGAGAAACTGGAGAGAAAAGGGGAGTATGCATCTCTAATATTTTCCCCACGAAATATTTTTCAAATTGGAATTCACAGTTGCAAAACTGCTTGAAGTGCTGGTTAATTCTTTATTGTTCGCTTACGCTTCATGTACCGCAGAATGCTCTATAGATTTGAGAATTTGGTTTGCGGAAATATGACGTTTGTAAAATCGTCGATTATCAATTTTCGACAAAACACAATAATACATGAAGAGAAAAGAGGAAGAAACGAAAAAAACAAAAAGAAACGAAAGTGGAAAAGATTGACAATACGGAACATTCCAATATCATCAAATTAATTTCTTTTTATACGCTTAACACTACACACTAAACTTCCGTCACTAAACCAACCAACTCACATTCGTCCGCCAAAACAATCAGGAGAAACTGGAGAGAAGAGGGGAGTATGCATCTCTAATATTTTTCGAAGAAATATTTTGCAAATTGGAATTCACCGTTGCAAAACTGCTTGAAATGCTGGTTAATTCTTTATTGTTCGCTTACGCTTCATGTACCGCAGAATGCTCTATAGATTTGAGAATTTGGTTTGCGGAAATATGACGTTTGTAAAATCGTCGATTATCAATTTTCGACAAAACACAATAATACACGAAGAGTAAAGAGGACGAAACAAAAAAACAAAAAGAAACGAAAGTGGAAAAGACTGACAATACGGAACATTCCAATATCATCAAATTAATTTCTTTTTATACCCTTAACACACTAAACTTCCGTCTCTAAATCAACCAAGTCACATTCGTCCGCCAAAACAACCAAGAGAAACTGGAGAGGAAAGGGGAGTATGCATATCTAATATTTCCCCCAAGAAATATTTTTCAAATTGGAATTCACAGTAGTAAAACTGCTTGAAGTGCTGGTTAATTCTTGATTGTTCTCTTACGCTTCATGTACCGCAGAATGCTCTATAGATTTGAGAATTTGGTTTGCGGAAATATGACGTTTGTAAAATCGTCAATTATCAATTTTCGACAAAACGCAATAATAGATGAAGAGAAAGAAAAGATAGATGAAGAAGACAAAAAGAAGAAAAGAAGAATAGATGAAGAAAAAGGAAGAAACGAAAAAACAAGAAGAAACGAAAAGATTGACAATACGGAGCATTCCAATAGGCTATCATCAAATTAATTTATTTTTATACGCTTAACACTACACACTAAACTTCCGTCTCTAAACCAGCCAACGTACATTCGTCCACCCAAACAATTGCCTCCCCAAGAAATCCGTTCCCGCCCACTGCGCGCCCTGGCGGAGCCTCCAGCACGCCCGCTCGCCCGCCGGAGCGCCAGCAGCCCCGTGCGGCGAGGCGGCGGCGGGGGCGGCGGCGGGCGTCTTAGCGTGGTCACTGCCCAAGGAGCCCAGGGGCGGGTTCAGGAATGAAGCCATATTGATTAGAGACGCCCGCTCGCTTGCCGTGAGGAGCAACCGCGGGGCGGAGCGGGGCGGGGCGGGGAGTAAGGAAGGGTAAGGGTGGCCTTGCACTGATGGGCTTGCGCCGGCGGACAGCTTCACCGCCCCCGCCCGCCACCCCCGCCGCCCCCGCCGCCGCCGCAGCAGCAGCAGCGGCCGTCTCAAGTCGCGGAGTGCCCCTCCCTCTCTGTCCCTCCCCGCCCCGCCCCGCACCGCCCCGCACCGCACGGAGACGAGGACTAGCGGTCGTCTCAGCCCCGGGCAGGGTGCGTTGCCACGTTTCGCGCACGTACACGCGCCCCTTGGCCGGCCCAATTGAAATGTTGCAACACCGCCCGGGGGGGTGCTAGTTAATTCCTAATTGCGCGGTGATGCTGCACGTACTGTTGCACGCTCTATGGATTTGAGGATTCGCTTTCCGGAAAGGCGAAGCTTTTTTAAAATCGTCTATTATCAGTTGCTTGGAATACGAAAAAAATTGTTTTGATGAAGGGGATAAACTATTTTGGGAGAAAAAATGCACATGTTAATAAATAATCCTTTGAGAGAAAATATGAATTCACCTCTAATATTTTCCCTTCGAAATACTTTGCAACTTGGAATTCACAGTTGCCAAACTACCTGAAGTGCTAGTTAATTCCTAACTGCGCGGTGATACTGCACGTACTGTTGCACGCTCTATGGATTTGAGGATTCGGTTTGCGGAAATGCGATGCTTTTTTAAAATCGTCGATTATCAGTTGCTTCGAATACGAAAAAAAATAGTTCTAATGAAGTGGTAAACCATTTTAGGGGAGAAAATGCGCATGTGCATAATGTTCGTTTGAGATAAAATATGAATGCACCTGTAATATTTTCCCCACGAAATACTTTGCAACTTGGAAATCACAGTTGCCAAACTACCTGAAGTGCAAGTTAATTCCTAACTGCGCGGTAATGCTGCATGTAGTTGCATGCTCAGTAGATTTGAGGATTTGGTTTCCGGAAATGCGATTTTTTTAATTTCGTCAATTATCAATTGCTTGAAATAGGAAAAATTAGTGGTTTTGCTGAAGTTCGCAAAACTGTTTCAGGGAAGAAAATGCACTTGTGCATAAAATGTTTGTTTGAGAAAAAATGTCAATGCACTTCTAATATTTCCCTTAAGAAAATACTACTTTGCAAATTGAATTTCACAGTTGCAACACCGCCCTGGGTAGTTCCTAAGTGCATGGTAATGCTGCATGTACTCCTGAACGCTCCATTTTTTTGTGGATTCAGTTTACGGAATTCAGCTTTTAATCATGGATTCCGTATTGCTGGAAATGTAAAAAAGTTTCTTTTGCCGAAGAGCGCAACATTTTTTGGGAGTGGAAATACAATAATATTTATACAATACAACTTATAATATTTATGCAATACAACTTATGTTTTCAGAGTGAACACGTTTTCCAAATTCTACATTATTTTAGTAATAGAATAATGACTAATCACACATCTGTCTCAAAACTATTGTTAAATAAATAATGCAGAAATGCTTTTATATCTGGTTAAGATTTGCAATACGAGGTTCGGTCGATAGGTGTAAGATGAAACTCAGTAGAATCGTATGAATTTATTTGGTGGACAACTGTTATGACCAAATTCATGACAGTCAAAGAATCAACGTAGGAAAACGCTTTTGAAAATCATATTATTAAGGGCCGGTACTGTTCTGAATCATTTAAAAAGTAACATGTAAACATATAAAACGCAATAATAATCTCATACATTTTTTTCCGTGAAGTACTTTGTAACTCAACAAATATAAACGTCTACGAACTAGTTGTGCAACTAAATACTTTGACGTATTATATTTATCACAGTTACGTGGATATTACTAGCTAAACCAGTGCAAATATTTCGCGTATTTGATATCAGTTTATTTTGTTTTTGTGCTCAGCAATAGTTTGCTTAATTTGGTGTTCGATCATTCCCAAATATTTCCATCTGCGAGTGTTTCCAACCCGTAGTGCTAATACTTGGCCTGAAATTTGTGGTGTAGAACGTAGGTTTCTGAGACCAACGTGCTGACCATTTTACACCGTTGGATCAAATTTATTAGATCTCTTTATCTTATATATACACGCACTTTTTGTTTTGTATTTTTATATTATTATACAAATAAAATTGTAGAAAATTCAAAATGGTTAATGAAAATGTGGAATACAACTTAATAAAGTTTGCTCCATCTTATTATTTTACAAACAGTGTAAACAAAGATATTGAAGACGATACTGAGAAAATCTTATTTATCAGTTGTGAAAATAGGTCACTATTTTACGTTACACATAAACTAGTAATATTGCAAAAAAGCATACAAAATACTTATTTAAAAAAATAAGATTACTAGACAGAGTATTGCATATTATTATTGCACCTAGAATATTAACGAACGAGGGCTTTAAGGCCCGGTATCCAGTGTCCATTTATCCACGTCTTAAAAATTCGAATGTTCCTGTAATATTCGCTTGTATTTGGACACTCGTCCTCCAACTAGAGACTGATGTTTATGGTAGTTAAAAGTAGGCTATGGATTGTTTAAAAATAGTTGTTCTAATAATTCTTGTAATCAAGCAGAGGTCTGATTCGTAAGGTTTGCCGTTTATACTATAATCTAAATATTTTTTTTTTCGTCGAAAAACAGTAAACATTGTATGTGACATACGGGGGAATTATAAACTAATTAGATAAAATGCTTTAAATATCTATTGTTGTAGAATGCAAGCTTTATTACAAATTATTTTCAATTCATTAGCTGTAATGCTGAAGATATTAAGTTGAACGTCAGCAAGTTTTGAAAAGTTAGAAGTTCCACTGAAAATTTGACCTAAATAATAGTATTAAGTAAACATTTCTCATTTCATTTTCGCAATCAGATAATGTGATTTAGTGAATAACACTACTTTCATCTCGCGGAAAGACACAAATTTGTTGAACAGTGTAATTTTAGAAGCCGCAGGGGAAATTGGAGAACCCCGAGATAACCAGCCACAAAGTCGCTTTGTTTGCTACCATAAATTGCACATACACCCTTCGGAATTTAAACCTCGGAACCCAGAGGTGAACAGTAGGATCATTACATGAATTGAATGATGATGTACCATTCGTGGACTGAAAGCAGAGGAAACGGGAGAACCCCGTCATAACCTGGTACAATGTTGCTTTGTCCACCATAAATTCAATTCAATTAATGGCTTATTATCCATCGCGAGACTCAGGCTATCAAGCCTAGTCTACCGCTTGACCACGCAAATTCCGCTACGCTCCTTTCACCGTCTAGCGGAGAAAGGAAGTATCACTCGGGCGACCAAACTGGCGATATTAGTTTTGCTCAGAGGCTCCTTTTAAGCTTGAGGATCTTGTACAGGCTGTAAATCTACAACATGGGACAGCTGGCTTTAATTCCCCTCCGAAGGAAAGCGTAGGAAGGATTTTTCACTCTTAAAACTCCACAGCTTTAATTGGGTTTGAATCCGCGAACTTGGGTGTAAGAGTCCTGTACACTAATCATTAAACAGCAAAGCCATACATTTCACATGGATTCGCCGGGATTTGAACCCTGGTTCCTAGGTGGAAGTTGAGCAGATTGACTACTATAATACAGGTGGACGCAGCGGAACGTGCCCTGAACAAGCGTTAATGTACTTTCGTCCGAGTAAATCCAGGGGATGTCCGAGTGGCACCCTTAATGACAGACATCTAAATGACGGAGCTCTCACAATTCTACCTTCCACATCCTGCCGCCCTCTTTAATCTTTAGGATAAGGTGAAATGTTGATTCTCATTTTGCATACAATCCATCCCTCGTGATTTCCACAGATTCCACCAGTAGGGATAAATGAGGGGAAGAAAGAAAGAAAGAAAGAAAGATAGAGAGAGGGAGAGACAGAGATAGATATACACAGAGAGAGACAGGCAAAGGCAGAGACAGAGAGAATGAGAGAGAGAGAGAGCATTCGCCATGTAGACCTCTGGCTGTCCTCAGTCCGTAGTCACCTATTTTTCATGAGATTCACACCGCCTAAATGAGGACATCTATAATTCCTGCTGCACTTTTTAGGTCGGCGTTAACAGCGTCGTGGCACTGGTTGTTTATTATAAAGACTCTTTAGGCAGGGCGTGGGGAAATGGAGGCAGGCTGGATTGAAAATGATTCGGCGGTTGTTACAAGTTGTCATTATGCTTAACACACAGGTTGCTATATAAAAGGCGTCAATCACTATTGTAAAATGTCTTCGGTTATTCTCAAATGACATCAGTTTTGGGGATTATAATATGATCGAAACATATTAACCATATCGCAATTCATAGCTATTTAACATTTCTCTACTAATGAACCTGTTGGACGAGTTTACTCGCGCGGGATATTTGAATGCACCAACATCAGAAAAATAAAACTAGTGGTGCTACAGAATGGCACAGACTTTCCCGTATTAGTTTTCTATTTCCTTGAGTCTGGTTTAGCTATTCGGAATTACCACATAATCATGCCAGCTGCCAGCTGTTGCCACTCGAAGTACATTGTTTGACATTTTCTTAATTTTTCAGTTTCCTAATAATAGAACGGAAATATTAATTTCAGAATATTAAAAAACAGTAAAACCTCGTCATTAATGGCAATTTTCTTTTTAAAATTTGTAGCTATTTTCAGAAAATTGCTTTTAAGCGCAAGTAAAAATGCAAAATTTGAAGTTAATTTTCACAAAAAAAGTTTGAGTTTTCAAAAAACTTCATTTGAAGTCATCTGAGGTACGTATACGGGAATGTAAAAAGAAAATATGAGGTAAAAAACAAGATATACAGAATCAAATAAGTTTACACCTGATATGTAAAACAAACACGTTAAAACAATTGCGGACATAATACAGCGGTAAAATTTCTGTGGGGCAATGCTAATAATCACCTATGTTCTTGTAAGAGGCGACGCATGTGCTTTTCGGTGACGCGTGTGCTGAACAGCGACCTCACGTCACGAAGTGAAATATGCATGGTTTGCTCTGGAGACTTTCTCCGAAAGTTCTGCGATAAACCACATAATTCCGAAACCATAAATAAGTTACACAGACTATTTCACACGTGAAATTAAAACCAATAGTGTTTAACCATACGTTAAAAATGCCTCAATCAGGGCGGTGTATCTCGAAAAGTTTTTCGCTTTTTCTATCCGATTTTTTTACCACTTCTTCCTACTGGCCAATTATAAACTGTCTCATCTATCTTAGGAGGCGTATATATCGATCTCTATGTCGATGTCCAATAAATCGCCTATGTACTATAACAGCCTCGCTTTGTGAGTCGGGGATTTATCGATAATTTCCAAAGAACTCGTGGTATTACCTACGATAATCGCACGAAGTATGCAAATCCTTCAAGCAACACTGAATGCAACAAAGCAACAAGTATTTCTTACAGTTTAGTTAAATTATACATAAACTGATTTGCATTTACACTATCTCAAAGAAGTAAAAATGAACGAACAATCGAAGAAACGATCTCGCGATGATACTGGAATGGTGAGCACCAATTGGTTGAAACGGACAAGGTTATTTCCAAAGTGATGAATCTAATTCTCAGCCCTGCCCGGCCCCCTCCCCGCCACCGCCCCTCCCCCGCCACGTCACGTCCCGCCACGTCATGTCCCGCACGTCATGTCCCGCCACGTCAACGTTCTTCCTCCATCCCGCTCTCGCACCCCCGTCCCGCCACCATCCCGCCACCGTCCCGCCACCGTCCCGCCACCGTCCCGCCACCGTCCCGCCACCGTCCCGCCACCGTCCCGCCACCGTCCCGCCACCGTCCCGCCACCGTCCCGCCACCGTCCCGCCACCGTCCCGCCACCGTCCCGCCACCGTCCCGCCACCGTCCCGCCACCGTCCCGCCACCGTCCCGCCACCGTCCCGCCACCGTCCCGCCACCGTCCCGCCACCGTCCCGCCACCGTCCCGCCACCGTCCCGCCCCGGTAAGAACCGTCCTGGCCTCGATCACTTCTTTCATCCCTGTCTCTAACGAAATCAACCCAGTGGCTGCGGGCTTCAACTGATGACTAAGCTGCTAAGATTTTTGCTTATTTGCCGATTTTTTTCCTTCAATTAAAATCGCAGTATTTTAGTTTACTTATTCGTTTTGAAGCACTAGGTGTTTTAAATATAATACTAGCTATATAGCTATTGTTCGAAAAATATTTCTGTCTACTTGACAGAGGCCATAAATTATAAGAGAGGGTTCAATCAGAGGCTTTAAATTCTTCTGACGACACTGCAGAGTTACCGATACTTATTAAGAAAAAATGAAATTTTATAGCCCGAAGCAACTGTAAATTGAAGAGTGCTATTACTTCGTTGGTTATGCATCGTGTATGCGGTTCTATTGTGTGCTCATATTGCGATTTGTTTCTTGCGACTGTTGTGACCTGATGCAAGAACGATCACACGACCACGTGTCTGCCACCCCAGTAACCGGCAACAGCGCTCTATTCCCACCACCCAGCTGTAAAGTAGACACAAATTTTATTCGGACAATAGATATAATTTATACGGCGGAGGAGGAAATATCTAGCGGTTGAAATCATCAATTAATCAATCAATCAATCAACGGATTCTTTACCAGTAAAACAATAGCGTCACACCATCATCGCGAGATATTTCCGCTCTAAATCCTGCCCAATTCTTCCCGACCTGACCATATTCATTCTTCCCTCCATCTCAAAGGATCAGTCGCCACCCAACACAACAGTTCTATTCTCTTTCACCCAACACCAAGACCACACAGAATCTATGCATACGCTCAAACCGCCACTTCCACTACCGCACTTACGCGTGAGTCCAACATTCTCGTTTTGATGCCTCTTCCACTACAGTGTCTGTATCCACACCACCACCACTACCACAACTCTATCGCATTCTACCTGACCGCACCACCTGCACGACATTATCACCAACTCTATTCCGAGCTCGTGAACCTACCTTGTCTTCATCATAGACGCGTTCACCCCCACAGTCGTCTCAGAGTGTCAGATCTTCCTTCCATCTTGCTTCCTCTGTCTTCTCTCCTATATCACCTCACTCTGCTAACCCCAGGGCCTCTACCCGCTCCTCCTAACCGAGCCCACTTCTAGCCGTGACAGCTCTCACCACCGCCGCTTCCTCTGTCACTATTCGCATCACCACCAACGCTACCACCTACCCGTGAACGCCCCAACTCCATCACAGCATCTTTAACCCGCTCCAACCATACTCGGGGTCTCAGATCTCACCTCTATTGCTTCCTCGTGTCTTTCCTAAATCACCTTATTCTGCCACTTACTCTACCTTCTCCGTCCAAACCGGCCCATCTCAACCATTTCCATCCGCCACAGCTGTCGACGCCACCGCTTCCTTCGTCACCATCTTCATCACCTCCAACGCTACCACCTATCCCTAACCCGCCCCCAACTCCATCACCGCCTCTTTCACCCCATCCAACATTCCTAGTAATCTCAGATCTCACCTCAATTGCTCCCTCGTTCTTTTCTACATCACCTTACTCTGCCACTTACTCTACCCGCTACGTCCAAACCGGCCCATCTCAGCCATTTCCATCCGCCACAGCTTCACCGCCACCGCCTCCTCCGTCACCACCTTCATCACCACAAACGCTACCACCTGTCCCTAAGCAGCCCCCAACTCCATTATCGCCTGTTCACCCCCTTCAGCCTTCCTCGGGGTTTCAGATCTTATCTCAATTGCTTCCTCGTTTCTTTCGTGCATCATCGTACTCTGCCACCTACTCTACCCGCTCCATCCAACCCACTCTACCCGCTCCATCCAAACCACTCTACCCGCTCCGTCCAAGCCGGCCCGTCTCGGCCATTTCCATTCTTGACAGCTGTCACCGCCGCCGCTTCCCCCGTCTCCGCCGCCGCTGCCACCCAAGCGTTCTCTCCGGTTTCCGGCGGCGCGGCGGCGTCGTATTTTGTTTTCCTGCGGGCGGCGGCGGCGACGTGGCGGCAGTACAGAAGTATAATAACGTCCCCGGCCTTCCTTCTTGCGCGCCGTCCCCCGCCCCGCCCCCGGGCTCCCCCGAGACGCTGCCCCCGCCGCGCCGCGCCGCCTCGCTAGCCTTACGTTAATAATCTCCGTGGCGATGGGACGGAGCACGCCGCGCGTGCCTTTCCGGACGCGGCCGATGGCTTCTGCGTCGTCCCGCCCCCACCCTCGCCCCCGCCCCCGCCCCCGCCCTCGCCCCCGCCCCGTCCTCGCCCCCGCTCTCGCCCCCGCCCCTCACCCCCGTCCTCGTCCCCGCCCTCACCCCCGTCCTCGCCCCCGCCCTCGCCTCCGCCCTCGACCCCGTCCTCACCCCCGCCCTCACCCCCGCCCTCACCCCGCCCTCACACCCGCCCTCACCCCCGCCCTCACCCCCGCCCTCACCCCCGCCCTCACCCCCGCCCTCACCCCCGCCCTCACCCCCGCCCTCACCCCCGCCCTCACCCCCGCCCTCACCCCCGCCCTCACCCCCGCCCTCACCCCCGCCCTCACCCCCGCCCTCACCCCCGCCCTCACCCCCGCCCTCACCCCCGCCGCCGCCCACGGCTCCTCCTGCCCGCGCCACCACACCCGCTACCATCCCTATCCTCTTCCCCGCATCCTGGTGCTGCCCCGACACCCCCGCCGCCGCCCCCAGCACCAGGCCCCGCCCTGTCTCCTGCCTAGTACCCGCCACCGCCCCCATCCTCCTCCCCGCCTCCCGCAGGTGCCCCGTCCCCCGACTCTCTCGACTCCTGCCCCCCCTCGTCGCCCACACCTCCTGGCCCGCCGCCACCCCCGCCAGTATCCGCCCCGCCGTTCTCGCCTCCTCCCCGCCTCCGGCTCGTGTTCGGCAACCATCGCCTCCCTCTACTCCTGCTCCGCCAGCGCCCCCGCTGCCGCCCCCGCCGCCACCCTCGCCCCCGCCCTCACCCCCGTCCTCACCCCCGCCCTCACCCCCGCCCTCACCCCCGCCGCCGCCCCCAGCTCCAGGCCCCGCCCTGTCTCCTGCCTAGTACCCGCCACCGCCCCCATCCTCCTCCCCGCCTCCCGCAGGTGCCCCGTCCCCCGACTCTCTCGACTCCTGCCCCCCCTCGTCGCCCACACCTCCTGGCCCGCCGCCACCCCCGCCACTATCCGCCCCGCCGCTCTCGCCTCCTCCCCGCCTCCGGCTCGTGTTCGGCAACCATCGCCTCCCTCTACTCCTGCTCCCCCAGCGCCCCCGCTGCCGCCCCCGCCGCCACCGTCGCCCGCAAGCAATCAGCGCCCGCGGCATCTCCGGCGACTGAGGCGACGTGGAGATGCGGCGACGTGAACTATGATGGATGTGGATAAGAGGCTGAAGGGTTGTGGACTAAGTTTTAAAACATTTATGGTGAGACAGTGTTTCCTTGAATGCTTTCATGTTCCTAAGTACCAATCGTCGTATGAGGCTGAAAGGTTGACAATGCAGAGCTCATGAACGAGAGGTTCTAGGGGACCGGGAGGTTGGAGTCTCGATGGTGGCAGGATTTTTTACACCAGCTTGTCAGGTAGCTTGAATACATAGACCATCTGGAGAAATATTCTAGCAATCGGCTACTCCGAGCGATTGTTTTTCATGGTTTCTTCGATCAACACCACGCGAAACAACATACCCCCCCTGTCCCTCATCCCCGTGCACAGGACTACGGTGACGAGTTGTACTATTGATAGTGATATGCTGAGGTTCTTCATAGAGAGATTGCGTGTAGAATGTGTAACATAATTGTGCAATTGTGTACGATTCATATAATTTAATTGGTTGCTTTCTTTGTACAAAATACTGTAAAGGAACCTGCAACTTTCCTTCAATATTATTTATATAATTAATCTGTCCCACTTGGCCACACCATTGAAAATGACCTGATATTTTCTTTCTGAATATTTATAATTTAATTTGATTTGCTCGTATATTCTCAAATATTTGCTGTAAATACTAACATTTATGTTCACTCTTTATATAATTTCAGTTACCTGCCATGTTTACATATCTGTTTTATAATGAATGATTTCAATAACATTCCCTTTTAATATTTTATTACTCGTGGGGATCGACATACGACGTACTATAGCTTACCTGGTTGAATGCAGACGGGCTGTCCGTACAGATCAGCGATCTGGGGCGGGGAGGGGGTGAAGTGTGCGTGGCAAGGCGTGGTGGGGGCGGGAGCGGGTGTTTGGGGCGGGGGATGGCGGGGCCGGGTGAAGTAGGCGTGGCGGGAGCGGGGTTTGGTAGGGGATCGGAGTGCGAGCGGGGCGGACTGGGACGTAGACGAAGCGGGATGGGGCGAGAGGTGGCGAGGGAGGGGCGGTGGCGGAGCGGGGCGGGGCGGAATCGGGGGTGAGGGCGGGCGGGACGGGACGCGGACGGGGCGGGGTGACGGGACGGGGGTAGGGCGGACACGTGACGTGACGTGGCGGGACTTGGCGGGACGTGGCGGTTGCGGGAGCGGAACTTGTCGAAGGTGGAGTGGGGCGGGAGCGGGGCGAGAGTGGGGCCATTGCTGAGCGGGGCGGATGCGAGGTGAGGGCGGAATGGGGTTGGACGGTGGCGTGGCGGGGGGTTGGAGCGGGACGGGGCAGGAGCGCAGACACAGCGAAACGTGGTTGGGGACGGGAAGAGGCGGGGCAGGAGCGGTGGTTGGGGCGGGGCGGGCCGAAGCGGGGCGCTGCCGAGGCGTGGTAGGGCGGGAGCGGGGTGAGGGTGGGAAGAGGCAGATGCGGGGTGAGGGCGGGACAGGGCGGTGACGGGGCTGGGGGCTGGATAGGGACGTGGCGGAGAGGGGCGGGGGCGAGGTGGGGGTGGTGGGCGAGGTGGGGGCGGGGCGAGGGCTGAGAGGTCGCCGGAGGAAGCGAATCAAATGGAAAGAAAATGCCGGCGTCGCGAAGACTCTGAGGGCGGCTGCGCGGGTGGAGAAGCCGGGCGAGCACGAGGACGAGGGCGGGAACGAGGGCGAGGACGGCGCGTGAGACCCCTAGGGGTCATGGGGGATGAGGACAACTGAGGATAGCAAGTGTCATGATCGTTATTTGTTAGAAGCCTACGCGGAGCGTGTCGTTTGCAAATCATGTACCTGACTTTGGATTATAAAGGCGAGTAAAGACTCCAGTGGTAACCACTGCTTCACTGGTAGCCACTTTCAGGAAAGATTTGAGAAAGTAAGATCCACTTCCTTCATACTTGCTGAACCTGAAATTTAAGTCTTCTAATGACAATGAGGAGAAAATATAATTTATGACATTCCCTCCTTATATGTTTAGATGGAAACCAAACCGAATGATATGTTGGCATTATAATAATCTACCTTGAACTGTATCTGTTTCGAACTTAAAAGTCTCAATTTTAAACATGAAATTTCGATTGGTTGAATCTAGCAACTGGTTATTAAGAAAATTTTCCAATTTTAAAGTGATTACTATTTTGATTAAAATCTGCGTTTGGAAATGAATTAGGAAAAAATAAAACAAAAATCATCTATTTTGAGATAAGAATTTTTCTTAAATAGAAGAGGGTATACTTATTATCCATCGACTATCACATAAGGAGTATATGTAAGAAGACTACGACAATGTTCTGATGTATGTCCACTGCTGGTGCTTTTATCTTAATGCTCACTCAAACGAAAGTGAGGATCTTCTTTCTTCTGTACTGTGTTTTTGGTTTTCGTTTAATATATCAGAGAAATTAGGAGAAATACACGGACGACATGGTTTCAAGGAATCACCTTGTCTGTTGAAACAAGTTGCGGTTGAAACATATCATGGTCCACCTGTATAACATTAGGATGTTTGTTGTCGTACAACACACACACCCTTTTGACATCATTGAAGACTGCTTGCCCCCTTCATGTTCTTCTGATTGTGAAGAAAAGTGGAACTGGATGACCAAACGGCACGTTTTGTTATACGTTATTGTATACCTATGCATTATGGCACGTTATAGGCAGACATCAACGGAAGTTCCACAAACTGAAAATTTGTTACATGGTTTATTTCGATTTTTCTGAAAAAGGTTCTTGTTTATGATTATGAGGTATCGAATACATTCTAGGTCTAGATTCATTGTTCTAAGTTCCAGTTGCCTTCACCAAAATAGTGCTCGATCTTTTGCAAAGCTGAAACGTCACCAGCAGTTCTACAAGTTATGTCAATTTGTTTTAAAAAATGTAAATTTAACGGATGTATTTTTTTTATTTTCGAAAGAAATAAACACTCTTTGGTCATTTACTTTTAGATCTTATGCAAAGCTGAGACGTCACCAGCAGTTCTACAACGTACGTCAATTTGTTTTAAAAAATGTAAACTAAACGAATATATTTTTTCTTCTCGAAAGAAATAAACACTATTTGGTCATTTACGTACGAAAATCACCTACCGAATCTGGCTTCTATGTTCTGAAACGGCCTGTGACGATTCCTTTCGCCTTCTCCCTGCCTCCTGTATCTTCCACGGAGTAGCGGCTGCCTTGTTGGAAGAGTGCAGGGATCCAGTCGGTTTTAGTGGTAGGAGAGGGGTGGCCCCCCAGATGAGGAAATCGTTTGCTCTCTATTTCTGCAGCGTCGATTTATTTCCCTTGCAGAAGAGTGGTTCGTGCCTTCCCAACAAGTGTCGGAGAATGAGATGTCGAGAGGCGAAATTATTTTGGATTGTGTGGGATTGTGCTCGCTGTTTGCTTTTGTCAACTTAACTCGCTGTTCATTTTACTTTCGAAAATTTGAAACGGAATTGAAGTATTGACAATTATAATAAACAAAAGCTTGCAATGCATTTAGGAATCATCTGATACTTTAAAATTCGTCAGGAATTATTGTTGTTATTATTATTTTTATAATTATTATTATTATACCCTCAATTTACAAGTAAAGATGTCAGATGTCGGTTAAGTATAAAATCTCCTCCACGTTTCAACCAGCTTCCAAACGAGCTCATTGAGGGACTGTGGGTACCTCTACAACTCACAAAATTTGGATTGTTCCCAATAACGAGATACCTTTTGCATAACCTAGGACATGGTAAAAGTTCTTACATATATTCTGCGGAACAAATTTCAGAGCTCCTTGCTTATTATCCGGCTGATTTCATTTCCCAAAGCTCGTATTTAAGGCGTCTCTCTGCTTCCTTGATTACTATCGCTTGGGACAGAACCACATACAAGTAGAAATTATATTTTCTCAATATCTCGAATAACGATTTCTGGTTTGTTAGCTACTATCGTTGTACTATTGGTCCGTAATGTTTTCCCAAATACTTGCTCCTCTTTGTGAAGCCTATATGTAATGCGGCTTGTAAACCACTTCGGAAATCCTTGTAGTTTTTCGAAGGTGCTCCGCAGTAACGTATGTTATTCTAGACCAGGAGTGTCCAACTTGCAAGGCGTAAAGGGCCACAACTTTAATATGGCAGCGGGCCATATTTTCATTACTCGGGCGATCCTCACGTGACCCCGTATTGTTGATCTCGGCAGTTCGTCCGGCTGCTCTGAAACGGGTGGGTGTAAAACCATGCGTGATGATTCTGAATATCTTAATTTACTAGAAAAAAATCTTAAATCTAATCTACACATATTTAAATTAAAGGAACGCTGACCCCGACAGGGCGCAACCGGGAGAGATGGCTCAGTGCATCAACCTGATGTCACTGCAGTCCCTCTGACTGGGAAGTCCTAGGTTCGAGTCCCGACGGCGGCAGGATTTTCGACACTAGCTGGTTAGCTAGGTCGAATTCAGTCGAACTCTGGAGGGGAATTCTAGCGGCCGGCTGCTCTGATCGGTAGTTTTCCGTGGTTTCTCCGATCAACACCAGGCGAATGCCGGAGCAGTGTCCCTAACAAACGGGCCACGGACCGCGCGCGATCTTACCTCCCTCTTCCTTGTTCTATCCTCACCCCTTACACACACACTTACACCAACATGCTCTACACTACCACACATGCCGGGAGACCGGTCGGGAGCTTACAGCTTGTCCCGGCTGGGGCGGTGCCCCGCTGCTGGGAGATACCTGGTGGAGGGTTAAAGCCCGGTAGGTCGACACCAGATCTCGCCATCCAGCGGGGAAAAGATCATCGCCACCTGCCGAGAAAATACACGCACTACACTTACGGGACTAATGAACTAAGTAGTTGACGCGCCCGGAAACACGAATCAATCAATCAATCGATCAATGGACACCACTGTTATATACTAATAAGACATGAGGAAGAGAGGAAGAAAAGGAAAAGGGAGAAGAGGATGTGGATAGGAAGAGTAAGAGGTCGTAAGGAAGTGGGAGAGGTCGAAGAAGAGGAGAGACAAGACTAAAAAGTCCTCCTTTTGGAGAAAGGAGAATAAGACGAACAAGACAAAGAACAGGAAGAACGGTAAGAAGAATAGGAAAAATAGAAAGAACAAGAGAACAATACATTGTCAACAAGTCATCTACCCCGTGACTATAGATGTGAATTTCTGTTACGCAACTACAGACGTGGAGTCAAACTTACTCCACATGCTTCCTCGAGGATTTATGTCTTATTCATTTACATTTTCAAATAATATTTTTGTGTTCATTGTGTAATTACTTTCACAATAATAATAAAAAGATTTAAAAAGATTTTGAGATAATAATAATTATTATTTACTTGCTTTTTAATTGCGTCTCTGTAGTTGAGCTATTCAAAATAAACATTTAATGCCAATATAAGGATTAAACACATTTAAGACTATTTTATAAATACTTATAATGTTTTATTGCTTTTACGATTGGTACATTTTGATGAAAAACCATTTCCATACAGTGGGTGTGATGGACAATGTCCTTTCTAATTCCTTGGCAACTAATTCGTTAGGTATACGTTTTATAAAATTCATCTTTGTTACTGATTCCTTTAGCGCTAAATGAGAAGAACGTCACAATAATACCAAGGACAGTGCTAAAAAATATAAAAAATAATACAATAAATATAACTCACACATCATAAATAATATTACATACATGCCTGCCTTCTGTGTGTCAACAAGAACATTTTTTTTGTCACGTGTTCACTGACGTGGAGTCAAATTGACTCCATAACGCGCAACGCTACTTTTAACAGGAAATACATCTGATAAATCTATCTGTATAAAATTGACACTCCGTCTAGGGAACAATAAAGTGTTAGTTTCAAGGTACTGAAGTGCTGGTGGAAATAACAGAATGATGACAATAATAAAATAATAATATAGAAGAGAGCGGAGTCAATTTGACTCTCGCCTGTGGTTACGGAATACCGGAGTTTGCACACATACTAAACTGCTTTCCACCTATACTGCGATTTTTCTAAGTTTACCTCTCAAGACCCGTCTTCACGATGGAATATGTCACGGTATTTCGCGACGTTCTCAGTCGTGCCGCCAGGTGTCGCATGATCGCGACCGTATCACGCAGTGCTTGTGGTAGCGGTACGACGGAGAAAGAAGCGAAATGCGTGCGATATTCCATCGTGGGCATAGGGGCTTGAGGGGCAAAGTTAGAAATATAGCACCCTAACCAGCTGCAGCTCTGCCGATGTGTCCAACCCCAACGCCAAGTCCTGCTCCACCCTCCACTGCCCTCCCACCCTGGCTCCTGTGCGGGCTGTCGCCTGTCTGGCGCATTCCTAGCAACGCGCGACGGAGGCGAGAAGGCAGGCCGACCGGGCACCGCGGAGGCCGTGAGATACGCGGACCGGCTGGGGTGGTGAGGACACGGGGGCGGGGCGAGCCGGGGAAGCGACGGAAGTAGTGAGGAAGGCACAACGCAGGGGATGACGAGGAAGGTTAACTGACGAGGGTAGTGTGGGGTGGCGGGGGCGGCGAGGGTGGATGGAACGATGGAAACAGCGGGGAGGTCAGGGAGTGCAGGGAGGAGAGACGGAGGTGGGCGGGGCGGCTGGGATGGGGAGACGTTGGAGGCCAGGGTGGCAGGGCGGAGAGAGCGAGGTGGGAGGGGAGGGCAGGCAAGGCAGGTGAGGGTGGCGAGAGTGGTGAGGGTGGGGAGGGAGAGGTGGTTGGGGGAGGGGAAGGCGGCGGAGGGCGAGGGCGTTTGCGACGGGAGCGGCGGGATTTTAGAGAGAGGGAAGGGTGAGGACGGCGGGGACGGCGGGGCGGAGTGGCGGCGGGGCGGCGAGGGGGGGTGGGCGGCGGGGGCAAGGAGAGAGGGGAGGGTGAGGTAGGCGGCGGGGCGCGGGGGCAAGGAGAGATGGGAGGGTGAGGTAGGCGGCGGGGGCGGCGGGTTGCCAGGCCGCCGGACAGCGGCGGAGGATGTTGCGTGAGGGGGGTGGGCGGCGGGGGGGTGGAAACAATGCAACAGCTCCCCGAGCAGGAGAAGACACGCGGCGCGACGCGACGATCGCATTCCTACGTCCAACGCCCCCTCCCCTCCCCTCCCCTCCCCTCCCCTCGCCAGTGCGCGGGCCTCCTATTTAGACGTCCTCTCTGCGTCGCGACGCCCTCGTTGCGTGGGGAGCTGACACATGGGATTGCTCTCGCAGTGCCACAGGAGTTGGCTTCGTGTGTAATGTGGATTCTGGATGTTATTGCTCAGAATAATAATAATAATAATAATAATAATAATAATAATAACAACAATAATAATAACGATAATAATAATATCCGTAAAAATAATAGTACGCGCAAATTAGCTACAGTAGAGCCCCGGTATTTCAAACTAATTGGGGGTGTGGTCTATTCAGATTCAGAAATTTTCGGATTATCAAGAAAAAAAGAACCATTCATAGACAAATGCATCTGTAGGATTATCAGACATATCGCAACGCAGCGTGCGATGTGAGAAAATGGCAACGTACATTATAACTACAAACCTACAAATATACATTTTATTTTCCTCTATCCCGAATTTTTTTCGGATTATCCGATTTGCGAGGTTTAAATTATCGAGGTTCTTCTGTATTTAAATGTTAAGTATCTAAAATGCTCATTTATTTAAGAATTAAACATTGTCAGCCCCAACTAAGTTGTTAGATCACCCCGAAAGAAGAAAGACAATCTACGTTTGGCCCCCAAAAATTAATTTACTGTTCATGTCTCCAAAATGTCTCTTGATCATAGTCAAGGAATTCCAGTGAACAAGAGATTAACGCCAAATCCTTTTGTACGTACTATTGCAAGTAATATGTGATTGGTATCTCTAGAAAGTATGACAAGTATGACGAAAAAAGCCTTATATAAATCAAGGGTTAGAACATATTACTTTTAATCAAAAGATAGTTTGATAACTTAAATTGAATAACTTAATTGATAAATTGAATAACTTAAAAATGCAATTGTTTTTTAGAACTTTACAATAATTATTGCAAGTTTAATCAAAACGCTCAAGATACTGAAAAAGAATCATTATCACTATTCAAAACATTTTTACAAACTAAGCTACTTCCAATGAGCAACAATGGTAATTATTTATGCATCTATTATTAATTCACTTAAATCTGATTGCAAAATAAGATATGTTGGTTGAAATCCATTATTTATTTGTGCTCTTTATTCTGCGTGTGTTTTTATGTGCAAAGAATGTGTTTTGTTATCTATTTGATAATAATAACAGTAATAATAATAATAATAATAATAATAATAATAATAATAATAATGAAAATGGAAAAGAAATAATTAAAAGAATTTAAATAAATGAAAGAAGCAATATTTTCCAAATACAGCATAACAAAAATCAGTGTAAAGAATTCAAATATTTTACCAAAAAATATATTGTCTAGGCGCCGAAAGCTATATAAGTATCCGAACCATTTCTTTAATTCCTGATATTACTTTCTCTTTCTGATAGTAAACATTTTTCAGTCTTGCTGTAAATGCTGTAAATGTGGATAACTCAAGAGTACATAAAATAGTTTTCAAAATCAATTTTTTAGAGAATGATGCAGGACTCCACCCGCAACCGCTGAAACTTTTAAGTATAGCTGCCACATCCGCTTGTAATGGAATACCATCAACAGTTTGGTGATGACTGTTCTAGATGTTTCCTCTGCAACATTCACTTGTACCTTCCTAAGAACTTCGCTGCTCCATGCCTCATTCGCCAAAGTATCTAGTGATCGAAAGCTGCTCTAAATGAAAACATTGAATACAGAATATGAAAAATCGATTTTTAGCTGAAAATATGATAGCTCAGATAGGCCAACTTATTTCGCATAATAAGTTGTTTTTTTCGTTGCATCTATTATCTAAAGTTTGATAACGAAAGTAATATATTTTTCCATAAAAATACGAGTAATTCAAAGTTTGGTTGGGTGGAGAAAATAATATATTTACGATAGTTTCCAGCGACATACAATTCCATCTATAGTGATAATGGCAATAAGTGACTCTTCAACTTGGACGTCTACCATCTTGCTTAGAGGAACGAAATATTATCTTTCTTTTTGCAATGAGCGTTGTAAACGTTGCAGTCACGTAGTTGGCGGCGTAGCTTGTGATAAATCTGGATGTCCTTTACAGTTCCGCCGTGGTGTGTGTTAGTGATTTAAGACGAATTTGCTGTGTCATATGGAAGTCATTACGACTGCATATATGTTAAAATAGTGCGCAAATATGAATGAAAAAGAAATACAAGAAGAAATTTCCTTCAAAAGATTGTATTTTATCGTCTACACCAAACGTCGACTGCTGGCCAACTAAAGGACTGAAAGAGAGATTCTCCCAGGTTAGTGCAGCATACTTCTGGAGAAGAACGTAATGTAAATATTTTGTATAAATAATTACTAACTCGCAGTGACGCAACCATAGCTTTACAAATTCAGTATTCTCAAATAGTTATACTAATGTTTCACAGAAAGGAGACATTGAATACCTCAAATGAATACGTTATAATTAAATACAAACTAACAAATATAAATAAATTTTTAATTCAGCAAAATTGAAATTTTCTTAACAAGATTCGAAAGTCATCTAGTTACGCCATTGCTTTCTCGATAATAAGTAAGTTTCCTAATTGTTAATCTTCAAATCATTTCGATTCATCGTCCAGTAAATGAATTTGATATTTCCGTGTAATGCTTTGTACTATTTGCTTTTTTCCTGTATTCTTACGAATCAATAAGAAACGTATATACAACCTTTCGACATTCGTAAACTTTTGTGTGCAATATTAACTTTTAAAAACCTTCCAGCATGTCGTGACTTTTCTCATAAAATATATTTTAATATATTTGTAGTAAAAAGATTTAAATCATCTTTATTTAAGTTTTTAGAAATTTCAAATATTTTTTTAGTATAAATACGCTCAGAAAGATGCACTTTGAACTGGAAGTATTTGTCTTTGTGTAAAATGTCTAATTCTTTTGTTCCACCACAAAATGATTTCTTACAATACACAAATGAAATTAGCAAACGCTCTAAAATTATATCATGTTACATTCAAATTCTATGAAAAACAAATAACCCTTTATTATATTGATTGAAACTATGATTAACAAACATTCGTTCTTGCAATTCATATTTATACGTATGAATTTAATGCATATAGTGGAAAAGCGTATATTTTTTATGTATTGATATCCAAAGTTGCGTGCAAGTCTCGCATAGACTGTCTTAGTCGTGCGGCCTTCTTGCCTCGTAGGCTAACCACTCCACGTGCAGCATTCGACTCAACTCGTGGCCTTCGTGAATGTGACTTGTGGTGCTACATAGCACTGACGTGTTCGCACTAAAAATGCCTTTACAGTTTCAATTCCAAGCAATAGTAGGTTTAATATTATAAAAAACATTTTTTTTCTTGAGAAACATCTCTCAAACAGAAATATGTAGGATATTTACGCACTACCAGCGGAGTCTACAATAATTATAAAATTGCGTAACATTCAGCGTCCGTGCATTTTGAAACATACTAAATTTAATTCCTTTTACTTTCTCTATTATGTAGAATAAGGAAAGTATTGCACACTTAAAAGCAATCAACGTTCACTGACAGACACGTAAGACGACAGTTTAGAATTAGCATCATTATTTCAAAGATTTGTGCGAGTGTAATTGCTACATTTTTTATGTGCAATATTATGTGTAATGTTGAGACATATGTGACAACGTACATAATCAATATATTAATAAAATTCGAAAGACTGTGCATTCTCCAGATAGAAAAAAATGTGAGTCGAAAATAATTCTTAGATATCACAAAGGATCCATGAGTATTGTTTTGTTGTAATAGTGCGTAAGAAAGGTGTTTGATTTTACGCGTAACTAATAATGTCGAAGACTCCATCTTGTCGGTGGCATTTGAGAGCACAACATTCAAATATTATTTTTAGAAAATTAGATATTAATTTTTTAAGAGAATGTTGGCGAACATATTGAAATATATTAACATATTCGTATGACAGACAACACCACAGATCAAATAAAACACATTTGGTGACCCTGACGTAACAGTAAAAGAAACATACTTGTTGTGTTCTGATTAGATTCGTTGGAATATAATAAATGGTTAAAAAGATCAGTTTTTTAATGGTTACCTTTCATTGTGATAAATATGATAAATATTTAGAAATACTGGTAAGAAAAGCTGCAAGTAAGAATACAAAATCTGCTGTTCATATCCATTTGTACAGTGTGTAGTAGCGCCTAGGGCTGGATGTAATGTCACAAGAGTCGACAAATAATTTTAATTAATTACAAATGTGAAAATTAATGTAACCTTGTGAATTGAAAACCTGCGTGAAAAATATTACAAGAACAGTACAGATTTATGATCATAATATTGCTTTAAAAAAAATTTTTAGGCCCCCTATTAGGCAGGGGCCAGTATCACCCTTATACATTAATCTTATACATCATCTGCGCGTACTTCAATTCACACCTAGAAGCACCTCTGAAGCACGTCGAAAACAAACAGCTCATCAGAGGTGTTGACATCTCTCTCAAGTCGCGTGCAATTGTCGCGCAACCGTTGCGTCGCCTGGCCTTCGGAGTAGGCCACTGCGACTGCTGCCCGCGCCGCCGCCATCGCCTGCGCTCGGCACGCCACTTCGCGGCCAAAGTTCAAAGTTGGCGGCGGGTCGCGTGCGGGACTTGAGGAGGCCGTGAAAGGCTGGCCGCAGCCACCTCTGCTCGGGACGACTTGACCGCAGACGGAAACTGTGCTTGAAGACGACTGTAGCGCATTTATTTATTTTATTATTTATTGATTTAAATAATATACGGGATGAATCCTTTACAAATATTTCATAGAAAACAGCTATCCCAATTAATGCTTGACTATAGTTGGAAACTAGTGGTGCTATAGCTGCACGTATTTTCTCGTTTTTTTTTGTTTGTTGTTTTTTTTGTTTTTTTGTTGTTTTTTGTGGTGCACTCACATTTTCGAAAAATTGTACATCACCTTATTTCAAAACCTATCTTTAAGGAACAGATTTCGTTAAAGCAAAATTTCTCTGTCATTACTATTTTAGTTCTAGTAAGACTCCGAAAAAATTTTGAACGTTTGCAATTTTTGAATAATCGTTGTTTTCAGCGCATACGTGACCGGCACCATTCTTTTAAACGTCCTTCACATTTTCCATCAAAAAAATTTAATAATCAGTTATGGAGCCATTTTTTGAAAATTTCAAAAAATGTCCAAGTGGTTTCGTGTAAAGTACGCTCCTCAACTAAAATATCGGTTTGAAATTCAAGGGTCCGTGATATCAGCCAGATCGATTGGCGAATATTAATTTTGATGAAAATTGGCTGAACGTTTTAACCGCCAGCGTTGTTCTCAAGGTTCTCAAGTGGACGGACGGACGGACGTTTGACCGTCATTCAATATTTTGGTTTCAAGAACCCATAAAACAGATTCTGGCTACCAAGCGTTAGATCATTTTTTTCTACATTTAAGCTACTGGATTTATCCACTTTTTCGTTACCACAGTCCTGTAATAAGTCTTTCTGTCGAATATTCGCAGGTTTTTTTTTGCGCAGCATTAATAACTTTCTCTCTACTCCGTAGCGATAAAGTAATATCTCAGAATCGGTATTTTATTTCATAATAATCAATGTCGATTCTTAGAGGCAGGCAAAGTGGGCAACGCTTACCGTAATGAATATGAACAAATTTGATACATTTCCTGGTAATAGAATTTAAATTAGTCATAAATTAGTTTGTTTTTCTTTTTTGTAAGTGTAAGTATTGTTCATCTGCATTTTTGTAAGCATTTTTCATCTGGATATATTCATTCCATTTTCACGGTAACGAGTAATATTCTCATCTCAAGGGTTTCATAACATTCCAAGCGATGAGACTCATTTCCTCTGCTCCTGCATCGTCTCGCGCAGGAATTGCCACCTCTGGGTAGAGACCATGGTCGGATGTGGTCTCGCTTCCACCTGCACTCTGAGGAAAGATCCCGTAGTAAGCGTTGCGAGATTTGTCCTTCCTCGATGCAGGCGCTATTTACTTGAGAAGACAAATTATAATACAGACTGCCCTCACGGAAGATTTCGATTTCCAGTCATATTAGCAACTTAGTGCTCGTTTTAATTGTGAACTTATACTGCGATTTTTCTACGAGCGTACCTCAAGGCTGCTCAAATCCCATCTTCGCGATGGAATATATCACGGCATTTCGCGTCTTTCTCAGTCGTTCCGCTAGATTTCGCACGATCGCGACCGTATGAAGCAGTGCTTGCGATCATGCGACTTCCACCAGCAAGACCGAGAAAAGACGCGAAATGCCGTGACATATTCCATCGCGAAGATGGGATTTGAGTGGCCTTGGGGGTCGCTCTTAGAAAAATCGCAGTATAGTAAGTCGAGAAAAATATCATTTACGAAGTTATTATTTCGTTCTACTTTTACACGAATAATTGTGAGTTTGCTAAGTATTATTTGTAAATATAAGTCGATATTTTTATTTGAACGTTGTATGGCAATATAATGATTCATACATTGAATGAAATACTACTTTGATTTCATTTCGAAAAACCGGCTGACTGTAAAATGTGCGTTTGTCTGTGCGTTTGTCTATACGGTTGTCTGTACGTTTGTCTGTACGTTTGTCTGTACGTTTGTCTGTACGTTTGTCTGTACGTTTGTCTGTACGTTTGTCTGTACGTTTGTCTGTACGTTTGTCTGTACGTTTGTCTGTACGTTTGTCTGTACGTTTGTCTGTACGTTTGTCTGTACGTTTGTCTGTACGTTTGTCTGTACGTTTGTCTGTACGTTTGTCTGCCCCTTTGTATGTGCGTTTGCCCGTCGGTTCGTCTGTTCGTTTGTTTGTCCATCCATCCGTTTCTCTGTCCGTCCGTCCGTGTTTCTTTCTGTTTGTCCGTCCGTCCGTTTGTCTGTCTTTCCGTGCACAATGATAGCGCATTCTGAAGTTTTTTTCCAAAACGGATATTCCCCTAATCTATCTGAACAAAGCTCTGCAAGTTTGAAATGCATATTTTGGTTTTGGGGGGTACTTTATAAGAAGCCTCAACATGTTCAGAGTTTTTTGAAAAATGACTCCAAAGTTTTTATTACACTTTTCCACGAATAGCATAAAAGATGTTAAAAACGGCTATGGTATCATTGTCAATAACTCTAAATTTCTTGAAATTGACAAAGTTAAAAATTTTTGTGGGGTCTTTCTACAACTACAATTCTGAAGATTGACATACTTTCTTGAAATATTGTGTTAAAATTAAATCTTAAAAAATGTAAATGAAAATCTCTAAATGTTTGAAAAATACTAATGTAAATGTTGAACAACGTTTTAAGCGTCGGGAAGCTAGAGGTTGACTGTGATGCTGGTGATATACAGGTAACGTGATGCGAGAAGGTACATACTGTTTTAACATCATTAGTTCTGGACTTGGAGATGAAATTAAACAGTGTTTACGATACAAATACTTATTCTAAACTTCCCCTTTTCATCAACCTTTACGTATTTTGGTACGTTCGCTCTTTGGGTAATGAGAAATGTGAAAAAGTTATTGGTGTTGTGCCCATGCTCTAGAAGCTTCATTATCGGCCAGGACATAGCCTGTGTTGCAGAACATTTTTAAATTTACTAGTACATATGAGCCCAATGACACTAACTATTTGTTGCTCCCCATGATCACCGTCATATATAAAAACATCATTCTGAATGATATATACACCTTTCTAGATTCGTACTACTGAGTGAGGAAATAAATATATATAAAATTATCGATAATATTGAAAAATTTGCGAAGTCTATGACTAAGCAAAAGTAAATGAGCAATCAGCTGGGAGACGAGTGTCAAATTGGGAGTTTCATTACAATTAAAAATTTAAATACCTGCGACCTACAAGATCAAAAGTCAATTTGTCCTACGTTTTATACGGAGGATACACTTCATGTCCTCAGTGTGAATAGGAACAACGCGAAATTTTGGACCTCTTCTTCATGATTTCTCCACACCCTCTGCTAGTTAGTAGAATTTTAGTCATTTTCTTTCAATAGATTTTTAATTTTTATAAATGGTTGCGTTTACATCAGTCGACCAATTTCTACTACTACTACTACAACTACTACTACTCCTGCTACTGCTACCGCTACCGCTACCGCTACCGCTACCGCTACCGCTACCGCTACCGCTACCGCTACCGCTACCGCTACTGCTACCGCTACTGCTACCGCTACTGCTACCGCTACTGCTACCGCTACTGCTACCGCTACTGCTACCGCTACTGCTACCGCTACTGCTACCGCTACTGCTACCGCTACTGCTACCGCTACTGCTACCGCTACTGCTATCGCTACTGCTACTGCTACCGCTACCGCTACCGCTACCGCTACCGCTACCGCTACCGCTACTACTACTACTACTACTACTACTACTACTACTATTATTATTATTAGGGTGGTAGTAATAATAAAAATATGAATATTATTATTGTTGATTATATTACTGGATTGCACAGGGCACAAATTACTCGTAATGATCCCGGAGCTGACTGACGGCAACTACTTCCAATAAGCGAACTCTCCTATCCGTAGCATTCGCGGGCGCATCCCGGCAGAAGCTCAGCCCACGCAGAAGTCCCTCGACGGCATGTACGACTACTTCAAAGCAGACGCCGCCCTCGCCACCGCCCTCGCCCTCGCCCTCGCCACCGCCGGCGCGTCTTAGAGGCGGAGTTCGCCCGACTGAGCGTCCGCTTGCGGAACCGCGCCTCCGCCCCCGCCCTCGCCCTCGCCCCCGCCCTCGCCCCCGCCCCCGCCCTCGCCCTCGCCCCCGCCCTCGCCCACCGCCCCACCCCGTCCTCGCCCTTCACGTGCTTCGCGCGCGGCCGAACTCCGAGACGTTTGCGGAGGTCTCCTCCAACTTCCACTCACGCGCCGCTCGCTCGCTCACACACGCGCGCCTGGGTCAGGGCCGGCGGCGGCGGCGGTGGCAGCGGGTGCGGGTTGGGCGAGGTGAGAGCAGGGCGAGGGCTGCGAGGCGTGACTTCACCGCCAGACGCGCGCTCGCCTCTCGTGATTCCATGCCCTGAGACGCGTCGCTCACGGAGATGTAGCTACGTCTCGGGAGTGGAAGCTTGCAATAAGGGGGGGCTAGGAATAGTGGTCAACGTTTGGGGCGTCATTCTGCGGCCTTCTTCAGGGCGATGTGCCAATTTTTTATCTCTGAAACCTTGCTGCTGGTACGGTGGGTGCGAATGCGGGTAAAGGCACTATGTGGACAACATTCCACCGAGAGCGGCTGCCCTGAGCGTATCGGTGATAGAAACTTGGCATTCCGGGGAACGCCACGACATAGTTGTCGACGTGACAGCCATCATACTGCGGCCGTCTTCAGGGCGAAGTGCCAATTTACATCTCTAAAAACTTGGCAGTGTCGCGACATGAGAATAGTTGTCAATGTTCGGGCAATCATACTTCGTCCTTCTTCAGGGCGAAATGCCAATTTATGTCTCTGGGACTCCAGTGCTGGGTCGGCGGGCGCGGTGGCGGGTAAGGGCTCTGTGTGGGCAAGGTCGATGTGTGGGCGAGTATCGTAAACTTCACACGAGTGTATTAATAGCCATTACATCGAGTTTCATACGCTACTTTTTCTACGACTTTTGTAAGTTAAAGTTTTACAATGAATAGTTTCGTGCCAGTTGATTCTACCATGGCCACCTAGCGGACAGCTACCTAAATCTACCCTCGCATGCTGCCGCAGGTGGCTGTGGGCGTATGAGCGGTAAGGGTGAAGGGCTGTGGGGCGTTCGCAACGCGCGACTTCACCGCCAGACGCGCGCTCGCCTCTCGTGATTCCTCCGGCAGCGCTAACCCTGAGACGAGTCGCTCACAGAAAGGTGTAGCTACGTCTCGGGAATGTAGCTTGCAGTAAGGGAGGACTTGGAATAGTGGTCAACGTTTGGGCCATCATACTGCGGCCTTCTCCAGGGTGATTTGGCAACTTTTTACCTCTGGAACCCTGGTGCTGGTACGGTGGGTGCGAATGCGGGTAAAGGCGCTGTGTGTACAACAGTCCACCGAGAGCGGCTACCCTGAGCGTATCGGCGATAGAAGCTTGGCATTCCGGGGAACGCCGCGACATAGTTGTCGACGTGACAGCAATCATACTGCGGCCTTCTTCAGGGCGAAATGCCAATTTACATCTCTAAAATCTTGGCAGTGTCGCGACATTAAATTAGTTGTCAACGTTTGAGCAATCATACTTCGTCCTTCTTCAGGGTAAAATGCCAATTTACATCTCTGGGACTTCAGTGCTGGGTCGGCGGTCGCGGTTGCGGGTAAGGAGTCTGTGTGGGCGAAGTCGATGCCCGAGCGGGCGTATGAGCGGTAAGGGTGAAGGGCTGTGAGGCGTTCGCAACGCGAAACTTCACCGACAGACGCGCGCTTGCCTCTCGTTATTTTTCCGGCAGCGTCAGATCTGAGATGAGTTGCTCACAGAGACGTAGCTACGTCTCGGGAGTGAAAGCTTGCGGTAATGGGGGTAGGAATAGTTGTCAAGGTTTGGGCCATAACACTGCAGCCTTCTTCAGGACGAAATGCCAATTGACATCTCTGGAATCCCGGTGCTGGGTCGGCAGGTACGGATGCGGGTAAGGTCGTTGTGCGGTAAGTTCGATGTGCGAGCGGGCTTGTGTGCAGGTAAGGGCGTGGACTGCAAAGCTGTTGCATCGGGAGAGATGGCTCAGAGCATCAACTGGTGCCACTGCAGTGCCTCTAATCGGAAAGCCCTAGATTCGTGTCCCGACAGCGGCAAGATTTTCGACACTAGCTTGTCACCTAGGTCGAATTCAGGCGCTGTCTGGAGGAGAATTCTAACGGCAGGCTGCGTTGATCGGTAGTTTCCCGAAGTCTCTCCAATCAACACCAGGCGAATGCCGGAGCAAGTACCCTAACAAATGGGACACGGATCCCGCGCGATCTTTCTTTCCTCTACCTTGTTCCATCCTCATCCATTACACAAACACATACACTAACATGGACTACACTGCTACGCATGCCGGGAGACCGGTCGGGGGCTATTCACCCTTTCATCCCATCTTTAAAAATAGCCCATGAACTCACTTCTACCTCCATCGTCAAGAAATGAGACATTTTCTGGGAACACATTATTTTCTTTTAATAGTCGCTTAAAAAGGGAAGGTGAAAGGCACACCCCAGTGCTAGTTTTTTCTCTTATTTTCAAGTAATGAGTTATTTTTTCATAGTTTCGGATTTTTATTACTTTCTAAAATTACGAGCATTTATTATAAATGAGTACTTCAAGGAAAATTCATCAGGTTGTTTCACTTGATACAGATTGTTCTGTATGTGTTTGCATGTTCTGTTGTCTCAATTGTTTTGTATCTTATGTTATTGTATTTTTTGTTATTGTGTTACTATGTTATTTGCATTTGTTGTGTTATTCATATTGTATCTTGTACTAACTACTTATTCTATCAGAAGTTTTTTACAATGAACTTGTTTATGATAGAGCTCAGAATATAGCTATGAATATACTCAGCAATTTGTAATAGGATAATCCTGTAAGCAAATTACTAATAAAATTGAAGTATTAGAACCTTTCAGAATGCTATGTGGTAGTTTCGTCTTTCAACGCTTATCGGACGTTTAAAAAATATTAAGAAAAGTTACCATGCCTAATCTCTTTGTGGAAGCTTTGGAATTCTCTTACAGTCAGATTTGCCCATAAACACATGGCAAACGTAGTTTAGTATCTATTGATGTACAGAACAGTGGTGTGTTCTGAGTAATATAGTGCACGTGGAAGTCGTTCTTCAACGTGACCAACTGTGATCATGCGGAAACGATCGCAAATACGGAAAAGTTTTTCAATGCGCCCGTCGCACATTAAATATGAAAATATTTTAACACAACATTTCTGAAAATTATTGTAAAATATTGCTAATTACATGACGTATTATTTCTCAAATACGTAGTATTCATTTGTCAAGTACTTTGCAACTTATTCCGGGGTGTGCCTTTGATCCTCACTGTCGGGGTTTCCGGGTACCGGCGTGACATCGATAAGCGGCTGTTAACCGTTCATAATGAACCTAGGTTAACCGAGGTTACATAATTTTCTGAAATGACTCTCTGCGACGCTTTGACCTCCTACTCGTCCGGTCTTCACTGCCTATCCGATGGTTTTATATCCTCTCTTGACTTCATCCAAGTAGCCGGGCGCGCGGTCTGCGTCTAGTAAATTATGCAGAGGCAGCAGAGAGCTTCGCTGTGAAGGAGCACACATGGCGGGGCCTTTCCCATCGCTCTCACCTTCTCTTTTACTTCCCCTCACGTCTCACCCCTTTCTCTTTCTCTCTCTTTCTATCTGTCACTTAATGGATGCGAAGGTTTCAGATTTAGGAGTGTAGTAGAACCTCGATTGTCCAGGTTATTTGGACCTGATCCGGTTTATCAAATTGTCCGGATTTTTGTGATGAACCAATAAAAGCACATGTAGATGGAATTAAAGTAAAAAAAATCCCTGAAATCGTACGTAATTCGCCCTTATATTTACAGAAATAGAGCGGATAAATCAGATTTTTTTCGTTTTCAGTTACAGAAAAATTACTATATTTTAAGTGTAGAATTGCATGTACAGTCTTGATTTATTGCATATACATTGTTATACTTTGTTGCATGCACTGTTTGGCTTACATCATAAGGCAAATAAGGGCTACAACAAAATACAGTGAAGTAAATTATGTTGTAGCGGCGCATTTAAACAAATATATTCAAACATACAATATTCACTTCATTGGTTTTTTTTCGACGTATTAATCTTACTGAAAATCAACGATTCGAATTTTTTACCCACAAATTATTGACGCTCTATATCGAGCTATCAAATTGTAGATAATTCAATTTTACGATTACTTCAATTTTAGTTTAAACAAAGTTTATAGTTCACCTTACCAACAATCCACCAAAGTATAAAGTTAATTGAAATCATAATTTATGATAATTGTATTTTGATAGTAAATTGAATTGAATTAAAAATAGTAAATTGATGGTACACTATTCGATAATGGTATATGCAAAGGTTCGAATAAAAGTGAACGGCTTAAGGATTGAGCACTTGAGATTGGTTTTAAAATATAGTTGAGGCGATTCTTAAATTTCTGTTTTATTTGTCCCTTTTATATTTCTTCGCTTCTGTTAATTTTCACATCGTGTTTATTGCGACGTGTTGATTTTGAATTCAAGATATAGCAGGTTGATAGGTTGAAACATGTTATTGATGGATCAGAACGAATGCATAGTCACCTCACGTATTTAGTAGGAATTCATTGCTTTCCTCGGTGCAGGACTAAAAATTATTCATGAATTAAGTGACACGCTTGTAAGGAACAGATATCCTGGGAAGACCAGGTACTCTCTAACAACTACAAATCTGAAAAGTGTACCGATGTTACAGACTTATCAGTAATTTGTGAGAAAGTGAGACAAAAACTTCATGTTTTCTAGAATATCACATCAGCCCTACATATTTGTTGCATGGTTTTAAAATACTCTTCTCTAATCATGGCCCTCTGGAATGCATTTCTATATTGTCCAGGGTATCAGTCTTTATTTTCCAATACAGGTTTACAAAACTTTTGTATTCTATTTTTGTGTAGTTGTAGAATTCACATAGTTCTGACAACACTGCGATGGAAACAGTGAGTTGTAAGCTAAGATGTTAGTAACGCATAAAGTGAAATATTTCAGTACTAAGCATCTGTTTCCTCTAATACGGGAAAGTAAGTGCTGTTGCTGTTGTAGCACCACTAGTTTTCATCGAATTAAAGTGCATTGTTGACCACCTATTGTACGATGCTTAAATAAGATTTAAATTGCTCATAGAATTAAAAGAACATAAACATTCGTGGAAGTTAACTTCAAATAACGTGTTTTAAAATTAAATAACGCCCAAATGAGTCCAAAAGAGTCCATTCAAAACTGAATATTTATTACGCCTACCTATAATTCAATAGTGCTGAATGTTCTGTAAGTTGACGAAAGTAAAACGAAATTCGCATCATGTCGTGTACAGTGGATGAATCAATTTATATATCCAGAAGCAATACTTGTTACTGCCGAAGTAAAGTATTTTTCTGATATGAATTTTCAATTCAAGCACGAAATTAAAACTAATATGAATAATTTTTATTATTTTATTATTACAAATATCTTAATATTTGTAAAATAGTATCTTATTTTTAAAAAAAACTTCGAGTTTTATCATGTTTTCATAATTGCCCTTTAAATGAAAGCTCGTCAAAAGCAGTAAATTTTTACACTCACGATTTAGGTATTTCTCTTCTAAGAATAAATTTTGTCCTTATGTGTCTGGTTCTAATACAACAAAGTACACTTGATGTTATTTTCCTACAAAAAATGTCTCGTGGAGAAATAATATAAATAACACAACGAAAACCTACTTTACATGTTGGATGCATGTGAAATAACGTTACCCACATAACCAGAGCGCATCAAGATCGACGTAGGTTTTACATTTCCAGATTGAGAACATTTCGCGTGATCGACCACACATTCCCTCCGCCGACCATTCACCTCCCAAATCCAGAAGTCACGCAACGCCGTCCTTCGAGCGAGATCGAAAGCTCTCAAGCGGAGTCCGTCATGTGTGCGTCTTCACAGAAGACACTCCGCCCCCCGTACATAATTAAACGATCGGCCTGCAACTGGCCGGATGGGTTGCTTCACCGGCTCGCCCCCTCCTGCCGGCCACACGGCATAAGTCATGACATGTAAGGTTACATGTGCTGTTTGCACACACCGGGTGCGTGACTCCTGATGGCGTGTGGCGACCCGGTCACCGGGGAGGGGGAGAGGGAGACGGGGAGGGGGATAAGGAAGGGGGTGGGCGGGGCCACGTGGGCGGTAGTGTTGCCAACCGACTGAATTCCGAAGTATGAATACGTGCTGTATTGTGATTTATAACGGCTATTTTTAGGGCGAGAATATGAGGAGAAGGAGTGAAAAAGTAGGGCCCGCCCTGCTTTGTGGAGTCTTTTGTAAGCAAACATAATAGCGCTGCCGAAAATCCATGAATGTCATGCATGCATCGGTATTGTGAACATTTCGTTATGCGACTAGTGAATGCATTGAAAGGAATATACGTAAGAATTCGAAGAACGATGCTCTTTTATAATAGTAATGCAGTAAGAACCAATTATGTATTATTTGAAAAACAATAATTCTAATATTTTAAACAAATAATCAGTCGAAATAAAACATAGTGTAAAATTTGAAGTTATTTCATTGGATTTCATGTGAATATTGTTCGTCATTATCTGCTTAATAAATGTAGCAATGCTGAAAAGTTCCATTTTTACATCTTCATTCTAGTTACTATTCAGACATGACAAAATAATAATTCGAGAAGAAATTCAATCAATCAATTCAATTCTGGAAACCTGCCAGTATCTCAGTCTCATAATGCAGTTTTGATACCACTATATAATTGGTTCGTGAGTTTCGACCAAATGGCAGAGAGAAGCTTCGATACTGTCAGTGTCGAAAGTGTGGCAATATCCCTACCTAAGAGGGGTGACAAAACAACTGTAATGTATAGAGACCGGATGTTTAGGAAAATACCAATTTTATTCTAATGAAAATATTTAAAGGCAATTAATATATGTATATGAATTATGGAAAATTAAACATTCTGCCGGCCGGCCCCGTGGCCGAGATCGCTAAAGCAGTAGTGCTGTAATGGTCTTGGACCATGGGGTCGCGGGTTCGAGTCCCGCCTCTGGCATGGTTGTATGTGCTCGTCCTTTCCCCCCCTATCATCACCATATCGTGTCATCATGCCTTAACGTTACCGCCAGTAGTGGTGGATCATGACCGAAGTAGCTGATGCGACCTTAAATAACAACAAAAAAACATTTTGATGAATTATTTATTTTACCTTTTGTAGGTCTTTTATGACGTAAATCCCTTTTTAGACATGTTTTTCCTTTTTTAATTTTTTTCTTTAAAATGAATGCATTTTTCATTCTAGTCTTGATTTCAAAAACACGTTTAAATCATTTTCAGTTCTACTAAAGGGCCGTCCATAAATTACATAACGCAAATTTCGAATATTTTCAATACCACCTCCCCTCTTGTAACGCACCTCCCTAACTCTACGTAACGCTGCCTCAGATCCCCCTCCCTCCACCTTTAGCGTTTAGCGTAGTTTATGGATTACCCCTAATCACATTAATTGTCTACTGGTAACGAATCTATTTTTGTCGAGACTAAAGCTTTCATTTGTTTTTTTATTTATTTATTTTATTTATTTGTCAAAAAACAGTAAAAAACTGTATATGACGTGTAACGAAAAACCCCTCTCACTTGTACTGATATCGATCACGCCCACTAAACAGGCGCCAATGCAACGAAAAAACCCCCTTTCCTATTTACTAAAACGCCCTACGAACTGGGCACTAATGTAATGAAAATCTCCCCTCTCAACTCCTATTGTTGATCACGAAAAACTTCCTTGCTGATCACCTGTAATATCTACAATGCACACCACTGTGCCCCCCCTTTTTACTATCCGGAGTTTTCCTGTTTACATAAATTTATCAGGGCGGGCCGTGATTTGTTCTCTACAGAACACAAGCGCCACGCCAATGCAGGGACCAGGATCAGCTAGCTATGTGATAAAAACACCGGTTACGTAACATCAAAACGAGAACTCAAAATCTCGTTTGTTTATTTTCTTTTAACCAACAGAAACATTAATACCCTCATAAAAGAATCAATACCACACAACATCAACAAAACACGATATCATAAAAATCACAAAAATCAATAAACATATTATACCCAAATGTTATTACGAAATAATGAGCTCAATACTGTGGCCACACCCATTACATTGCAATCCCCCCAAAATGTTTCCAGTTTTGGCTTTGTAAACCATTATTCTTCCCAAGAGCAAAGAAATCAAAGTCATTGACTTCACTGGAGTGTTGCAAAACAAAAAAAAATATTCCACTTCCCTTGCGTTGTTAACCAAGCGGCGACCAGGTCCACACACACACGATCTCACGCCGTCATGCGTAAGAACTCTGCTCCACTGCTGCCTGCTAGCGCCGAATTACCAGTGCCCCCCAAATTGGCACTGACCACGGCGACGATATGCAAAGACGCGCTCGAGTCTGCTGCACCTCGGCACACCTCGTTCGGCGACACCCGCTTCGATTTTTCAATGGTCGAAGTAACACCAGTTCCAAACATTAGTGGAAAAACTTTCAAAATTCACAAAACTCAAAATTAGGATCGCGCGTGGCATAGCTTTATATATTACCACTAAAATAGTTCACATCACACGGCATACAGTTCCGCCACCTTGCGAATACAAGTCCGAAGGAGCAACACCTTCTCGAAATTTTATAAGTTCGCGTGTTAAAATAATATCACGAGTGACGCGGAGTACAACTCGCCACGAAGTTATTCACTCCTCTCACAGTTTATAATAGTTCACTAGTACGAGTCCAGAAGAGAACACTTCATCAAAAATTACAAATCCAAATTTTTTAAAATTATTCTTGCAACAAGCGACGCGGATTCTGCCTCTCGCTACCAAGCTATTCCCTCGTCTCTCTCCCATTGTTGTCCTAAAGCATTTATAGCTTTTTTCCGAACAAAACAATAGCGCCTCTACTGTCTTCTGCTTTATAACTTATAAAAATAGTTTATTATTAATTTCTAACACTTCCTGGATTGTCTTATTATATTGTAAAATTCCCAATTAAAATTTCGTATCCATTCCACTTCTTAGACATCACTTTTCTCGCTTCATTTTGTTAAAAGAATGCTTTTTCGTGCGTCTCATGCCTACAAACATCGCTCGTTTATTTCTCAATTAACTCATGTAACATAATGTTTATCTATTAATGTTCGGCGTCCTAAAATTGTGTCACCACGTTTATAATTTGGCCCGTATTCCACGGAATACTTTGGTATATGCCAAATCTCGGTAGACACACTAGTTTTCGTTTAATTTATTAATATATCCAAACTTTTCTGAAGGGACGTCACGACCATTGTTGTTTTAGTTCTGTAACATGTTAAAATCAATGTCATGATCACAAAACTCGCGATATTATGCGTTTCTGTGACCCGATTTAGCTGAAACAAACTTTATTGTGTTCCTTATAATTTTGTGCGTTGACTAGTAACATGCAACCATTAATTAACCACGGCGTTCACATGCTCGCCTGAAATACTCGTTTTCTCTTAGATCACCTTCACTTGTTTTTCTATATTCCGCTCTGGAAGTTTCTACATAAAGTTCTATACCCGGTTCATAAACCAATGGTCACTTCATGTTATCTACCTATTTCATTTGTAATAGATGGCTAAACTATTACAACTTCCCCTCCCTAGACGTCGGTCACTCGCTGACGTAGTCACGATGTACCGACTTCTACTACTCTAACTCAGCAAACTCGTCATGTCTTGATCAATTGTTGGCCTCAGTGGCACCTGCTACGCTTCACACTTGCGGTTCTAACCCCTGCCTATCGTACGTGCACCTGTTGCACCACCTTGACCGTAGCATTACCTATTGTACATTCACCTGACACAAATTCGCGATTTGTACCTGTCGCACTTTCACTCACTCACTATTCCAATCTTGCTTTCTTACTTATAAACATGACTTACATACTAAAACTACAACTAAAATACACTTACATACTTAACACAACAAAATATACACTTAACAACCGTTCTTCTATCCCCCTTGGCTTCTATCGTTCAACCATTTCTTTATACGGTTTCATATTAAACCAGTTTTGGACCCCACAATCATGTCCTTGGTTCGACAAAACAACACTGTTATTGTCTAGTACCTTTTCAATTACGTATGGGCCTTCAAAGATAGGAAAGAACTTCCGAAACAATTTCCGCTCGGACGATGACGAGTGAGGCGACTTCACCAGAACTTTGTCACCTACGCGATACACCCCCCGATAGAACTGCCCTTGAGCCCCTTTTCCACGACTGGCTGCCTTCTTCAATTGGTCATAGATAATTTGATGGTTTCCCGTAATCGCCCACTGGAAACAGGACTGCGCCCAGCGCCGATCCGCTACTGTCCGTCTGCAAGTACATTCGCCTACGGAAGTCGGGGTAACGTACCACGTACGTCTCTTCAAAAGCCCGTAGCAGCTGTTCGTAAGCTTCCTGGCATTGTTGCGTCCAATTCCACCTGTTCCCCTTTCGAAGCAAGTGTAACAGCGGCACTACCTTCTGTGAGTAGTTCTTAACAAATCGAGAGTAATAGTTTAAAATACCGAATAATCGGCGAAGTCCACGGATATTCTTAGGCGGTGGCAACTTTTGAATCATTTCCTTTTTACATTCCTGAATCTCGATTCCCTCACCGGAAATTTCGTGTCCCATAAATTGTACTTTAAGTTGACAAAACTTACATTTTTCTATATTTAATTTCAGGTTGTAGGTTCGAAAAATCTCAAACAATTGCCTTAAATCTCGCAAAAGCGCCTGTAAATCTGGTGAAAATAACCCGATGTCATCCACATACGTTATTAACGTCTCCTTCAACTCAGCCGGGATGACGTCATCCAAGTAGCGGATTAACGCCGCCCCCGAGTTCTTCAATCCGAATGGCAACCGTGTAAATGAATATACAGTTCCCTCGAACCTAAAACTGATATATTTCTGGGATCCGGATTCAACTGCAATTTGCCAATACGCTGACGAAAAATCAAGGGCGCTAAAGATAGCCGCCCCTCCTAACTTCACGATCATATCATTAATGGTGGGTGGTGCTTCGTAGTGGGGAATCGTTACGGCATTCAACTTTCGTGCGTCGAGGCAAATCCTTATACTGCCATTCTTCTTTGCCACGACTACTAATGAACTTACATATGGGGTGATAGCCCTCTTAATGATACCCTTCTGTTCCAGTTCAGCTATCAATTGTCGCACTTGTGCCCGGTGCGCGTATGGGATAGGGTATTGCTTCGTCACAAACGGTGTAGCATCACTGATCTCCAACCGAAATTTATAACCTCTCACTGCCTCTGATGACTCGTGAAACACGTCTACAAACTTCTCCAAGAGTTGCCGAATTTCTTCCGGGCCGTTCTCTTTGTCAACGACACCTTCCACAGCACGTTCCACGCCCTGGAGAACCTCTTCCATCGAAGCCTGCACTTCGTCCCCATCGACCGCCGCCTCATCATCTTCAGCGACCACTAAGCCACCACCAATACAACCTCGTAACCGTAATGTAATTACACCTGTGCTTACGTCTACGACGGCTTGGTAGGCCCTTAATGCGTCCATTCCGATGATAATCTCGCGTACGAGTCCTCGGACCACTATTGCCGCTACCTCGATGGTCAGTCCCTCCACGCAGAATTCCAACCAAACTTGTCTTCCCGTGGTACTTGCTGCCTTCCGGTTCGCCATCACGACCCTTAGCTTCCGCGTTGGTAATTCAACCAGCTCTTGTCCATCCCTCTTCAACTCCTCACACAATTCTTCAGATATTGCACTGATGCTACTTCCCGTATCTACCAACGCATACACCTGTCTCCCATAGCACGTGCCCTTCAACACTAAACACTTGCTCGGCTTCGCACCTTCCATTGTTTCTTCACGAAGCAATTCATCTCCCGCGACCATTACACTTGTTGTTGCTAGTACCGTAACCTGATTCCCTTCCACGTCATTTGGTTCGGGCCACCCTCCCGCACCAAAGCTATCTAGTTTTCCGGCCTTCTGTCTACATTCCTCTTTGCTTCCGATTCACCTTGGTTCATATCTTGACGACCCCCACCATTTTCTTTTGGTTTTGGTTTGCTGTTGTGACGGCCCACCTTGTGGCTTACCTTGTCTTGGCGCTTTCTCTCCCGTGCGCACTTCAACCGCGCATACATTTTCCTGTCGGTACTTCGTGCCGTTATATCCATTCGTACCGCCCCCATTATTACCAAAGCGTGACCTCTCATTTGGGGAATCTTGGTCATTTCCATCATTCGTCTGATCGAACCGACTAACACGCTCGATCAGCTCATCTATTGTTTCCGGCATATTATTCCATAACAAGTTACGGACGTTACCCGGCATCTGTCGTATCAATATTCTAATAATTTCAGCGGGATCGAAATTCTCGCTACAAATCTTGAACGCACTTACTTTGCGCGTCACGAAATCGCACATGCTTTCTGCACTTCCCTTCCGGTACTTTTCCGACATCAAGCGATATCTTAACTCGAACCGATGATGCTGGTTCCAATAACGCTCTAAGAATTTCCCCCTCCACTCTTCATAACTTCTCGGAGTCGGTGTAAGAGCCTGCCACCAATACTGGGCCTTCGAACTTAACGCCTCCTCCACGAATCTTAATTTCATCGTCTCAGGCGTATCGTTCACAAGAAAATAATTTTCTAACGCCGTTAGAAAAGAATACGGCTGTTCCTTGCTTTCTCCGTGGAAGCGTAAATAATTCGGGAGTGCCGCGTGACTGACAACGTTCCCAACATTCGCAGACCTCTGCGCCGCGTACATACGTTCTTCTAACTCAGTTACCCTTTTGGAGAGCATTTCATTGACACTTCTTGTTTGTTCTAATTCATCCGGCCTCAGATTACTGATTTCTCTTTGAACTGTTGACATAATGTTCTCGCCTATCCCGTTCATGGAATCCTCGAGTAATATTAATCGCGCGTCCTGCCGTTGTGTTGTTTCTTTAACGACCTGCAAATTTTTGTTAATGTCATCGAACTGGCGGTGATGTCCGTCTACCACCTGTTGGACGGCTAATACGGACGACTTGACTTTGCCCACTTCTGCGCTAAATTGCATATTAACGGATTCCTGGACTGCGAACCGCGATTCTATCTTTTCTTCAGCGATCTTCGCGTCGTTTTCCAACTTGGAAATCTTCGCAAACGTCTCGGTTCTCAAGCCACTGACGTCGTTCCGGATTGCCAATAATGCAGAATCTAATGACTCCATTCTGCCCTCTAATTTACTCTCCAAACTGATATTATTCTCTACCATTTGCTGGCGCAAATTAACATTACTTTCTTCTATCTTGGCTTGCAAATTGTTTTCTCGACGGGCATTATCCGATTTTATTTCTGCCATTAACAACTGTAACATAGCATTCAGACTCGACTCTGTAACGCCTCGTTCTTCAGCTGTGGTACGCGCTACTTCACCGGGATCATGACCCCCATCCCCCACTACCTGACCAACAGCCATTTCATTCGCGACTAACGCGACATTATCTTCCCCTTCGACCTCCAAATTTGGTAACCGCTGATAATCCTCACCATCGTCACAAGCAGATATCGTCTCGGAATCAGATCCTTCCCTGATGCTAATTAGTTTGCCACTTCGTGTTTCCATTTTTGTTATATTTCTTTATCACGTGCTAGCTATTAACAACCTGTCCTGGTTTCCTACCCCGGCGTTGCGTTTGCTAATCACGCCCCACGAATTGGGCGCCAATGTAACGAAAAACCCCTCTCACTTGTACTGATATCGATCACGCCCACTAAACAGGCGCCAATGCAACGAAAAAACCCCCTTTCCTATTTACTAAAACGCCCTACGAACTGGGCACTAATGTAATGAAAATCTCCCCTCTCAACTCCTATTGTTGATCACGAAAAACTTCCTTGCTGATCACCTGTAATATCTACAATGCACACCACTGTGCCCCCCCTTTTTACTATCCGGAGTTTTCCTGTTTACATAAATTTATCAGGGCGGGCCGTGATTTGTTCTCTACAGAACACAAGCGCCACGCCAATGCAGGGACCAGGATCAGCTAGCTATGTGATAAAAACACCGGTTACGTAACATCAAAACGAGAACTCAAAATCTCGTTTGTTTATTTTCTTTTAACCAACAGAAACATTAATACCCTCATAAAAGAATCAATACCACACAACATCAACAAAACACGATATCATAAAAATCACAAAATCAATAAACATATTATACCCAAATGTTATTACGAAATAATGAGCTCAATACTGTGGCCACACCCATTACATTGCAATCCCCCCAAAATGTTTCCAGTTTTGGCTTTGTAAACCATTTATTCTTCCCAAGAGCAAAGAAATCAAAGTCATTGACTTCACTGGAGTGTTGCAAAACAAAAAAAATATTCCACTTCCCTTGCGTTGTTAACCAAGCGGCGACCAGGTCCACACACACACGATCTCACGCCGTCATGCGTAAGAACTCTGCTCCACTGCTGCCTGCTAGCGCCGAATTACCAGTGCCCCCCAAATTGGCACTGACCACGGCGACGATATGCAAAGACGCGCTCGAGTCTGCTGCACCTCGGCACACCTCGTTCGGCGACACCCGCTTCGATTTTTCAATGGTCGAAGTAACACCAGTTCCAAACATTAGTGGAAAAACTTTCAAAATTCACAAAACTCAAAATTAGGATCGCGCGTGGCATAGCTTTATATATTACCACTAAAATAGTTCACATCACACGGCATACAGTTCCGCCACCTTGCGAATACAAGTCCGAAGGAGCAACACCTTCTCGAAATTTTATAAGTTCGCGTGTTAAAATAATATCACGAGTGACGCGGAGTACAACTCGCCACGAAGTTATTCACTCCTCTCACAGTTTATAATAGTTCACTAGTACGAGTCCAGAAGAGAACACTTCATCAAAAATTACAAATCCAAATTTTTTAAAATTATTCTTGCAACAAGCGACGCGGATTCTGCCTCTCGCTACCAAGCTATTCCCTCGTCTCTCTCCCATTGTTGTCCTAAAGCATTTATAGCTTTTTTCCGAACAAAACAATAGCGCCTCTACTGTCTTCTGCTTTATAACTTATAAAAATAGTTTATTATTAATTTCTAACACTTCCTGGATTGTCTTATTATATTGTAAAATTCCCAATTAAAATTTCGTATCCATTCCACTTCTTAGACATCACTTTTCTCGCTTCATTTTGTTAAAAGAATGCTTTTTCGTGCGTCTCATGCCTACAAACATCGCTCGTTTATTTCTCAATTAACTCATGTAACATAATGTTTATCTATTAATGTTCGGCGTCCTAAAATTGTGTCACCACGTTTATAATTTGGCCCGTATTCCACGGAATACTTTGGTATATGCCAAATCTCGGTAGACACACTAGTTTTCGTTTAATTTATTAATATATCCAAACTTTTCTGAAGGGACGTCACGACCATTGTTGTTTTAGTTCTGTAACATGTTAAAATCAATGTCATGATCACAAAACTCGCGATATTATGCGTTTCTGTGACCCGATTTAGCTGAAACAAACTTTATTGTGTTCCTTATAATTTTGTGCGTTGACTAGTAACATGCAACCATTAATTAACCACGGCGTTCACATGCTCGCCTGAAATACTCGTTTTCTCTTAGATCACCTTCACTTGTTTTTCTATATTCCGCTCTGGAAGTTTCTACATAAAGTTCTATACCCGGTTCATAAACCAATGGTCACTTCATGTTATCTACCTATTTCATTTGTAATAGATGGCTAAACTATTACAGACGTGAGGGGGAAGAGATTTATCTGCGCACATTTTCTTGAGGGCCAGAAAAAAAAGGGATGCAGAGGCCTTGGGATCGACAGGGACACTGGATGCGGCGGGGGATAGTCAGCTGCAGTGGTCATTAGTCCCTTAAGTGTAGTGAATGTTTCGTTCCGGGAGGGGGCGGTGATCCCTTCCTCGCTAGATGGTGAAATCCGTCGCTGACCGACACGTTGTCTAAGGGGCGATTTCCCTCTCCAGGCATCACCTCAGCGAGGCACCGCCATATTCAGGACAAGCTTTAAGCTCCCGACATGTGTGGTAGTGTGGTGCATGCTAGTGAAAGTGTATATAAGTAAGGAGTGAAGCAGGAACAAGAAAGAGGAAGGAATGATCACGCGCGGTCCGTGACCCGTTTGTTAGGATTCTGTTCTGGTATTCGGAGGAACCACGTCAACCACTGATCAGACCAACTAGCCGTTAGAATTCTTCTCTAAACTGCCGCTGAATTCGACCCATCTAGCTACATTATTTATTTATTTATTTATTTATTTATTTATTTATCTATCTATTTATTTATTTGTCAAAAAACAGTAAAAACTGTATATGACGTGTGCAACATACAGTATCAGCGACGTATAAGCGACTCTGACAGTTGGATGCGCTGTTGCCACGCATTACTACCTACAAGGCGCCACCTACATCATAAATTAAATCTCAGAACATTAACCCTTACTGACAGGCTATGTCACGTCTTGATTTCATGTTCATAACCTTCACCAAACCCGAATCTCATCGCCTCCGCGACTTCGTGTGAGTTAGATGAGCTGCAACTCTGAACTCTGGCTGTGAGAAAGAAAACAAATCCTCGCAAGCTGATTGCTTCAGAGCAGGTCACATGACGCACCACTGCCCGAGGCGAGAGAACCGTCAGTCACTTAAAAGCTGCTGGTACTGTATACTTAGGTTTTGTTTCTTGGCGCGTGGGGGAGTGTCATCGCGATGGAATATCTCACGGTATTTCGGTTGTGCCGATGATCGCGACTGTATCGAGCAGTGCTGGTGATCATGCGACTCCTGGCGGCAGAAGCGAAAACGACGCGAAATACCGTGAAATATTCCATTTTGATGACACCCTCCCCACGCGCCAAGAAAGAAAAACCGAAGTATAGTAAGGAAAATCCGTTACCGTGGCTAGCCCTAGGACCTCCCGGCCAATGCTGCTTCAAGGCCAGCGATAGTGCTGGCTCTGAGCGCGTCGGTGAAACGGAGCGTGGTGGCGGGCGGCGGGGGGGCAGGCGGGGACAGCGGTGACGAAGTGGCCGACGCGGAGCGCCGGGTCCTCCGGAGCTGTGTCGCGACGGCTAGGCGCCACGCTGCGCGTGCGTCACTTGTTTTCGCGGATGCTTCGTGATGAGCGTGCCGGTGGTCCCGCGGCACCCGACCGCCCACCAACTCCGCCCCCGCTGCTCCCACTCGCAACCACCCACACGACCGCAACGCGCAGAAGGGAGAGAAGAGGACCAAGAAATGGAAGCTATGAAAGAGAGATGATGTAAAATGTGAGAAAGAATGAGATGTAACAGCAAGAGATGGGAATAAACACGAAGGAGAGGGAGGACCAGAGAAGGACAAGAAGAACAAGAAGACGAACAAGAAGACGGACAAGAAAAGGACAAGAAAGCGAACAAGAAGAAGGACAAGAAAAGGACAAGAAGGCGGACAAGAAGATGGACAAGAAGGCGGACAAGAAGGCGGACAAGAAGGCGGACAAGAAGGCGGACAAGAAAGCGGACAAGAAAGCGGACGAGAAGACGGACGAGAAGACGGACGAGAAGACGGACGAGAAGACGGACGAGAAGACGGACGAAAAGACGGACGAGAAGACGGACGAGAAGACGGACGAGAAAAGGACACAAAGGACACGAAGGACCAGAAGGACACGAAGAAGGACACGAAGAGGGACACGAAGAGGGACACGAAGAGGGACACGAAGAGGGACACGAAGAGGGACACGAAGAGGGACACGAAGAGGGACACGAAGAGGGACATGAAGAGGGACACAAAGAAGGGCACGAAGAAGGGCACGAAGGACACGAAGAAGGCGAATATGAATTCTAGATTTCTCAGTGTGGAGGATTAAGTGGCTGTGACGATTCCCGAGAAGCACCGCGCAGGTACACGGGACGCACCCGGCGAACGCGGTCACCGCTTCGCGTCCAGCGCGCGCAGATTGGCTAGTAATGCCGACGGCGACGGTGGCGGTGGAGACGCTAGTTACAACGTGGGAGGCGCCGGGGGCGGCGGGCGAGGGGCGAGCGAGCGACGTCGTTCCGTGCGCCCATTACACGCTGCGCGGGCGGGAGACGACAAATGAGGGTCACGGCGCGCGGGTCGCGCCGGGGCACGCGCGTGTGTCGGGGCTCACGAACGTCCGCCGCCGCCGCCACCGCCAACGCCGCCAGCGCTGCCTTCCCTCGCCCTGCAGTCTTTCCAACGACGAATTTCCTAATGCCAAATTCCCTTACGTCCGTGCGAAAAAAACAGGTCTTGGATTCCGTGACCTTACACAACTTTTAAATATTGTAGTATTAATATTATTTTTACTATTATTACTATTATTATTACTATTATTATTTCTATTATTACTATTATTACACAACATTGTTTTTCTCGGCAGTCACCGGATATATATTTGACTTCGTGTCGGGTTAGTAACCAAGACACAGGCCAATTCATGTTTCGTCGTAATTTAGGAATTTTCGCACAATCCTGCATGTGTTTAAGATTATTGACTTTTGCATCGTTTTGAAAGTATGTTTTGGCATTCGAATACGTTCCAGATTTTGTATGGATGTTATTTGGTACAACCCCGTGAACGAAATGACCAGAGGAATAATTTGGACTTTTTGGAGATGCCAAAGTGCCTTGACTTCTGCTGCTAGTTCTGTGTTCTTCGTTATTTTTTCTGCATGTGCTGTATGAAGATTTTCTGCTTGTGGAACAGTGTTCTCAATCAGGTAGCCAATCTTTTGCCCTTAGTCTACGAAGGTTATGTCAGGTCTGTTATATCTGTAATAATTTCTCTGTCACAGTACAACTTATAGTTGGAACTTTCAAGTACAGTATCGGAAACATATTTGTAATATGTACAGGTCGTTTCTTGTAGTTTGGATTTCGCCACCAGTTTCTGGTGGATAATATTTGCAACTATTATTACTATTATTATTATTATTACTAGTCGCGTGATCGCGATTATATCGAGCAGCGCTGGCTATCATGCGACTCCTAGCGGCACAACCGAGAACGACGCGAAATAACATCAGATATTCCATCGTGAAGACAAGCCCCCACGCGTCAAGAAATAAGTATACCCAAGTATAGTTCAACGATCTGGACTTCCAACCACTCCCCGCCCACTGTGCACTTTCTCCGCTTCCATCGCCCGCGTGTGGCGCCCACCCACGCGCCCGCCCGCGCCTGATCAGGCGACCTCCGCGCGCGCGCGCGTGTGTGCGACGTCCGCGAGGAAGCACGTCGCGCAAAGTATAGCCCCCAACGCGCATGCGCAGAGACGCGACCGGCGACGGCCGCGGCGGAATCCCCTGCTCTGGGATGCCTCCGCTCGGCGTGTGCCAAAGGCCGTCATTATTGTGGAATGATGCGGTCCTTGGTTGTTACGGAAAAGTTGATATTGCTTTCTTCATATTCTATGCTTCCTTTTCGTTTTGACCTGAATAGTCTGTGGAACGGCTCCCGTTTTAAAGTCCTTAGTGCTGTCTGGAAATATTTCGATATGTCTCGTGGCCAAAGATTTGGGGACAGACGATCGAATTTATTGCTAAACGATGTCCATCGTTCATCGATAGCACGGGCATATACTCAAAATAGTTGTTTACGCTCCAAGGGCATTTTAAGGGTTCTAATGGTCGAGCGGTGACAAAACGCCTGAGGCCTTTGGTTCCTTAGCTCATTAGAACCAAACAAACTGTGATACATATATAATTTTATTTTTTACTTAATTTTATTGATTCAGATACACTTATTTACTAATTAACTACATGTTAACTTAACTCAGTTTGTCTTTTCATATATCCTTCCCATAATTTCCTTCCATAATTCCCTCTGTAAGTGTACATGTATCATTGAACTGTTTTCATATTATCCCCGTAACTACGTTCTTCTCGATCCAAGAAAGTAATGCGGGGTATATCGAACTCCATATTGAAGGAAATAAGAAGTTATAACGTATCATTAAAAAATAAAAAAAATTAAAAGTTGTCAGACCCAAAGACTTGACGCATGTTTCTCTACCTATGTCGACGCGCTGAATTTGAATGTGAAGCCAGAATTCCGCCATTTCCAGTTATTCGCTTTAAAAAACAACTGGAAATTGGTGGCGTAATTCTGGCTTAGGATTCAGCGCGTCGACATACATAGAGAAATATGTGCCATGTCATTGGGTCTGACAACAACCTCCAAAAACAAAAAAGTACAATTCAAGGTGTTTTTTCGCGATTAAAAAAGACTGGAGGATAGTGGCGCAATTTTGACTTGATTCGGATTCAGTGCGTCGACATACGAAGAGAAACATGTCACATCTTTAGGTCTCACAACTTTTATTTTGTGAGCATGTGTAATTGTGTGCAAGTCACACTTTCTTCACTTGCCACATGAAGTGGTGTGGCGTAGAGGATCTCAAAATCTATTTCCCCTCGTTCGTTAAACCATTTGAAGGGATTGAGGCGGTAACAATTTAGGCCACACCAGTCACAGGAAATCTCCCACTATTGGATAACGTTGATATCACTTTTTCTTTTTTGTATTTATTTTTATTCACTCATCAACCTTGAGACTTTACATGTGATGGTTTCAGTAAATAACAGATCAACACATTTGTCACAATATTTACATTTGATGTTAACCCAATTGGAATCCTGTATTTTTTGCTATTTTTATGTTTATTTCGTTTGTGTAAATAGAGTGGATTACAGGGGGAAAGAAATTATTGTTTTATGGCATCGTGGGGGCAGGGGTTTTAATTCTTGGAAAGTGTGAGGGTGATTTTCTTAGCGGAATGGTAGTTACTTTTGGGGATGAAAAGATGCATAGGAAGAAGCTGCAGTTTAATTGTTTTATGAAGGATATCAGGGATTCAAAGTCAGGATCGCGGTATAGGTGATTTCGGAAAAAGTAGGATGTTTGTGTTTTTGCGGAGAAATTTTAAAGAAATGTTTGAATTCAATATTTGAGTTTAATATGTAATGATGTAAACTATACTGGAACGACGTAAGTTAAAATGGGGCGGATGATAGTTTAATATCACGATTTTTGTCGAAGTATTGCTTACTTTGTTCTTCCCCAAGTTCTTAATGTATCTGAGCTTTGAAACAAGACATGTACTTTTAAACACTCAGACCCAAATCGAGATATTAGCATTCATGAATAACAGGAGACTTTGTGTGGCTGATGTGGCTTACTTGATAACTGACACAAGCCCTGCAATTATAAATCAGCAACGGAAAGGGTTAGTCATGTAATTCGTACGGAATCATGTAAATGTAGAGGTAATTTATCAACTTTTATTTATTTTTTTTTTTTTTAATAAACTTCTGGCCCTCAAGAAAATGTGCGCAGATAAATTTCTTTCCCCACACGTCATATACAGTTTTTACTGTTTTTTTGACTAAATAAATAAATAAATAAATAAATAAATAAATAAATAAACTTAGCTCAGGGAAAACATTTAAACGTGCTGGGTGAAAAGTTAGAAAATGTTTCAACGTTACAAATCCATTCAATTGCCTCCTTCTTGTCACGTTATTAGTGAAGTAATTAAGAAGAAAATATGTTCCGTGCACTAATGTGTCCCATGATGTGACTTTGTTACTGTGAAACATGCTTTTTGATAGTTAAATTTGATCAAAGAATTGTCCCCCCAATGAGGACTCAAACGCAGGTCCCTCGCACTATTATTCTAAACTACTGAGCTTCCGAGACGACCAACTCTTTAAACGGTTTCTTGGGTCCGATTTAATGCCGTTATGATACTCGGTTTTTGCCATTCTCTCACCTTATTGGAGAAAAAATTACTTTGGTTGGTGTCGCTCCCGGCACCGGTTGGTGTGACAATTCTTGGAACAATTTTAATTATTAAATACATTTGTTACGCAATAAAGAGGTCAAATCACTGGAAATAATTACTGTACAAAACATATTTCCGACTTAATTACCTTATCACTCAGAGCAGCCGGCCGCTACAATCCTCTCGCAAAAAGCAGAATTCGACTTCTTCCTCGACTCAGGACAATGTTACTCGTCTCAGTACAATCTTACTCTGCTCAGCGGTCTTTTATGCTGCTCAGGGGAATCTTACTCTGCATAGGGCAATGTTACTCTGCTCAGAGCAATCTTACTCTGCTCAGGGGAGTCTTACTCTGCTGAAGGGAGTCTTACTCTGCTCAGGGGAGTCTTACTCTGCTCAGGAGAGTTTTACTCTGCTTAGGGGAGTCTTAATCTGCTCAGGGAAGTCTTATTCTGTTCAGGGGAGTCTTACTCTGTTCAGGGGAGTCTTACTCTGTTCAGGGGAGTCTTACTCTGTTCAGGGGAGTCTTACTCTGTTCAGGGGAGTCTTACTCTGTTCAGGGGAGTCTTACTCTGTTCAGGGGAGTCTTACTCTGTTCAGGGGAGTCTTACTCTGTTCAGGGGAGTCATATTCTGCTCAGGGGAGTCATATTCTGCTCAGGGGAGTCTTACTCTGCTCAAGGGAGTCTTACTCTGCTCAGAGGAATCTTACTCTGCTCAGAGGAATCTTACTCTGCTCAGAGGAATCTTATTCTGCTCAGAGGAATCTTACTCTGCTCAGAGGAATCTTACTCTGCTCAGAGGAATCTTACTCTGCTCAGAGGAATCTTACTCTGCTCAGAGGAATCTTACTCTGCTAAGAGGAATCTTACTCTGCTCAAGGGAATCCTGGCCAGAGAAAGTTTATCCTCAATGGAGAAATTTTGAGCAGAGAAGCGTAGTCCTGGGCAAATAGGATTTGCGATTCCTGTGAGGGAAATAGGATTTCTACGAGAAGAGTAGGACTTGTGCCGAGTGAGAGCCCGTGCGGCGGGGCGGCCTGGTGCGAGCTGGCATTCGATGTGTTCCGCATGGCGTTGTCTGAGGGAAATCTTACTCTTCTCAGGGCACTTAATCTACTCAGGGCACTTAATCTGCTCAGGGCACTTAATCTGCTCAGGGCACTTAATCTGCTCAGTGCACTTAATCTGCTCAGGGCACTTAATCTGCTCAGAGCATTTAATCTGCTCAGGGCACTTAATCTTCTCAAGGTAATCTTACTGTGCTTAGCGCAATCTTACTCTGCTTAGCGCAACCTTACTCAACTTAGGGCAATTTTAGTATACTTAGGGCAATTTTAGTGTACTTAGGGCAATCTTATTTTGCTCACGACAATCTTACTCTTACCAGAGGGATCTTACTCCGCTCAGGGGAGTCTTACTCCGCTCAGGGGAGTCTTACTCCGCTCAGGGCAGTCTTACTCCGCTCAGGGCAATCTTACTCTGCTCAGGGGAGTCTTACTCCGCTCAGGGGAGTCTGTTCAGAGCCTGACCAGAGAAAGATTATCTTCAATAGAGAAATCTCGAGCAGAGGAGCGTTGTCCTGGTCAGAACGCGATTCCCGTGAGCGAAATAGAATTTCTACGAGCAGAGTAGGACTCCTATGAGCCCGTGCGACTGGGCTCCTGGTCCGAGCGGCGCGCGGTGTGTTCCGCATGGCGTCGTGCCGCTCGGCGCCCTTATCCGCCCTCATCGCAGGTAGCGGCCGCGCGCGCAAACGACGGCGTCGCGCGCGTCGTGCTTCCGGTTCCTGCAGGGTAACGAGCCCCCACCCCGCCCCCCTTCTCCTCCCCCACCCCCGCCCGCGTGCCCGCCCCCAGCAGATGCTATCACGCGGTCACCGCTGACGCTCGGACGGGAAGTGTAACGAACAAGCGCTGTGAGAACACACGTTGCCCTTGGGTTTGTGTGTTCGAGTTACGACTGGTGGATTCTGGGAGAGGAATGGATGTGAAGTACAGTAGTGCGCAATGAAACCGCATCATGTAAAGAAATTTGGCATTTTATATTTTCTGTGTTTTACTGATCTCTCAAGTTTTAAGCAAAAATTAGTAGGAATTGGCAATCACAAATTTTATGTGGATTGTACGATTTTTCCGATTCCATCAACTTCGTAACTCTCTCGATTTTGGCACATCAGATGGTGTATTTTCAGGATTGTGTTTCAGATTACAACTGTCAGCGAGGTGATTCTGTTTTTTAGCTCCACTGTATCTGAAAGGGCTCTCGAAAAACTGTGTGCTGTTTATTTCTCCTCCTTCTCTAAAGTAAATTCACCCATTACCCAGGCGGTTTTTATGAAGCCATATGAATAAAGATGATAGTATTATTTAGAAATTCAACCAATGTTGCGATTAGCTTTAGGGCGCTGGATAAAGTAATGCGATTCTGCGAAAAAGAAACGTCTTATGTCTTCGCAAGATGTATTTTCCAAACCATGCAATGCATAAAAATACGCTGTAAACACAGAATTGCTCGAAAGGACTGGGACAGGAAGAGAAAGGACGTATTGTGCATAATCAGTGAATTATTGTCTATCAATATAAATGTAATATTTACTTCTCTGCTTTTGGTTGATCGCGAAATGTTAACCATACGCCAAATGATTTGAAATCTGAATGTACCACAACAACAGAAAGTACAAATACGAATCGTTAACAGTAAAACGTAAAAAGGATCCGACACACACACACACACACACGAACGTTAGCAATTATCAAAAATAAATTACACGTTAAGAATGATAACGAAAACGGTCGTATTTCTACACATTACTGCTGTGGTATTTACTACTTCGACATCTGCTAAGAAGTGATCAGAAGGCATTATATTGCGTTATTGGCCGATCAGATCAACCTGACTCTTGAAAACACATTCAGCGGCGTTGTCATATGTATCTACAAAGTCTTTGACACAAAGCGACCACCGGCGGAGTTCGCACTCACGACCTCACGCTCTACAATTGATTGATTGTTATTGATTCCGAGCGCGTCAACTGCTAAGATCACTGGTCCCGTAAGTGCAGTGCCTGTGTTCTCTCGGGAGGTGGATGCAATCTTCCCACGCTTGATGGTGGGATTCTGCGTCGACATAGCCCTGGGCTAGCGGGGTTGTCCCCAATCACGTATCTCTCACCAGAGGGGCACCACCCCAACTTGGACAAGCTCCAACCTCTCGACCTGTCTCCCGGCATGTGTGGTAGTGTAGTGCATGTAAGTGTGTAAGTAAGGAATGAGAATAGATCAAGGAACAAGAAGGAAAGATCGCACACGATGCGTGGCCCGTTTTTTAGGGTACTGGGTCACCATTCGCCTGGTGTTGATTGGAGAAACCACAGAAAACTACCGATCAGAGCAGCCGGCTGTTAAAATTCTCCTTCAGACGCGCTACGAAGCTTCAGTTACAATCACGTAACTACGCTAACGCATCCGGCAATCGCGGTGTTGGCGAAGTGAAATTTCCGTTCGTGCAAGCCAGCTGGCGATGTCTCCATAGCCGCTCGTTCGCAACGCTCCAATCCCTTTCCCTGGGCTCCTCGCGAGGTATCAATATCCTCTTCGCCGCCGCCGCTGCTGTCTCCGGTTCGCAGTCCTCCGGTGAAAGGGGGCGCTCCCCAGGGCCCCGGTCAGTGACCGCGGGCGCAGCCTACTTCTCTCCGCGCGGCGCAAGAGATGCTGTGCTCATCCCCGCGTCATCCCGCACCTCTCCACCACGATCAGCCCCGCCCTGCACCGCTCTACTATGCTCCGACGCGCCCCGTCCCACCCGCCACGTCCCTTAACGCCCCCGGCCGACTCGTTCCGTCCCGTCCCATTCTGCCCGGCCCTGCCCGGCCCTGCCCGGCCCTGCCCGGCCCTGCCCGGCCCTGCTTAACTCGAACCACCCGTTGCAACTAGTCCCGCTCCTTCCCGCATAAGCCCACCCACCCCCTGTCCCCCGTCTCATCAGTCCCACCACGTCCTACCCCTCCTTCCTGTCACTCCGTCTCATCAGTCCCATCCAGTCTCACCCCGCCCCACTCTCACCCATCCCAATCCGCTACACCTTTCCTCATACCATCCCACAACACTTCACCTAATACGCTCCTCTCCCACCCCACCTTTTTGTCTCCTCTTCCTTCGTCTCCCCCCCTCTCACACTTCCCTTCCCTTCACCTGTACTTTCCCCTCCCTTTCTTGGCCTCTCCCCTCCTCACAACCTCCCTCTACCCAGTCTCCGCCTTGCGTAACCCAGCAATGTTGCGACCACGCGTTCCTACCGTCAATGCCCTATCTCTGTCCCAGCCCCGGGCTCTGTTCTGATTACCGCCCAACAGCGTTTAAAATCTCGTCTGTACGCCAGTTAGACCTCTATTTTACTTTCTCGCCTCACGAATGTTCTTCGTAAGAAGAGAAAGTTATGCCATCGTGTGCAGGAAAACGGCGAATTTTCTCCAGAAAATCCCTTATTGTCGATCTTTAGTAACGAAAAAGTGAATAAATCCTTTTGTTAAATTTAGAAAAATATCCTCTAACACGTGATGTAGCCAGAATTTATATTTTGTTAGTTTTTGATACCGAAAAAACCATTTGCGGGATATCGTCCGTCTGTGGTTAACGCTAACGCCTAAATCGTTCAGCCGATTTTTTTCCGAAATTGATATTCTCCAATTGTTCTTGTTGATACCGTGTCCTCTGGAATTTGAAACCTACATTTTAATTTTGGGGTTCTTTACATGAAGCCCCTTGGACGTTTCCAAATTTTCAAAAAAATGGCTACAAATTTTTTGATTAAATTTCATTGTTGAATAGTGCGAAGAAAGTTTAAGAGAATAATGCGGGTATCATTTTCCTTGAAATCACCAATTTTTCGGAAATTGCCAAAAAATACAAAACTACAAAATTGAAGATAGAGATGTTTGCCTTTTGTACAAAGTCTGTTGTACAAAATTGGCTCTTTAAAAATGGTTCTGTACAGTGTTTTTGTAAATGTCAGTAATTTTCGCATAATTTCTGTTTGTAATTAATTAATCATATGTGGGTGTGCTGTCGTACATAACGATGACATTTGTAATATTGCGAGAAGTATGTGCTGTTGTAACACCACTAGTTTTTCTTCGTTACATTAAACTCTTGAAAGCTTTTGATATTTGCCTATGAGCCGCCATCCTGGTAGGAGTATACTCAATCGCTTAAGACGTACGATGGCATGATCCATTGCTTTAGAATCTGCTTTAAATGTACAGCTTACTCTCTTCACTGCAATGTTTCAGCTTTTATTTATGTATACTCTCATTGAAGTAATGTTGCTTTGAATTTCGTGGGTTTCTTCATTACCATGTTCATTTAACGCCAAGTTCTGCTTTTCGGCAAATCTTTAAATTTCTGTGATTTGCAGAGCTCGATGTAATTTTCTGTTTATAATTAACTAAGGAAGTTTTATAATAGTTTGTAATATGTTATTCAAACATACTGAAAGCTGAAAATACTAATTTTGCCAAAATTTGTATTTTTTTGTATTGTTCTTTTCCGCATCCAAAATTTGATGGCTTACGTACGTATTTGCATTAATACCTGCTTAAAAATAAAGAGAAGTGATTTTGATGTCGCTGAAGGAGTATTCTTGTCAGTACTACATGACCACCCGTAGATCATTTTTATATTATTGTCATCTAGATTTTGCACTATGATCACACATAGGTATTTCCAAAAGACTTTTTCTATGTTAGGACTATTCCGAGAGTAGTTTAGAGAGACATCATTTTAACTCTATCCATTTCCTTAAGATACAATAGAAGCACAGAGCCAGGATGAAACCGAGAAGGATTGCCAACACAAACACAAGGAATGGCAAATGGAGAGAAAAACAAAAACATGCAGAAGAATATCGACGGTGACAGTAGTAGGGCTTACTGAGAGGTGTAGAATGAGAAAGCAGAGAAAGGAAGTAGTTAAAATGTTCCTGAGGGAAGAAGGAATTCGAAGAAATGCAAGCATACACTCGCAGCGCGCACCGCGCACGGAGCGAAAGACAAAAACGTTTGGACGAGGCCGAAGGTGGGAGGGCGAATGAGGACCGATTCGAAGGGGGAGGGGGCAGCGGTTTCGGCGAGGGCTGTGCGGAGCGGGGCCGCGGCAAGCGCGGGCGCTGTTAGAGAAATTAAAACTTCCCTAATGAAGGCGCTGGGCGAGCTTCTTCGCCCTGCTGCTGCCCCGCCCACGACCACCCGCGCCCGCTCCGGCCCGTCCCGCAACGCCCATTCCAACACATTTAGGCTCGCTCCGCTCTGCCCCGCCACTCTCCGCCCCACCCGTCACCTATCTTCTCCGCCTCTCTCCTCTCCTACCCGCTCTTCTTCTCCCCTCCTCGTTCCTCTCCTCCTCGCCCCAACCCTAACCTCGCCGCCCCTCTCCTCCCCACCCATCTCCTCCCTGCCCCTCTCATCTTCGCCCCTCTCCTACCCACCCCTGTCCTCCCCCCTCTCCTGCTCGCCCCTCTCTTCCCTGCCCCTCTCCCCGCCCCTTTCCTTTCCTCTCTTCCCCGCCCCTCTCTCCCACCCTTTCCTCTCCTCCCCGCCCCTTTCTTCTCCTCCTCACCCCATTCCTCTCCTCCTCACCCCTTTTCTCTCTTCCCTGCCCCTTTCCTCTCCTCCCCGCCCCTCTTCTCTCCTCCCTGCTCCTTTTCTCTCCTCCCTGCCCCTTTCCTCTCCTCCCCGCCTCTTCCCTGTCCTGCCCGCCCCTTTCCCCTCTTCTCCCCAACCCCTCTCTCCGTCCCGCCCATTCCCCTTTCTTGAACCCTCGACACCCCTGCTCGGCTTTCCTCTCCCTTTTGTCCCCTGCCAGCTTTCTATTTTCTCTTTTTTTTTATTCTGGGCCGCGCATTCAGAGAAGTTTCGACGGTCGCGATGCCCCCGCAAACACTTGCGAATATTTGGGAAGAGCCGCCTCAGTTTGGCAACGACGTCGTCACGTTGGCAACACGAGAGTGGGAGTGGCAGTGACGCGAGAAAAGAGGCGTGTAAGCAGTTGCCGTTAAAGTGGGCAAACTGGGCTGGGTTACATGAAGAGCCAGCAAGAAAAATTCTTACTTTAAGCCGCACGAGGAATGTATTAGGTGCGACAGTGTGTCATATAGAACCCGAAGAAGATCTCCAGTTCTGTGCTTCACGGATTGTCTTTTCTTCAACGTTCTGAAAAACTTAAACTTTTTACGAACGCGCTTCGATCTGATTTTTGTTTTACATATTTGTTAGCAACAGAAATAATAAAAAAATAGGAAATTTTAATAGTTATTTCTAATAGGTAATTCTGATTGGTATTTTTTTCAATAGCGCACCTATCTTACGAATAAACATTCCAAGGTGACCTTTTTCTGTAGAGATGAATTTTCTGAAATGCTTCCCACAATTTAGCCCCTGTGTCTATGTAGGTGTTGTTTGAAGTGAAAACGAGCATAAAATCAGCAAAAAACTACTTAAACTTCTTAATGCCCAACTACCACTCGGAAATTTGTCATTTAATTTGTAGAAGTATCTACTGTAATTCGTAGAACTCTAAAATCAGTGATGCAGCTACATTGTGGCACTTCATACAATATGATCAAGTTTCGAATATTATTCGGCGAAGTGTTAAAAAGAACGATTTTGATATCCACTAGTGAAAGCAATTCTTTCAGGGCACGCATAGCATGGTAAAAATCCATTTTCTAGCACTGGTGCTAACAGTGAGACGATTCGTAAACACAGTTTTATCTGAACAGATAAAACTGTGAACGCAATAAAGGAAACAAATGCTTTCGTATCATCCACAACTGATTTTAATGTAATATGGTAACCTATTAATGATTTATATACTTGAATTCAAATAAAATGAGTCCGTAAGGCTGTCTAAAGTATAGTGTACGACACACGTAGTAAAGTGATTTTATTCTGCTCGTAGGATTGCGCTACGTGGCCTATCGGACTCGTGTCGCAACCTTTCGTACTCGCAAAATAAAAGGTCGCTTTTTCCACTAGTATCATAAATAATTATTTTGAACCCTTGCAAGCATTCGAACTTAGTAAATAATAGTTTTAAGTGTGAAAAAAGCTTCGTACTAGGGCACAACTTCAAACGAGCAGGCTTTTAACCGTAAGTTGCATAGAAGAAACCAACCTCCGAGCATCCGTAAATATAATGTAATATGTTTACGTAAATGTAACATTGCAATACCTTATTATTATATTACGCAAGAGTATGTGAATTGGGGTTATCCACAAACTTTCTCATTGAAGAAGTAGTTCAAAATATTCGTTACAAAAAATTTATATAAATTTCATGATTCTGTAAGTTTCTCACTACTTGTGAAAACACGTACACCGAAGACCTGAACCTCCAAAAAAGTAATTTATTAGAAGTTCTTAAAAATATTCGGGTCCCGAAATTTTTTATTTACATTAAACCGGTAAACAACTAATTATTGTGTCTGTTATTTATGTATTTAGCCGTATGTCATTCAACAATTTTCGTAATACTGAGAAAAAAAACAACCTATGAACAAGAAATACAATTTCTTGGAAACAAGTGTACTTACAAGCCATCTTTAGCTATTATTCATTTTTCATCGTTCTTAACAGTCAGTGTATAATTAAATCGTCAACAAACGCCGACCGTTAATTGGGTCTTTTTTCGTACCTCCCGATTTCTGAGTTCCAGAGTCTTTAAAATTACTTTATATCTTTGGTACATTTAATTAATTAATATACGCCAATTTTGTGATTGTTTTTAGATGACCTAATGATGAGAACCACCATTTCCCGAAACGTCGTTGAAAACCTGTATATTGTTTCAATAATTAATATTTTTAAATATTTCATTTGTCTGTTAACATTTTCCAAATATAAAGGCAACAGGTATTAAATATATTGACTAAGAATCTACAGTAATCGAAATTAATTAACTACACATATTGATAAACAATCTACAGCAATGGGATTGCAATTTCTTTCTGAGAAGTGTAATAAGACTACAATAAGTAATACGAGACAAACAAAATCAAAGAAATCGTGTATCATTTGAATTAAGAAATAATCTAACCACAATCTTAATTAACAATATTAATTATTATGTATGTTAGATTATTTCATAATTAAAATGATGCACAATATTTTCTTGATTTCATATTACTTATTATAGTCTTATTACACTACACAGTTGAAAGAAATTGCAATCACATTGTTGATATTGTGGTACCATGCCGTACCACAATATCTCTGCAACCCTTTCTGAATTAATATTGTGAACCTTTTAAATTCTACATTTTAAATTACTTAACATACTTTTAAATACATAAATCTCTTTTATGCCTCTTTAATGAAAAATTATCTAGCAGATAGTACCACATTTAAGTGTTGATAGTGTCTTGGGGTTCGTACAAAAGCATCAACTTCCTTAAGGTAATATATCCATTTTACTAATTTTCAATGTGCGCAGAAATTCAAAGAAAACTAGGCATCCTCCCTCCTCCAACCTTTCTCGTACTGCACAAACCGACTGGATTACTGTACTCGTTGCGTCACTACTTACAACATAGCCGCCTCTTATGACAGAAATATTCTAAAGAAGAGGCCGCCCGCCAATAAATATTTGCTATTCACGTGTACCATTATGGAACATCTTTGACATCCTTAGTATGTAAAGTATTGTTGTACTGTGTATTCGTACATACCACCCTACTACTTTGTTGCAGTAATTCTGAAAAGGTTTTGCTAAATTGTTTAATTTATTGTATTCTGAGAAGGAATATTATTTGTTGTTATTGAGCAGTAAGCATGCTCTTTTTGGAAAGCTATTTTGTGTGAATAATTCAATGTATAATACTTACATAATTCACTAACACATACACACACATACGTGTATATATGTATGTATATATATATATATATATATATATATATATATATATATATATACATATACATACATGTGTCCGGGGAGGAAGCGTCGAAACTTCGAAAATAAGCTCTTAAGGCAATTCAAAGCATGGTTTCAAGTAAACTACGTGAATATTTCGAATTGTTGAGCCGCAATAAGCACTCAAAATTTGGTTTGAAAAATTGATTTCTAGGTAAAAATTTGCATTATAGAAGCATAAAAACACTCCAAAAATATGTAAATTGTTTATTATTTGCAAAGGAAATAAATATATTTGTTCAGAAAGAAAAATTAAGCCAGAAATATAAAAGCACTCAATTTACACAATTCGGCTCATTTTTTATTTGTCGCTTACTTTTTCTATCTGAGCAAATATTTTAATTTCTTTTGTAAATAATAAACAATTTACATGGTTCTAGAGTGTTTTTATGCTTCCATAATGCAAATTTTTGCCTAGAAATCATTTTTTCAAACCACCTTTTAAGTGCTTATTGCGGCTCAACCATTCGGAATATCCACGTAGTTTATTAGACAAAATATGCTTAAAATCGTCTTAAGAGCTTATTTTCGAAGTTTCGACGTTTCCTTCCCGGACATCCTGTATCTCTCTCTCTCTCTCTCTCTCTCTCTCTCTATATATATATATATATATATATATATATATATATATATACAGGGTGAGTCACGTAACTTTAGCACCTCATGTAACTTTTGTACGGTTAAAGTTATTGCAATGCAGTTTTCACGGAAGTGCATTAGGGAAAGGGGCTAATTGATACGTGCATTAATTTCTATTTTATCACTTGTATTTTACGAGATATTTTAGGTAACTTTGTTTTTTCAAATGGGACTATACATATTTTTTCAATCCACCATGACGAGCGTAAAAAGATGAATCCAATGATGTACATATTGTCATATGTTAGATAAGCATTTTTTTGATTAATTTTGATTTTTGCGACTGAAGTTTAACGGACATTTTGAATAGTCCACCACACAAGGTCACGAAGCGCTCCACCAGCACACGTGCGCCCGGGGAAAGGAAGGGAAGGGGAGGGATCTTATTTGAAAATAAGAAACATAGTATTCCAAATATTCACAAAACCATTGCAGTTTTTTCCTGAACTGTGCTTTTCATCCTTCCGCATTTTCATATTTTCGTCTTTCTTTGATTGAAGGAATTAAAGGATGGAAAATAAGATTTTGTCATAAGTTTGTATCGTAATAAAATTGTTTATAACTTCAACTCCATTTAATGGGGTTTCATAAGATACGTATTAATGGGATCTTGAAACAAAGCACAATAAGAATATATAATTAAAACTACAAAAAATATTGCATATTTTGAGCCAGCAATTTCAATGTTAATAAGAATATAATAATAACTTAGGGATAGAAATAATCCTATTTCAATAAATACTACTTAAGACAAATCCGTATTTTCAATCCCTAAGAAACACAAAATATCTGAAAATGGATCAGGATGGAAAGGAGAGTTCAGGAAAAAATGCAACAGTTTTGTGAATATTTTTCGTATCCTCAAGTACTAAATTCCCTTCCCTTCCCCGACCCCGCGTTTGCTGGGGGAGCGCTGCGTGACCTTGTGGGGCTGACAGTTACAATGAAAATATCCGTTAAACACTAGTCGCAAAAAATCACAATTACTCAAAAAAATGCTTATCTAACATATGACAATATTTATATCTTTGGATTTCTCTTTTTACGCTTGTCATGATAGACTGAAAAAATATGTATAGTCCCATTTGAAAAAACAAAGTTACCTCAAATATCTCGTAAAATACAAGTGATAAAAGAGAAATCAATACACATATCAATTAGCCCCATTCCCTCATTCACTTCCGTGAAAACTGCATTGCAATATCTTCAACCGTTCAAAAGTTACAGGAGGTGCTAAAGTTACGTGACTCACCCTGTATATATATATATATATATATATATATATAGATATATATAGATATAGATATAGATATACACACACATACCCCTGTAGAGAGTGAGAGAGGGAAATGAGAGAGAAAAAAGAGGAGGTGGCAAAATGCAACAGCTCTCAGTATTCATATTCTTCAAGCCTGCTTGCGACGTCATGTGTAGTCCCGAATCTGTAAGACCTCGTGCGCTGTTGGAGGTTGAATGAACCCTCTCAAGCTTTGACGAAACGCTAAAGGGCGCATGTACTCGCAGTCGCAGGTGGATAACTGCACTCTCAAGACCCCTTGTACGTCTGACTGCGGGGGCGGGTGGGTCTGGAAACAAGAAGCGGGCCGATTTGAAGGCGTCATTACAGCTCGCGAGGGGGATAATGATGATGATTATGAGGGGGACGCGGAGGTAGCAGGCGAGAGAAGAGGCGATGACGATGGAGATAATGACGAGGCGTGCCCGCCCGGAGAAATCTGTTACCAGCGAGTAGAAATTCTTTGGATAAGTTTAGTTTAAATAAAAAGCCTCGATATAAGTCTTTACAAAGGAAGCCTTTATTGTGTCTACCTGTACAGAAACATGCCGGTTGACCAACGTATGGATGCATCAATATACGTACGCACTTCGAAAGAAACAAATCAGGGTCATTAATCAGAGTCAAGTTATCAATCCTTAATTACTTTAAGCATGTCTTGCTCGTGTTTTTCTCTTAATAATTAAATATGTATAAACCGTAAACTATTCTACGAACCTGCTGATCAATTCTGTGCGTTTTCTGTACTTATGGATTACATTGCTTTTACAGCCTCATTCAGTGAAATACTTACACAGTGAAATCGAGATGTTTTCTGTGTCGTTGAAATGAGCATCGTGTGTCAAAAGTTTCCAAAAAATGTTCCTGAGTTTTGAATTTTTCTGGATATGAGCCCGGATTACAAAAAATTACGTTCGTCCGTCCATTCAGTCAATACAGAATTGTGCAACTGGTGGTCCGCGGTGCCATTTACAGGCTGTCTGGGGAGGAAACGTCGAAATTTAGAAAACAAGCTCCTCAGACAATTCTAAGCATATTTTGTGTAATAAACTACGTGGATATTCCGAATGGTTGAGCCGCAATAAGCACTCAAAAGTTGGTTTGAAAAAAATGATATCTAGGCAAAAATTTGCATTATAGAAGCATAGAGACACTCCAAAAATACGTACATTGTTTATTATTTACAAAATAAATTAATATATTTGCTCAGATAGTAACATTAAGCGAGAAATAAAAAAGGAGTCGAATTGTGTGAATTGGGTGCTTTTTTATTTCTGACTTAATTTTTCTTTCAAAAAGCATCACAAAGTCCCATCTCTCTTTCAGAGCAGCCGGTCAAACTGCCGAAATCGACAATGAAGATGGATCTCCCAAGTAATACAAATATGGCCCGCAACCATATTAAGGTTTTAGTTTTGGCCATTAAGGCCCTGTAAGCTGGACACCCCTGTTCTAATGACACACGTTCAGTTTTCAAGCTCTCTTCGGGGTAAACTTTTGGCTCTGGCTCTTCATTTACCTTAGGTTTTCTTTGTGGGAACACGGCCATTGGAAGTAATCCGCACCCGTGTATTCAACTCAGGTTTCCTTCGAAACGTACCCCTGATGCGCGTGTAGGGGATCTTTTTCGAACAGACGCGCCCCGTGGGCGTCCCCTGAAGCGCCTGGATGTGATTTTTCACTTTTTCTGCCGGACGTTGGTTAACTGTATCTGAGTTTTCTGGTTGGGAAAACGTGAAATCTTGTTGATACAGTAAATTGCCGAAGGGATTTAATTCTCTGTCACAGGCCAAGATTCTCTTACGTATCACAGCCATGGCCACTTTGAGATTTTCCGCTCTTCATAATCTACGCATCTCACTCGGAATAGAATCCGCACCCTGAGCATTCTAATAAGGTAATAAAATAATTATTGGCGTTGTCATTGCCATCAATATTATTTACTAAAAGAGCAGCTTTCGATGGCTAAGCTATCATCATCAGTTTTCTGATACAAGAAATATAAACAGATTAAAGCATTTGGATTAATAGATTACTAACAGTACACGGTTGATTGAGAGTTTATAATACATAATTTAAAAACTATAATTAGCATCTTAAGAAATGAAAGAAATAAAAGAGTACTGAGTGTTAAATTATTTAATATTACAGTATAACCTATTAATAAATAATACTGTTAGCAACGACAATAATTATTATTATTTCATTTTAAATGACAAAGACAACTCACTGCCAAACGAATAAGACAGTAAGCTACAGTAGTGCTCAAAGAAACCGCATCACCTCAAATGCCCACCTGGGCATTCTGTATTTTCCTAATTCAAAATGCTCTCAAAAATTGGTAATCATATATTTTATGTAAATTATATGATGTTTCTGATACTATTACTTTCATACAATTCACTCGATTTTTGCAAATCAAATTGTGTATTTTCAGGATTGTTTTTGCAGATTACAACTGTGAGCGAGGTGATGTGGTTATTTTGATCACCAGAGTAATTACTCGACTAGCAAGGCGCGCGCCACGGGAACAGTGTTGCTAGACATACCAAGATCCTGCTCTTTTTACCAGGATTTTAATGAAGATACCATGTATCAGGATGAGGACATCCTGCTACGCTTAAATACCAGGATTTAAAGTCTATGGTAACTGATGTACAATTTAAGATTATTCAGTAATATTTTAGTCAATAATTTAAAACTAACCCCAGTATTACAAATAACTATGATATCGGTGCAAACAATGCCATAAAAACATTAAGGGTGACATAGAAAGGTCTTTTTCTAGCACGTATTAGAGTAGAAAAAGGTAGTCTCCAGTTTACTTCATCGATAAAAAAAGAATCGATATCTAGTGAAATTTAACGATCTCCCTATTCACGTTGAAAACATAATAGAGTTGTATGACCAATTTCAGAATTTAAATACATTGACATTGGTACCAGGAATTTTATTGAAAGTACTAGGAGTTTTGAAGGTTGGTACTGGATATACATTTAATCATCTGGCAACTAGTGGCGTAGCGTGACTCGCACGTTTGGGGATGCTCAACAATAACACACAAAATGTCACTATCAACTACATCTATCAAGTGAACGCAACACAAGGCAGATATCTATCAGGCGAACGCAACACAAGGCACTACTTCCACGATCTCAATTGCTTACGACTGTGTAGGTGCTTTCCACAAAATCCTCACAGCAGTCAGAACTGCCAATGTCTTGAAAGCAAATTATACAATGTCTCAGCTTTAATTCTCATACGCGAATGGCAATGAGACCACTTGTTATTTTGTACATTGCAGACTAAAATAATGTTTTCTTTTTAAGGAATAATTCAATTTCTTGAATATTAATTAAGAAATAGTAGACAGGCACTATTTCTACTGTTTGTGCCCATGACCAAGTGGAGACTCCCGAATGAGAGTGAGAGAGAATTTACTGACTGCCTGAAGTGTGCTGCGCTCTCGTGTACAAACTAGCAACATACTCATTAGTCTCTTTCCGCAGTGGATGCTAGCGTAAAGCAGTCGGGTTTTTCTGGGCCAGGGGTGAAGAGGGGAGAGGGGAACCTCGCCATCTGCGCAAGCGTCATTGCTCGTCGCATCACGCAGCAGAAGCTAGAAGCATTTTAGCTTCCAAGGAATCACAGGCCAGCTTCAACAACCCGCCGAATTCAATCATAGGAAATCAATTTAAAATTAATATAAAACGTGTTTCGCCCAACGGACCACTTGTAAGATTATCAACACAGTATTTAGGGTTCTTTATTAATATTATATACGGGGATTCTCAGCGTCCCCTGACGCTACGCCACTGTGGCAACGCCGCTCGGGAATAATATAGTGGAAAGTCCCGTGCGGGGGATTCCCCTAGCTATTTCCCTCTCCCCATGCGGCTGTTGCGGAGGCGGTCAGAGTCTACAAACCGCCCGCTGGCGCCACTGGTCCATCAACGTGTCTTACGAGGGAGTTCTTCTAATTTAAGGAAGTGGAGGGGTGAGGATGCAGTGACCGTTTCGAGACGTTACGAGACGCCAGGGAATTTTTTTGGAGTTCTTAGTTCGACTTTTTCAAACGGTATTCTTCCCCTGTGAATATAGGAAAGTGTTTTTGTTTTGGACGGTTGAATTCGTTTAAAAATAGTTTTGTTGACCTAAATAACGCGTTGTCGTGGCAGAAACAGGTATTTGCAAAACTTCTGAGTTGGAATGAAGCATGGACTTTTTCACTCTGTATGTCCGAGATTGACAATATAGCCGAATATTATATTTATATGAATTCTTTGAAACTGAGGCGTTTTTACTCTGTACTCCCGACGTGGGCAAAAATAATTGCTCAATATCATATTTATATAAGTTCTTTGAAGGTAGAATGTTTTAATTCTGAGAGTATGTCGAGATAGACAAAGAACGCCGATTATTATTATACAATGAATGTCGCTTAATGTTATCGTTGAGCTGAAGTTGTCATTTTTATGATGCCCGACTTGGACTGATATTACAATATTAAAAATATCGTTTATTGTGATCATGATGCATTTTATGTTTACATTATTTTGAAACACATTTCAGTAATGGATAATTTCGAGACCTATTAGATAGCGACTCGCGAAAGACCAAGCAGACACTACTCACTGTTGGTGTGAAGATACCATCTGCACTCGATCATCGAATACAACGTTATGCATTCCCGAAACGAATTTCGAGTATGCATGGCAGTGAATGAAAACATCACTACAAGTGGGGGAAACGATCACAGAGGTTCCAACACATTCAGCACAGTGCCCCTTTTTCTGAAAATCAGCAGCCTATTATTTTCTTTGCAATATTTCAACTTTTCGATCTTTCAATCGTTTATTTTTGTAAAATATTTATTAATTACCTGACTATTTTTTAGGGTAGGTATCGAATTTGTTGACAATAATAAGTAGGCAAGATGCCAGCAGATAATCAACAGGTAAATAGTATTACCGCCACTGTAAATTTAAAACCTAATGTTAAATGAAGTAGAATAAATACCACAAATGTTTATCTAAAGTTCATTGTAGGGAAAAATCAAATTTGTGTTATGGAGGAAAGAAAATATCCTTAGGAAAACAAGAATGAATTGAACGTTTTCATCAAAAATTGTTGAACATTGTTTAGATGTTCTGCGCACTGTCGGTTTGAAAGACGAAAACTGTCGAACAAGGAATAATAAAAGGAGAGAAAAAAACGCCCAGTGCCCCCTTCCCTACCCCTTCTCGCGAGCGGCCGCAGAAGGTAGTACCATGCCCCCCTCTCCCACGCGCCGTCACTAATCCCCGGCATTTTTATTCTAAACTTTTTCGAATCGCTCTCCGCTTTTCAAAAACACGGATGATTGATGAGGCTCCCGCACCGTGCATTGTGGCAGGCGCCCGCGGACTCCTACGCTGCCACCGCCCCCGCCGACATCACAACCGCTGCGCAGTAGTAGACAAGTTTTTTTTTTTTCGTGGGCTTCCCGTTCTGGTTAGTTTCCCTGTAAAAATCACCCAACTAACCGGTCTACTGTAGTGCTCAAAAAAAACCGCATCACCTCGCTTGCTGTTGTAATCTGCAATATAATTCTGAAAATATACCACTGAAATATATCTTGGTTTGCAAAAATCGAGTTAGTTATGAAGGTAAAGATGTCAGAAACTTCATATAATCTAGATAAAATATATGATTACCAATTTTTGTGAGCATATTGGATTAGGAAAATTCAGAATGCCCATTTTCTTTAGATGATGCGGTTTCTTTGAGCACTACTGTACGTACAATACACCGATAAAATACTTATTACTCACGACAACGTTTGCATAGTTGGATTGATTGTTTTTGTATGCGGAATATATCTGTGGGTATAAATTTATGAATGTGTCTGTATGAAAAGGAAATATTAGATTTTATTGATGCCTGATTAAGTGAATTGTTTGTGGAGTTGTGTAACAAATGCTCACATTGCTACAGCGAACTGAATACTTGTTTGGGATGTTTGCTGTTTGTAGCAATATGCAGTATGCTGCATCTGTTTGCTGCGAATAAGTATTTTTTAGCGTACTTTAAGAAATTTTTCTCAGTGTACTTTAGTGTTATATCATATTCTAAGAATACCTATTTAAACATCAAGTTTGGTAGAGTTGTTTAGAGAATTCCTCACAGGTCTCCATCAAACATATTTACCATGAAAAAATAGAATTACAGATTATGATGCAAGAGAAACTATGGGTCCGCAACCCGCAACACATGTTACACTGTATCACACATTGCCATTCTGCGTAATTCGTAAAAGGTGCGCCTTTAAAATCAAATCCTCATGACATCGATGAGAGTTCTATAGAAGTACTATTACAGTTTTAGCGGGTACGTCTACTCCAAAGGTCAGTTTCACAGAATCGTTCCAAATTGGGTACCAATATCAAGCTATTTTCACTTTTAAAACATAAATCGTGCAGATTTCTCTCACATGTGGAACTAGTAATTATATTAATACTAATAGTTCTCGTACAAATTATTTCCATGGAGTTTAATTAAATTCTAGACTCTTTGAGTATAAGAGGTATAAGAGGGGGGATGGCCGAATCGAAAGACGTGAGCACAAAGGCAATGTCTTAAGGTCTAACACAGAATGGAAGGTCCCAAGTACCAACTTGGTGAAGTGATAGTTTTTTCCATTTATTTGTTAAACATCAGCGACTTTTTGGTGCTTGTTTATTTCGATCTCGTCGTTTGACAGCTCTGATTGGTGGTTTTCCTGTTTTTATACTCACTTTTACTTTACTCCTGTTTTTATACTGAGAAGTAACATTCTAAAAAACCGAACACTGACTTAGCGCAATATTTCCTTCCCATTTTATTCCCTTGCATATTTCTCAATTTAGGCTGAAGCGCCTTTACTTGGGAAATAATGAAATGTCCATTACCTTACCTCAGAAACCTGACGTACGCTGACGCAGGAAAGTCCTGCATTCGGCAGTGGATTTATTAAGTCAGATAAATAAATATTTGTAACTGTAATGAGTACCACACTCTGTCCCCAAGCGTTGGTAGGGGGAAAAAGCTTACACCTTCATGCCTTGCCCTTTCCTTGTCAGGTGATGACAATGGTAATTTTCCATTTCCTTCCACTGGATGGCTGATGATAGGGGTGATCATGAGAGGTGGATGGTTGGTTGATAGGTGTTTCCTGGCCTGGCACGTGCCGGGAGAGGTGACTCAGTGCATCAACTGATGTCATTGCAATCCCTCTGACTCGGAGGTCCTAGGTTCGAGTCCCGACGGAGGCAGGATTTTCCGACACTAGCTTGTCAGCTAGGTGGAATTCAGCCGCTGTCTGGAGGAGAATTCTAGCGGCCGGCCGCTCTGATCGGTAGTTTTCTGTGGTTTCTCCGATCAACACCAGGCGAATGCCGGAGTAGTACCCTAACAAACGGGTCACGGACCGCGCGCGATCTTTCCTTCCTCTTCCTTGTCCTCTCCTCTTACACACTCACTTACACTAACATGCACTACACTATCACACATGCCGGGAGACCAGTCGGGAGCTTACAGCTTGTCCCGGCTGAGGCGGTGCCCCGCTGGTGGGAGATACCTGGTTGAAGGGAAATCCCCGCTAGTCGACGGTAGGTCGGCACCAGATCTCGCCATCCAGCGGGGAAATGATCATTGCCATCTTCCGAGAAAAAATACACTTACTGGACTAATGACCAAAGTAGTTGACGCGCCTGGAAACACGAATCAATCAATCAATCAATCCCGGCACGTCCACATCCCTTAGTGTGGTAATTGTTATATCCCGGAGCTAGCAGTGTTCCTTCTCATTGGGTGGTGAGATCCGACACCTACCTACACGGCTTTCGGGAGATTTCCCTCTCCAGATATCTCCCTCGTGGGACACTTTCCAGACGAGGCAAGCTTGATGCTTCCCTCTGGCCTCCCGTCATGTACGTGGCAGTGTAGTCCATAAAAGTCTAAATGTGTGTGTAAGAGGAGATGGCAAGGAATAGGAGGAAAAGATCGCGCGTGGTCCGTTACTCGTTTGTTAGGGTCGATGCACCGTCTGCGCCAGGCGTTGATTGGAAAATATCGGAAAACTCACTATAAGAGCAGCAAACAAATAGAATTCTCCTGTAGGCAGCGGTTATTCAACGTGTGTCGAAAGTCCACCACGAGGGATGGATTGTCACGAAAGATAAATGATTTGGATGAGGTGAAGGTTCAGTTGATGGAAGCGGAGGTATGAAAAACCAACCCCACCGCAATCACATGGTCAAGACAACTATGCTTTAATTGAAACAGGAAACCCTATTCCTGAGCTACGCGTGTTTGAAACACTGCTTAAAGAGGGTAGTAGATGAGAATGTATAGTAGGATTTTGTATATTCCGATTACACTTCTAACCGTTTACATCAATGTTATAAGTTGCATTCTTTCTTTCAGTCTTTTGTCTCTAAAGTTTTCCACTGTGATCTTTTGTCCGTTTTAGCGACACTCATGACCAATTCGAGAAATTATCATAGCCACTTGTTCTCCTAGAATTCTGAATGGTAACTGTCTAGTTTCTACTGCTGTAGAATTCAGCGGGAATTGCTTTGACTTGATAGATTATTATACGAGTATCGTATGGGTAACTCAAGGATCCATACACATAAAAATTATATTTAAAAAAATGTAAATATTTAGTTTTCTAATGAAAACTAGTGCATTGAATGAACAATAAATGTAAACAGTAGTAGATATCTAATTTAATGCTAGAGAATATTAAATGAACATTCCTTCTCCTGGCATTTTGGACTACTGTAAAACACCCTTGGACAACGACTGCGGCACCGTCCCCGCCACCATCCTACCGCCGTCCCCGCCGCCGTCCCCGCCGCCGTCCCCGCCGCCGTCCCCGCCGCCGTCCCCGCCGCCGTCCCCGCCGCCGTCACCGCCGCCGTCCCCGCCGCCGTCACCGCCGCCGTCACCGCCGCCGTCACCGCCCGCCGTCACCGCCGCCGCTGCCACCCCTGCCGCCGCCACCCCCGACGCCGCCACCCCCGCCGCCACCCACTGCCACCATCGCCACCACCACCGTCGACGCCGCTGCTACTGCCATCGCCTTTTCCGCGACCTCTACCACCGCCATTGCCAGCCGCTCTGGGGCTTTTTAATGGAGTGACTCGAACATAAGAGAGCGGCTGTGCCCGTTTCACAAATGTATGTGCATTTTAATCCCTCTCTTCAGAGTGGGGTGCGGAGTTTAAAAGAGTCCGCGTGAGTAGGGCTGCCAACCGTCCATATTTCATGGGGATATCGATGTTTGAGGGAATTGTTAAAATGTTGATGTGAACATATCTTCGGGAGACAGTGGAAGACGTTTTGCTTGAACGACAGTGGGAATGATTTGCAGAATTCGGGGCTGAAATCAGTTTGAGACGTTTCTCAAGATTGGGAAACATGTCAGTATCTCAGATAAGAATGTATATATTGTTAGATGGGTGTGGCTTTATTCTCATGGAAAATACTACCCACGTAATTCAAGACGAATTTTAACAAAAAAGCACTTAATCTGTAAAAGAATATAAAGCGTTTCTTTACTGTTACTACAAATTTTCAAGTTCAAGATATCTTATAAGCTTTGCAACATCCCTAAACAGTATTTAAATGAAACTTCTCCAGCGTGCTTATGTTCGGATTTGTGATTCCGTCACGACTAGACCACTTCCCGTATATCGGTAGAAGAATATGAGGTGCCAATTGACACGTCTCGGTCTCTTGGTGGGGAGCTGATAATTTGTTTTCGGTTCCCGCCGGATGATTCAAAAAAATTTCCAAAAACGTGTTTTTGCGTGTTTTGGCGCTGCCACATGCGTGAGTATGTCGGAATTAAACCAATGCCACCCAAAACAGATCTATGTAGGTGGCGTTGATTAAACTCCAGTATCCAAAGGCTTTTTTTTATTGAGTCCGCCATAATTTTCTTTCACGACGTAGGCAACACTGATGTTGACATCTTTAAGCAAACAAGTGAAGTTAATTTAAACAAAAAAAAATCGTGCAGCGTATTTCATTTGAATTAATATCTGTTGGCCTAACACCATATTCTTAAAAGTAAATTTGGAAAAATTAAGAACAGTAGTGTCTGTTAATGTCTTTATTCAGCTTAATCTAATATATTCTATTTCTTTTTTCTTTACGTGTGTTCGATGCATCCACAGGGGAGGGGTGAATCCCTATACAACATTAATACACATATCGACTTTTTCGAGTTCATAAACATAAGTCATTTTCCTTCGGTTTTCCCCTTACCTATGTGAATAAGGAGATATTATCTCCATGATACCCATACATAAAAAGTAGAGAAACAGAAAAGGAGACTGTTCCCAAGAAAACTCTCATCAGAAAAAAAAACTAAGAAAAACGATTTTGATAATGAAGCCCCAGATGACGTCCAACGTTCTAATAGTGTTAAATTCCATTAATATTTCCCCGGCAAAGAGTTAAGGCGAGTTCCTTATTTTCCGGTGGCTGCCCCCTTCCGTAGCTGCGCGCCAGGTGTTGTGGCACATTAGGGAGTCGCTCTGCCACCACCTCCCCCTCCTCCCCCTCCTCCACCGACTCCGCCTCCTCCTCCACCTCCGCCTCCTCCCCCTCCTCCCCCTCGTCCTCCACCTCTTCCTCCTCCTCCTTCACCGCCTCCTTCTTCACCTCCTCCTTTGCCTCCTCCTTCGCCTCTGCCTCCGCTCCGTTTCTGCCTCCTCCTCCTCCTCCTTTTTCGCCCCCTTCTCCACCTGCCTCCTCCACCTGCCTCCTCCACCCTGCTCCTTCGCTGCCTCCTTCTACGCCCCCTCCTCCGCCTCAGCCTCCGCCTCCACCTCCGCTACCGCCTCCTCCTTCTACGCCTCCTCCTTCTACGCCTCCTCCTTCTACGCCTCCTCCTTCTACGCCTCCTCCTTCTACGCCTCCTCCTTCTACGCCTCCTCCTTCTACACCTCCTCCTTCTACACCTCCTCCTTCTACACCTCCTCCTTCTCCGCCTCCTTCTCCTATACCTCCTCATTCAACGCCTCATCCTTCTCCGCCTCCTCCGTCTCCTTTTCCCCCCTCCTCCGCCTCCTCTCCCTGCTCCGCTGCCTCCTCCGTCTCCTCCGCGTTCGCCTCCTCCTCCGCCCCCCACCTCCTCTTCCGCCTCCGTGTCGCCTCGCTCCGGCGGCGGGGGCGCGGGCTGAGAGCGCGGCACGACGCGTGCTTCGTCATTGTGGCGTGCGAGTGTCGCAGACAATGCGCGGAGGCGTCCGACATCTCTCGCGAGCGCCCTCGATCGAAGCGCGCCAGGCGGGCAATCGGGGCGCTCAGCGCGACTCAGCGCGGCTCAGCGAGCGCGCGCGGCTGAAAGGGAGCTGTCGCGGGCCATCAGGCTCAGGACGGGCCCCGTCCTCCCGCCGCCGCCCCCGCCGCCGCCACAGCTGCCACCCCCGCTGCCACCCCCCGCTGCCGCCCCCGCTGCCGCTCCCGCCGCCGCTGCCGCTCCCGCCGCCCCGGCCGCCCCCGCCGTCGCTGCCGCCCCCGCTGCCGCCCCTACTGCCGCCCCCGCCGCAGCGTCCGCTGCCGCCCCCGCCGCCGCTGCCGCTCCCGTTGCCGCCCCCGCCGCCACCACAGCTGCCACCCCCGCTGCCGCCCCCGCTGCCGCCCCCGCCGCCGCCCCCGCTGCCGCCCCCGCTGCCGCCCCCGCCGCCGCTGCCGCTCCCGCCGCCCCGGCCGCCCCCGCCGTCGCTGCCGCCCCCGCTGCCGCCCCTACTGCCGCCCCCGCCGCAGCGTCCGCTGCCGCCCCCGCCGCCGCTGCCGCTCCCGTTGCCGCCCCCGCTGCCGCCCCCGCTGCCGCCCCCGCTGCCGCCCCCGCCGCCGCTGCCGCTGCCGCCCCCGCCGCCGCTCCCGCCGCCCCGGCCACCCCCGCCGTCGCTGCCGCCTCCGCCCCCGCTGCCACCGCCGCTGCCGCCCCCACCGCCGCTGCCGCCCCCGCTGGCTCAGCCACTCGTGCTCACTATGGTCGCACGAGCCTGGCCGCGGCCTCCGTCAAGCTGGCGCACCCCTCCTTCTCAGAAATTCAGAATCAACTACCCTATAATTGGTCGATGTTATGCATCAACCGCCTATGCGACAAGTTAAGTTTTGAGATAATCGTGTTCAAAGGTTTTATTACATTTTCAGCTCTAAAAACTGTTATTTAATTATTTTATTAATTGAAGTGCCAAATTACACAAACATGAGTGGAATATCTGGCGCTTACCTGCATAATGTGAAATTGAGAACAGATTTAAGGATCTGATTTGAAGATCTAGGGTCATAGCCGGTTTTTGCGAAACATAAAATCCCTGATGTGACTGATAGCGTTTACATTTTTCATTAATTATAAGGCTATTTTTACAGATTTGGCGTCAAAATTTTGCGTACACTTACAACATGGTCCAATGCAACTGATAGCGTCTATATCTCATCTTTTTCCAAAAATGGCGCTTAGCCGGTTGATGCATAACACCGTCCAATTTTGTATTACAGTTAACTCTCATTAACACGAATTCCAAGGGACCGAAATTATCGGAGTTCGTGTTATGAAAATTCGTATTATCCGATAGTGTAAATATCCGTATTACCATAATCCCTTGCCGGGACCTAAGTTTTGTTCGTGTTTCGGAGAAATTCGAGTTAAGCGAGTACGTACTAACGAGGGTTTACTGTAATTATATCCTAATTTTGTACCCAAATAAACAGTCTTGTACTTAATTACAAACAAATAAAAAACGACATCCAAAAGTGGAGGCGAAGAAATTTCGAGTACATCATTTGTATAACATTATCGGCTAATTCGTTTCGAATTTCTGAGAAGTGGGGATGCCAGCTAGACGAAGGTCTGGCCGCAGCCACGTACGCCTGAGCTTGTCGCCCTCGTTCTGCTTCACCGACCCATCCCCCAGCGGTGAAGCTCCACTCCCTAAATCCTCCCCGTGGCTAGGTACCACCGACGACGCGCAATTTTTTCTGACATCCCGTCAAACAAAATCAATGCCCACCCACCTGCCTCCGCTCCTGCCGCATTGTTCTTCGTCGCAATACCGCATCCGCCTCCCCAACATACTCGTGTCTATACAGTCCTCGCTTCTCGCGGATTCCCTGACCGTCACCCTTAACCAATCATTCTCCTCCTTTCATTCTCTGCCCTTCATTCTCTGCCCTTCACGTGACGTCTCTCACATGACGCTCCTCACTCCTTGACCCTTATTCCCCACCTGTCAATCCCCTCCCCACCCCGCCCCGCCCCTATCCACCCGCCCATATCCACACACACTCACCTCTATCCATATCTCCCCGCCCTTACCCCGATCCTCAACCTGCAAACTTCACCCCCGACCCCCTCCCCCTCCCCGGACCCCCTCCGCTGACCTCCTCCCCCGACCCCCTACCTCGACCCCCTCCCCCGATCCCCTCCCCCGATCCACTCCTCCGATCCCCCAACCCCCCGACCGATACCTCATCGCCTTTCACTCCAATCGGCATCAGGAAGGCAACAATCCCAATCTCTTCAGCCACAAATTCGTTTATTTATTTACTTATTCATTTATTTATTTACTTATATATTCGTTCCTTTATATATTTATTCAAATACTTATTTAATTATTTTCTTATATTCATTTTACCTTTAATACAGCAATCTTCACACCGTCATTGCCCAAGTCTTTCTTACTCCGAGCGGTTCCATCGTTTTCCCCACTTGTGGAGCTGCTCTCCCTTCCCTGCCATCTCCCCCACCCGCACACCCTGGCATCCCTTTCTCCGCCCCCGCCTGCCCTGCGTGACGTGTGTTGGAGTGAGTTGTCGTTTCTGGCGTTGAAAAGAGCGGAACATGTTACTTGTCGGTTTGAATTCCCGACGCGTTCCTTTCTCGGTCGTCGAAAAACGTGAGCTAGGGTTTCGTACAATCTATTTAGAGAGATCTGTTCCCCTTCTGTTCGCCGCTACATATTCTTCTTGTGTCAGACTCTCAGCTTTCTTATTTCAGTGATTGCTCTCTATAGTATTTCCCTGCATTCGTTTCTTTAATGTCTCTCTCTCAGTAGATTCTCGGTATATTCTTTTACGTTTTTCGCTGTTTACTTGTATTTCGTTCTCAATTTCTATTTTTTTTGTTTTATTTTTGAACATTCGTTTTTTCTTCTTCTTATTCAGGTATTTACCAGCCGAACTCAATTGCCTGTCTCCGTTATAGGTATCTCGAATCGTACACTAGACACCAACGGATTCTTAATATCTGCGGTTAGTGGAGATTAAAAATTACCTCGACATTCTCCCAAAACGCATGAGAAAGAAAATATAATTTACGTGTCCAGGATGATATAAGAATCCGCGACATCGTGTTCAGAGTTGTCGGGTTTAATACTAGTTAATGTGATGATAAAACTATTTTTCGTTATACTCGTATTATACTGTTGTATCGACTTAATATAACCAAATAAGTGAACGAAAGAGCATTTTTAAAGATCGGCGTCAATTAAGGATTTTAACAGTCCGTTCGTTAAAAACGTTCAAAAAAATGGTGTATACTAAGAAAAGGTATTTTTATTTATATTCAAAACAAGTAACAATATTCCATTTCGCACAATCGTTAAATATTAAACTTAACTGCTTAATTGGGCTACTCTCATTAAGCAATGGCAAGCTTACAAGCAAGTGTTAGGAGATGATAATTCAAAATTTTGCTCTCGCTCTCGAGAAAAGCACAAATCTGATAATGAAGTGCAGATCATGAAAGAGAAGCTCACCCACGAAGGTATCTGTTTCACACATTACGTCAGGTTAATCAGGGTGCTTCTGCGGAAAATAAGGCAATGAAGCTTGCCTTTGGCGTGATAACGCAAACGAAGTTACAGCAAAGTTACAGCACCACCGTCAATCAGGGACTCATTACCGGAAGAGATGAAGCAAACGGAGTGTAACAGAGAGCAAGAGAAACGTATGCAAATTCAAAGAACCCGCATTTTCCTATTTATTTACAAATGGTGATTAATCCCAGAATAAAAATAAATCATTTAAGTGAATTTACTACGCTAGCAAACTCAGTTTTTAATAGCGTGGCTGAAAAATCGATCGAATCTTTAGCAGAGACCATTATCCTACCGAGTGATTAAAACCATATTCCGGGAAAAATAGTTGTATGTAATCTTCACGTTTCCAATTATTAAAAAGAGAAATGTCATACTCATTTTTAAGAGTACAGAATACTTACTATTTACGTCGCCGTCGCAATACGCGTGGTTGCCCGTTACACTCTAATTAAACAAATTGAAGGTCATCGAGAATGTTAATGGGGCGGATAAAACAAAATTAGAGGGGGTCTGTGAACAAAAGTATTAGACGTTGTCCTTACAAAGTACACGTAGAAACGCAAGTTACAGAACCTGTTTTAATTTATTTATTGTTGATGTTTACATAGTTAATTTTATGAACTGAAGTTTGTCAAATTCTGTTTATTAACAGAAGTTAGTATCAAATGATTCCCGACCAGCAGGAAGAACAAGAAGACACTCTTAACAATCGGCGTCCGATAACGATTTTAACTGGCCGATGTCCGTTAATAGCAAAGAGAAGAAATGAGTTGTAGCTAAAATGGCCGACGGACACCCCCACTTCAAAAAAAGGTAATTATGATTTTTTGTGAATAACATCGTGATATTACGAAAACCAATGAACGATCTACGGCGGTTTCACTAATAACTTACTTGGTTCTACTTGGCACTATAGGGAAGGTGGTATCGCGCACTTTCCATGACCCGTTTTTAACATTCTGCCTCAGAGGCTGCTTGGAATTGAATGCAGGAAACCACTGGAGTGGTAGATTACAGCAGAAAATGTCTCGTCTACTCATTTCTCCGTTTAAACCCAGGTTTTCAGCAAGGCTTCTTTTGCACAACAGAACATTAGATACACTTATTCACCCGGCAACGTAGAACAATGTTAACGGGTGACAATTTCCAGTTCCGAAACAAAGACAAAAGAAACTCTCGTCTTTTCCTTCAACAGAACAAATTCTCTGCTCCCACACTCCGTGCTGCGCAAAGAAATCAGTTCCCAAAACCCAGGGTCCGGATTTTTTTTAATGAAGTGGACACACTATAGGGAAGGATGTATCGTACACGATCCATGGCCCGTTTTTAAGGTACTGTCCCGGCACCTGCTTGGAATTAATTGAAGGTAACCATTGAAACGTCAGATTACTGCAACAAGTCTTATATACTCAGTACTTGGTTTCGACCCATTCAGCAAGGCTGCACCAGAACACTACATACACTCATTCCCCGGCGGCGTAGAACGGTGTTAAGGGGAGATAATTTACAGTTCCAAAAAAAGACCAAAAAACCCTCGTCAGTCTGTTCCTTCAACGGAACGAACCAAATCCCGCCCCCCACTCCCGCACCCCGTGCTGCGCAAAGAAATCAGTATACAAAACCCAGTCCCCGATCTTTGAATGGAGTGCAGACATTATAGGGAATGGAGTATCGCGCACCATCCATGGCCCATTTCTAAGGTACTGCTTGGAATTAATTGCAGGTAACCAGTGAAATGTCAGATTACTGCAACAGGTCTCATATACTCAGTACTTGGGGTCGACCAATTCAGCAAGGCTTCACCAAAACACTACATACACTTATTCACCTGCTTTCGACCCAAGTTCAGCACAACACTACATCCTCTTATTCACCCGGTTTCGACCCAGGTATTCAGCAAAGTTTCATTTGCACACAAGAACTCTAGTACATACACTTATTCACCCGGCGGCATAGAGCGGTGTTAACGGGCGATAATTTCCAGTTCCGAAAAAAAGACCCAAAAAACCCCTCGTCAGTCTGTTCCTTCAACGGAACGAACCCAACCCCGCCCGCACCCCGCACCCCGTGCTGCGCTGGAGGGGTTGGATTGGTCGCGTGCCCGCCTCGCCTTCAGCCCCGCGCCCCGCAGGGCCGGAAGGGTGCCGCTGTTTTTCGTTTTCTTCTCCCGCGCCGTCGCGTTTTCCTCCAGTCATTTCCTGAGGGTTGCGCCGCCGCCGACGCCGACGCCACCCCCCGGCGGCCAGTGGGCCGAAACCGGTTTCTGCACGGCCATTGGCGCAGGCTAGGAGCGGGGATTTTGCGATAACTTTCACACTTACTGAATTGATTTTTTTTAGTTTCTCGCCTTATGAATACTTTGTGAGAAGAGAAAGGTATGTAATGGTGCGCCGGAAAACGGCGAATTTTCGCCAGAAAATTCTCATTATCAACATATTCTTTTAACAAAAAAGAGGATAAATTTTGTTGCTAAATTCAGAAAAAAATCTAACTCGTGGTGTAGCCAGAATCCATGTTTTGGTCGTTCTTGATACCGACAAAATCGATTGCCGGCGAAACATCCGTTTATCCGTCTCTCTGTCTGTACTCAACGCTTGTGCATAAACCGTTTGCCGATGTTCTTCAAATTTGATATTCCCTAAATCGTTTTGGCTGATGTCGCGGCTCCTGGAATTTGAGGCCAATATTTTAATTTTGGGGGTATATGGGGGATTTAAATGAATCTCCTTGGATATTTTCAAAATTTTCAGTGAAAGGGCTCCAAATTTGTTGATTAAATTTTGTTATTGAATATTGGGAATGATGGAGGTATCATTTTCGGTGATTTTAAATTTATGGTCGCGTTTTAACTGCTTGGTCGTATAGAGATTGTTTTGGTTTTTAACATTGGAATGACTGTTTGGGGAACACTTCAAGACAACCTGAATACACATAAACATCCATGCCTGAGGCGGGATTTGAACCAGCGACCGATCGAACAGACGTAGCTACAGCCATTCAGCGTTAGCAACCTTGGCTATCCATGGCGGCGCTGACATTTCTGTTTTCGTTATTCTGGGTATCTATATATAGAGACTTTGATTTATCATTTTCTGAGAACGGATTTCAATTACACGAGTATTATACGATTATAAGTGTATTTCGTTTTATAGCGCAGAGTCTGAAAGTTTTGTATTGGTAGAAAACAATTAATAGTTAAAATAATTAATTTTTAAAACTAAATAATAAATTTTAAAAATAATTTTTAGTTTAATAAATAATTCAATGGCGTTCTTTCTATTGTGGTATTCCATATGCCTTCTCGTGAGAATATCGCGGAGGAAAGAAACACTCCTTTTCACTTAATTTAACAGAATAAATTATAATAAGTGAAAATAAAGCTTATTATGACAATTGTGTGTTACAATATTTTCATATGTGTTTGTTGTATGAAGTGATATGAATATTATTTTATTTGCAATGTTGTGTCGCTGTTAATCACTATTGTATTTAGCTATGCCTGAGGTTTGATTTTCGACTTCTAGATGCATTATTCTAAGAACTGTAACCACATCAAATATCGTATCTATTGGATTATCGCATGATTCATAATACTTATCACTGGAGTCCCATCTAATGGGTACGATCGACCTGAAGTAAAATGACGATACGAGTGATGTTACAGCATATGTTATTTAAATTTGCTTCTGCATTTTTGCAACGAGAAAGCATTGTGGTTTACGCTCGATTAAAACACACAATCTTGCACTTAACACACAATATTAATAATATTTATTATTAGTATTGTTATTATAATTGCTTAAAAATATATCTGAGTAATGGCACAACACTTTTACGAAGACATTTATCTTCTTCCAAAGCTAAAGCTGCATTGGTCATTTTTATTTTTGAATACCTGAATTTCACAAAAATGCATTTTACTTTGAAAATCTAAAGTCATATCAGGAGTTAATTGCTAAAAACCGCATCTAACGAAAACAAATATTGCCTTTATCTTCACAATTGTACTACTTGCGCGATTTACTTCGGTATCACTTTGTAGTCAAAGGAAGCTATTACTTATTCACTATTAATAAGGATTAAATGTAATCTTGCGCGCCTCATCCTTAAAAGCTAAGTTCGTTATATTTTGGACCCGGGCGTAACTGGGGTGGTTTGGGAGAACTAGACATTTTTAAAAATTGTATTTATTTATTTATTTATTTAGATAATAATCTTCAGTTAGAGCAGCATTTTTGCTCACTGTATCCCACCTCGCCTCGCTTCCTCCCAACGATGGCGAGACGCCGCCACCCCTTCAACTTTTAATAGCCTTCCCGTATGTAATTATTGCAGGGCGTCGAGGGCGGTTGGCGTGGGTGTCGACAGGAGGGGAGGGAGAGGGGGGAGGCGGTGTAGGCGTCGACGCACGCCTCGCGAGGTAACCGGCGGGAAAGTGGACGAGAGGGTAGCATTTCTGCGCCCCGCCTACCGAATCGGAGGGCGAGATTCGTAATTCTGGCAGTGGAATTGCGAAAAACCCTCTTCGGAGACGCTAGTAAACGAGAGCATTTTTAACTTGACTTTGAAACGGTATTCTATTTAAGGCAATCTAAAAAAATAGTTCTTCAGACTATTCGTATAACAATTGTCACGAGTTGAAACTTGAACCAACTTGACACGAGCCACAGATTTGCGCGTGGATTATAGTTACAACGTGGAATGTTTTTTCATATCTGTCTGAAAATTTTAATCCAGTTTAATATTCCTTTTTGTTATCTTCTTGTTTCAAGTAAACTCGAGGAGACATGTGTATTCACAAAAAGGTGTTATTTTTTATGTAAATAAATAGTTTCTAATGAACTGTGATTTGATCATCTGAAATAGCAGAATTATGCTTCTAATACAAAATGTTTTGACAGGCAATAATATTAGGTTATTTTAATTACCAATTAGTTTTATGAGAACATTCTTTATTAAGCCATCACTATCTAACCCTTACAGACATACCTGAACTGGATGAATGATTTGATGAACATGTGAATAGTTTTTTCCAATATCTTTGTTTAGGTAAAAAGTTACTGTTCCATCATTCACGACGTTCATTTTTAGAACTTTTCTGAAACCTTAATAATGGTCTTGCAACGCTTATCGAATTTTTTACAAAAAAGAGAGACTTTCGTAATAGCTCGGTGGGAACTCCGGTGTTCTCGAACAGACAGTCCTGCCCATAATCACATTAAATCTTATTTTAGCATCTGTGTACATAGAGAACAGTTGTGGCTCCAAATCCACAGCGTCAGTGGTCTTCGAAGTGTGTGAGGTTCTTTGTCCCGCTCTTTGAAAGTGGACACGAGGTTCGTATTTCGTCACCCTTCACCTATCAAATCAAACAGCGAGATTCAATACAATGATGTGTAATTGCGACAATCCCTCTGAAGCGGTAAACGGTTAACGAAAGCAGGAGAACAATTTTTCTGTCTTATATTCATGCATATACAGTGCGATTTTTCTAACTTTGCCCCTCAAGCCCCTATGGCCACTTTAGAATATCACACACCATTTCGCGTCTTTCTCGCTCATGCTGCTGGAATTCACATAATCGTAAGCACTGCTTGTTAAGGTCGCGATCATGCGATATCTAGCGGCACGACTGAGGATGACACGAAAAATACCGTGACATATTCCATTAAGAACACGGGCCTTGAGGGGCAAAGTTACAAAAATCGCACTATAGGGTGGAACCCAGACAGCAATATCCACATCGGAGAGGTGAATTTCGCCTGAGATATCTGCCTGCTTAGCGGCTCCGTGTCGTTGGTGCCGACGTGATTTTAACCCTCCGTTTGGTCTGCTGAGCACCCTTCATTGCTTTTTCCTGGAAAGAAGTCCGCCATGTTGAGCTCTTTCTTATTGAGTGGGGGAGGTGGTTTGCGTGCGCGATGCAGCGCCGGGAGGAACAAATGCACCAGAGACTCTGTAATGTTCATGACCAAAGCTAACGCGAGATCACATGAGGCGCGGAGTTAAGTATTGTAATCACGGGATGAAGTTCATTGCTAAATGTGTTGAGCTATTGTTAATGAAAGACATGATATATGCTTGGAATCAGAATATATGCATGTTAAACAACCTATGTTATGCTTTGAATAATTCGAACAGTCTGAAAAGGTGATATTCAGTATAGAATTGGATTCGGTTTTCTATTAACGTCCAGTTTATTTTGTATTTGACGTACATTTATATATTTTGTATAAAATGAAATTGTTGAATACATAAAAAATATTTCATACCTAACCAAAGGGAAAAAATCGTAAGCGAGAAATACTAAATTAGATTATATCAGTGATGCAGGTTGTCAATATTCGAATTATATTTCAAAGTCTCCTACATTATTTCAGTATTATACTAGGTACCTTTTGAAGCTTTCACACACACTCAATCTTTATAAATGAGGCCTCTAAAGAGAATTTCACTGAATCGTGAATAATTACCCTTTGACTTTAAGAATATAAAGGATTTGTTGAAAAGAACGCATCTAAATATTCATGTCAAATGCAACCCGCGTTTGACTTAGGAGCATTGTTAAAGGTTGTAGTTAAATAACTCCTAAACAAAGCGTTCTAAGACCTTAAAACCTGGAATATTGATGGCAAAGGCCTCAAAGAAACTCTCTTCGCACCGTAATCTATAGGACGGAGCTTTTCGGACATTCTATACACTTGTGCTGGTTCGGCCCTCTCGATACTTCATTGCATTGCATTGCAGTTGTTGACACAAGCGTTGCATAACTACTCAAGGGGGTTCAAGGGAGCGTTACAGGTGCGTTGTAACAGGAAAACCGGATAATCACATTACCCCAAATTTGCATTGCGTCATTTAAGCACGGCCCCTAAGATAGGGACGAATTATAAGAGAGACAAGATGGCGGAAAAACCAACTTACGTGGCTCAGTGCATCAATTGATGTTACAGCAATGCTTCTGACCCTAGCAAACGGGCCACGGACCATGCACGATTTTTCATTTCTCTTCCTTGTTCTATCCTTACCCCTTACTTACAATTGCATGCACTAAACTATCGCACATGTCAGGAATTAAGATTGTGTCCCGGGTGGGGCGGTGCCCCACCAGTGGGAGATATTTGATTGAAGAAAACCCCACGAGCTGACGTGCAGGTCGGCGCTGGATCTCACGAGCCAGGGAGGAAAGACCACAGCCACCTCCCGCGATAAAACTTGCACTACACTTACGGGACTAATGAACGTATCAGCTTACTTTTTCAGAATCACTAATCAATCAATACATCAAGAAAACGAGAAACGAAAAGTGTTCCAGCAGAGGATTCGGGACTAAAAAGTGAATAACAGCATAGGAGCATTTGAAGAGATAGGACTGCTGAGAAAATAGGTTACTAAGAAAGAGTTGCAGGTAGGAGAGCTATCAAAAAAAGGATGGGAAAAGCTGTCTTAAGATATAGAAGTTTACAGTTGAGATGTGAAGGATGACACAGGGAGAAAGGTAAATAATGTGATTGTAGGTAAAAGCTAGATGCGAAAGAAGGGAATACAGAATTGGAGGGCATATTTGTGTAGTATGACAAGGAAAACGAGAGTATCGGGTAGTGAAACGGACAAATAATGAGGAAGTCAAAGAGCGTGATCTGCAATAGATTCATTGTAATGCCAATTTCCTCACCAAAGAAAATCTATGTTCAAAATAATCTTAACTGCGAGGACATTTAGTGTCTGAGAATAAACGGTTTTATTATCCATGTTGAAAAATAAACTCATTGCTTTTCCGCCTTCGGCTATTCCCTGAAGAGGAAACGGACATTCAGTTATTTATGCTTCCACAGTTTATTCGGTTATTTAAACTTGCATTATTTGCTAGCTGAAGTATCAGTTTAAACCGCACGACCAGCATTTACGAACAATCTCAGTATTTTCCTGCGCAAACCTGTTCTAACGTTGCTATATGGGAACTGATATACGGCCAGAACGAACTACAATTAATACTAATTTCTCGTTCTTTGCTATTGCAAACTCTAAAGACCTATACCCAATGCAAACATAAACATAAGCAAGGCGTTAACATAAGGGAACCACGTCCATAAGCGGACTCATTCACAATGCCTTCACGTAAGCATAACACATAAGACGTTAACATTAAAGTTTTCAAGTTTCAAGCTTCTGTGCTTATGCTTATGTAAGAAATAAGAAATCAACCAATCACAGTACGTTAACTCAAAATCGATTATTGAAATAGATTTGAAGTCGATAGATCGCACAAAAGACTGGTATTCCAAATTGCGTGGTTGATTTTCGGCGGTTTTCTGCATTGTTTCGTAGCGCACTATCTTTTTATAACACAACATTATCGATTCTCACATCCAACCAATAGTAACTAGACGGACCCATAGACAAGAGAAAATTATATTTCTCTTACGCATATGGTGGCCATTCTGAATACTTCAGTCTATCACTTATGTTAAAGTTTATGTCTATGCGTTATGCTTACGTTTACGTTTGCATTCTAAATGGGTCTTAATACTATGTATGATTAATCTATTTCTTAAATTAACACAAACAGCTTTTGACAATACATCTTGTAGGTCCAATCAGGGTGGTGTGTCTAAAAAATATCGCTTTTTCTAATTGATTCTTCTTGCCACTTCTCTCTTCTGGTCAATTTAATGTAAGAGTTTCATTAATTGATACAAGATTAATTTTTATGATTTTATTAATAAATTAACTTTCCGAATCTCTCTTAAGCACAATTTAATTAGTGAAATAATCGTATTAAATATCATTCTTGTGCATTGTAAATATCCGGATAAATTTCTAATGACAGTGTGGTATTACCTGTGATTATTTTCCCCAGTAATATAAATTTAAAAATCCATTCGCATTTTAAATTATCCAATAATATTTACATACATCAGAGGTCAGTGTTCACAATATTGTTGTACGCTTGCCGATTGAAAAATAAAGTGGTTTGTGCTCCCTTCATTTCAAGTGAACATTTAACAAACTCAACTAACCGGTCTTCCAGAAACATTTTTTTCGAAACTTTACGCATGAACAACAATTTAAGGGCAAATAAAAGCAGTTTTTCTGATATACTACTTACCTCCTGTAGAGAAAGTGTTGACATTCTGCGGCAAAAACCAGCTATTTTTCGACAAAAAAATAATTTTGTCGAAACCATATCAGTGATAACTGGAACAGCCGTGTTCCTAAGTTTAGTAAATAACATTCTATAATACGTTGTGTAGTCAGAATCTACGTTTTGTGGGTCAGTCGATTCGACAAAATTGGTTTACAGCAACAAATCTGTATGTCCATCTGTCCGTCAGTATGTCTGTCTGGGGCCAATGCTAGCACCTAAACCGGTCAGACAATTTTCTCACACCACCATTCCCCGATCAATTTGCCCAAATTCGAGATCCTCTGAATTTGTAATGGGTAATTTGATTTTGAGGGGCATTTTAAATGAATCTCCAAGGTCATTTTCAAAGCTTTCTGAAAAACAACTAGAAAGTTTCCTTTAATTTATTACTCAGAGCGAAGTACACATAAAAATAGTGCTTGTCCCATTTCTTGTGAACTCTGAATTTACGAAAACTGAAACAAATTAATTTTGCAAAACCACAATATTGATGATACACTTTTTCTTTAACAAATCCAACTAGAACCTTAAAAAAGCCGAAGTAAATTTTAAAGAAATAAAGGAATAGTTTTCGTTGACTTTATCTTGAAACAAACAGTTTAAAAAACGTTATTGTCAAAAGCCTCCAATTTTTTTGTTTTTTTCTTCGGATGGAGCAAAGGACGCTTAAAAAGTGATACACCAAAAATTGTAAAAATTACAAAAAAATGCAACAAAATAAATACTTTGGAGCGCCTCTAGTCTTACGTTGCGTTGCTCTAGTATCGCGTTCCTCTCCCGGTATCAGAGGTGCAAACAACAAAATCAGCCGTGTCCGCGGCCCCGTCGATTGGTCTCGTCAGTACGTGTCTGGGGTCAAAACTAGCAGCTTAGACTAAACAGCTCAGACGATTTTCTCTCGTCACTATTTCCGGATCAATGTGCCCAAATTAGAGACCCTCTGAATTTTTAGATGAAGCCACAAAGATGTTTTCAAAACTTCCTCAAAATTATCTCCAAATGTCCTTAACTTCCTTCCTCAGATAGAGATTCATAAGATACCTACCCTTGTCCCATTTTCGGTGAACTTTGAATTTTCGAAAATTGAAGGAAATTAACATCGCAAAACTATATTATTGATGATTGAGACATTTTCTTCTTGGCGAAATCTGTTCAAAACAATTACATCCTTACATAAAGTGAAGTAATTTTTTTTAAAAAAACAAGTAGTTTCATGTAATTTTTACTTGAATAAAGCAATTCATAAAAATGTTCCTGGAAACGGCTTCAAATGATTTCCTTTATTTTTCTCCGAATAGATCAAAGAACGTTAAAAATGATATTTCGAAATTTTCAAAAGTTGTAAATAAGGCAACAAACTATTTTCAAAATAATATCTGTAGCACCTCTCGTCGTCTGTTGTGTTGCTCTTCCTCTCCCGACATCAGAAGTGCGAACAAGAAAACAGCGGCGTTTGTTAGCCTCGTCGATTGGCTTTCGTGAGGCATTGGCTACGCCAGTTCTTTTAAATGGCTCCAAATTTTTTTCTTAATTTTTTTCATCGGTTAGAGCAAAGGACGCTTAAAAATAATAAAATAATAAAAAATAATACAAATTCTAAAAATTACAAAAATTAATGCAACAAAATAAATACTTAGGAGCCCTCTAGTCTTACGTTGCGTTGCTCTTGAATCACCCCCAGCAAGAGAGGTGCGAACAACAAAACCAGCCGTCAGCTTCGTCGAATGGTTTTCGTGAGGTATTGATGGGGCCAGTTCGTTTAAAAGGCTCCAAATTTTTTTCTTTATTTTTCATCGGATAGAGAAAAGGACCCTTAAAAAATAATAAAAATAATAAAAATTCTAAAAATTACAAAACTAATGCAACAAAATAAATACTTAGAAGCCCTCTAGTCTTATGTTGAGTTGCTCTTGAATCACCTTCCTCCCCGGGCATGAGAGGTGCGAACAACAAAACCAGCCGTCAGCTTCGTCGAATGGTTTTCGTGAGGTATTGATGGGGCCAGTTCGTTTAAAAGGCTCCAAATTTTTTCTTTATTTTTCATCGGATAGAGAAAAGGACCCTTAAAAAATAATAAAAAATAATAAAAATTCTAAAAATTACAAAACTAATGCAACAAAATAAATACTTAGAAGCCCTCTAGTCTTATGTTGAGTTGCTCTTGAATCGCCTTCCTCCCCGGGCATGAGAGGTGCGAACAACAAACCCAGCCGTCAGCCTCATCGATTGGCTTTCGTGAGGTATTGATGGGGCCGGTTCGTTTAAAAGGCTCCAAACTTTTTCTTAACTTTTTTCATCGGATAGAGAAAAGGACGCTTAAAAATAATAACATAATAAAAATAATAAAAATTACAAAAATTAATGCAACAAAATAAATACTTAGGAGCCCCTCTAGTCTTACGTTGCGTTGCTCTTGAATCACCCCCAGCAAGAGAGGTGCGAACAACAAAACCAGCCGTCAGCTTCGTCGATTGGTTTTCGTGAGGTATTGATGGAGCCAGTTCGTTTAAAAGGCTCCAAATTTTTTCTTTATTTTTCATCGGATAGAGAAAAGGACGCTTAAAAAATAATAACATAATAAAAATAATAAAAATTACAAAAATTAATGCAACAAAATAAATACTTAGGAGCCCCTCTAGTCTTACGTTGCGTTGCTCTTGAATCACCCCCAGCAAGAGAGGTGCGAACAACAAAACCAGCCGTCAGCTTCGTCGATTGGTTTTCGTGAGGTATTGATGGGACCAGTTCGTTTAAAAGGCTCCAATTTTTTTCTTTATTTTTCATCGGATAGAGAAAAGAACGCTTAAAAATGATAAAATAAAAACATAATAAAATTTCTAAAAATTACAAAAAAGAATGCAACAAAATAAATACTTAGGAGCCTTACGTTGAGTTGCTCTTGAATCACCCCCAGCGTGAGAGGTGCGAACAACAAACCCAGCCGTCAGCCTCGTCGATTGGCTTTCGTGAGGCATCGGCCGAGCGGCCGGCGCGTCTCCCTCTGCGGAGGACGAAGCCCATGTTCCTTTAATATTTGTATCACTTTATTGTGCGCTTTATTGCCTGGGGAGAGAGGGCGCCGCCGAGGCGGAGGGGGGGTGGAGGGAGGGAGGGGGGAGAGGTCGAGGGGGAGACGCTCTTGTGAATTGCTGCGCACGATGTCGTCCCCCCCTCGTCGATCGAATGTGGGTGACCGAGTATGTCGGATAAAGTGTTTACAAACCCCGAGCTTGTTTTCCGAACGAGGACTGAAGAATTTATGGAGCGGACAGAAGAGTACTCGAGAAACAAGGTTATAAGGACTGAGCGGATATAGCTCTGTAAAATACGGCGGAATTTTTTGTTCTCATATGCGTCTCCTTATATTTTTTTGTCTCTGTGTTCCAGACCACTTGTATATGCAGTTTTCGTATCTGAAGATATTTGTTATTTTGATGGGTGAGTTGGTAACTATTGTTTCCAGGCATGTCATCTACTTTGCTCATTAGTGCCGTAAATGTAACGCTATTATATCTTGGGAAATGGCGGTGTTCTTCCTCTGTTGGGATATGGGATCTGGTGCCGACTTAGAAGTTGTCTTAAGAGGAGGTTGTACAGACTATCGCTGTAATGTTAATTCTGTTGTGTTTACGCACCTTTATCTCCAAAACTATTTTATAAAGCTCTGTGAAATTTTATTTACTGTTTTATATAAATATTCTTCACACACGGTGTCTTTTTTTGTAACGATTCAACATCATTTTCGTTGTTTAATATTTTTTCCAATGTACTGTATTTAAACATATTTTTTGTAAATATACTCAATAACAGAGTTTCGAATAATTGAATACTTCTATAAAAAACTACAAATCATGGCTAATACATGATAGATAAGAGGTAAACATTTCATAGAGTTATGTGCAATAGTTTCTGAGAAAAAGGTACATGAAGACAAAAATAATTTTCGGGAAATGCAGGATTTGTAACAGCAATACGTAGACCATACTGGTGCATAATCTGACCCTTCAGCATATTCTTCATCATTCTCTGAACTTTTTCTCTTTGTTCCTACAGTCTTACTTCTTTTCAACATTCTTTCCTCCTCTTCTGCCTTTCGGCCCTATGACTAAGTAGTAGTGTTGTGTAGTAATGTCTTGTAGTGACTGAGACACGTGGCGCAACTTGACATTTAAATGGCATTTTCAAACTCTTAGGAACAAAATATCTTGAAAATGTATATTGCACTATGTTACGTGAATATTAAAAATTCAAAATAACACAAAAAAACAAAAATCAAAAATTTGGATCCTAAGACGTATAATCTCCCCTTAAGCATGATTTGTCCTCTTCCAGATATCTCTCCAACGATACTTCACTCTAGTCTGGACAAGCTATAAGCTCTCGACAACTTTTGAAATATGTGATAGGATACTGCATGTAAGTGTATGTACTTTGTTTGTGTGGGTGCGTGAGTGTGTGTAAGGAAAGAGGAGGGGGAAGTGTGAGGATGGTAAAATCGAGCGGTGTTGCCCAATTGATAGGATACTGCTCTGGCATTCAACTGCTATTGATCAGAAGAACTACGGGAAACTACCAATTAGACCAGCCGGCCGCTAAAATTCTCCTCCAATTAGAGGTTGAATTCGTTCCAGCTATGTTGCTAGCACCTAAAATCAAAGGCAGTGGTGTCAAAGTCTCCTACTGGTGGCAGTGGCACGCCTCGCGGCACCGCAGCACGTCACGTACTTCTCTGCGCCACTAGCGTCGGGAGAGGAAACTATTAGTAACCCCGCCGTTTTACAGTAGGGATGTTATTGTCTCTTGCGGCGGGGTTATGAACTGCGTGGAGAGGCAATTTCGTCTTGGTACTCGTGCCATGGACTCCCGCTCGTGGCATCGACCTTGACAACACTGATCCATGGCGTCGGTATTCGAACCCTAGAATCTCCCGTCAAATACGTCAGTGTGAACGGGTTAAAGGTAGAGGCTGCGTGACCTGGCGTGACTTGCTTTACCTCAACCCTAGTCTCCGTCACAGAGTTCCGCCGTCGACTTGGCCCGCTGCCGAAAATCATTGCCGGCTGATTGCCAGACCGGTGCCATATCCCACTGGGATCCCCCTCCCGGAGTATCCTGTTATCCAGACAGATGCTGCAACTTACCGAGGAATGAAATAAAACATTACATCCATGATAATATAACGATATTACTTGCGATGTGGACAGGTTGTAAATATTTATAATTGTTTAATACAATTTGTGGAAATACCTCGGGTGGTTCATGGACAGCGTGCTAGCTTTTGGTGGTGCTATCCCAGGTTCGATTCCCAGTCGGGGTAAAGTAGAGCTACAGCTTGCTAATACAATCGTCTCACGTTCTGTAGCTCTGCGACGAAAGAAAAGTTCAGGCAAACTAAGTACGCTAGACACTGGGCTAGATAATTATCAATGTGTTATGTTGTGTATCAATGTGTTATGTGTTATGTTATGTCAATGTGTTGTGTTATGTTTTATCAATTTTGCAAAAAGATGTATTCTTGTAATTGGACTTCTGTAATTTAGTTTTGTTATTTCATTTGAAACTTTTTTTATTATTGTGTATGTTTTGTATATTTTTCCTAGTAATGCCTACTGTAATTGGGGCTTTGCCCTGTTGTGGGTAATTAAATAAATAAATAAATAAGGCTCGCCACATGCCTCCCTTATCCCACATGTGAATAATAAATAAAAACAGGGCACAGGCCTCGGAATACCGCTAGCTGGCAAAAGTCGGATTACAATCAGTAATCCTATTCATTAGGTGGCAGTATAGTAATCAAATTCATCAGGTGGCAGTATCAACAGCTCAGTACAAAAAATTCACATACAATTCATGTACATTACTCTACAACACTTTGCCAGATGACATTAATCGATTAAATTCGATAGAAAAGTTTAAGTCGCAAGTAAAATCTTTTCTGCTGCGTAACTGCTTCTATACAATTCGAAACTATACCGAGCATCAAAAGGAAAGTAACAATGATAGTTAATGTAATTATTTATCATTTGGACTGTATAATTCTAAAGAACCTGTAACAAGTACTGTACCACAGCTTCTGGGTTGATGGCCCCTATCTCGATCAGGATTTTTGTCCAGTTTCCCTGATCCTTTGAGCAAATGCTGAGATGGTCCCTTGTTTTTCTTCTGGACATAAATGTAACTCCATTATTTGTGCACGTCTTCTGAATTTCAGTGGGTAATATAGTTATTGAAATTATTGTTTTTATATTGTCGCGGCAAAAAGCATTATTCTTTCATGAAGAACATGATGAGGGTTAAGGACGCAAATTTATAGCTAATTTACTTTTGAAAATATATTTTATTATATAGGAGCGAATATTTTTGTCAACAAAACTTGAAAAAACCGCACTTTTTTCTGTATTCAAAATTCGACTAGAATATGGTTTAGGATAGAGATCACAGAATTATGAAAATGTGTATAAATTTCACTTCTCCCCATAGCTCGTCACACACAGTTTTAATCTGTTTTTGTCGTAAATAAATAAATAAAAAAAGCTAAAACGGGTATCTCACTAGTCAGCGTGCTCGTTTTCCATGACGCGACCCCAGGTTCGATTCCCGGTCTGGGCAGATTGTGGTGTGCGCTTTATCTGTTGCTGTGTGACGATGATAAAGCTCACTTCTCAGGTCGAGAAAACCAGAATACAGCGTGGGGATGTCTACGTGCTATCCGCTCGTACCCCTGACCGCAAGGCTGGGATGCCGCTGGTAGACCTTGGCCCCGTCAGAGGCTGTTGTGCCAGTACAGACAGACATACAGCAACCTGAACTTTTAGACTTTCAAACGCAGGACACAATTGCACACTTGATTCATTTAATCAGTGTAATCTAATATTCGCATGTTTGCATCCAACACTTTCATTCCAACATTCATTCCATTTCATTCCATTCATTCATATATATATATATATATATATATATATATATATATAATTGCAATACCTTTTTTAATTGTGTGCCAAGACCGAAGTCCTTCAAGGAATTACAAGACCTACACCCTACCGCTTTCTAACCTTTCGAATAATTCCAACTACATACAATCCCCAATACATATATACATACATAATACAATTTTTGGACCCGGTTCATTTTGAAGGCGAGCGGGGGGGGGAGTCTTCGACGTCCCGTGCTGCCTCAATCGTTGTCCCCGTCGCCGAGTTCCGCGGTCCGCTTGGCCCGCTGCCAAAAAATCAGCGCGGGCCGCGGGCCGCCCCTCCTCCCCCCCCCCGGGTCAGCCGTCGCGCGTCGGCGCGGGTCGGCCCGCGCGGGCGTGCGGGCGGCGAGCGTCCAGCCGACAGGCCGTGATTAGAGCCCGGGCACGAGACGACGCCGAGGCGGGGGGGGCGAAGGCGTCTCGCGTGCGGCGTGTGGACGCACGCGCGTGCCCGCCGACGCGCCGCTTCCGCCCCCCTGCCCCCCCCCCCGCCAACGCCGGACGCTCGGACCCGCGTGCGCGCACGTGATCGGGAATGCGCTGTTTCTAGAGAAGTACCGGTTTACTTGGGACGCGGCCTGGTGGAAAGTTGTTGCCGGATGGGGACGTGTTGGCTTGAGAAGCAGACGCGTACTCGTCTTCTCTAGGCTATTTGAACTATTTCGTACAGTAGTGCTCAATAAAACCGCGTCACCTCGCTCACAGTTGTTTTCTGCAATATAATTCTGAAAATACACCATTTGGTTGGCAAAAATCGAGAGTTATTAAGGTAATGGTATCATAAACGTCATGTAATCTACATAAAATACTAATTTTATGTTATACCATGTTTATGTTTATGTTATTACCAATTTTTGAGAGCATATTGGATTAGGATAATACAGAATGCCCATTTTCTTTAGGTGATGCGGTTTCTTTGAGCACTACTGTATAATGCTTCATTTGTTCATATTTACAATCAAAAGAAACTATCTTTCTGACATTTTAAATGATTCATTTTAACATTTGCTTCACTGTGTTCTGATACATTTATATATTTCTTTCGTAAACATATGTTCTACTTTTATAAGGAATGCATTGACTATGAAAAAGGATGAACGTACTTGACCATGCATTGGATGAATACAATTGACCGACTTAAAGAACTATACAGAGAGAGAATATGTTGCCAGTGGTAATCAATCATCAATCAATCTACGAGGAGAAAGTGGGGGAGTGAGGACAACGAAAAGCTGTGTAGAAGGCGACAATATTGGATGAGACGTGCAAGGTACTGAGGAAGAAGAAGGTGAGAGTGGAGACGAAGAAAGAATGGGCGCGCAAGCAGTCACCGGAAACAATAAAGAAGATGAGAACGGAGTCAAGTCTGAAGTGATTGACTAATGATCCCGAGCGCGTCAACGGCTAAGGTTATTAGTCCCGTAAGAGTAGTACATGTGTCCCTTGTGCGGTGGCTGTGATCCATCCCCGCTGGATGTCAAGATCCGACGCCGACCTACCGTGTGCTAGCGGGGTTTTCCTCAACCTCAAACCGCCTAGCCGGGACATGCTGTTAGCTCCGAACCGGTCTCTCGGCATGTGTTGTTGTGTATGTAAGTGTAAGTGGAAGAATGGGATGAGGATAGGACAAGGAAGAGGAAGGAAAGATCGAGCGCGGTCTGTTTGTTAGGCGGGGAACTGCGCCAGCATTTGTTTGGCAGGTCTGGCATTTTGCTTGATCGAATAAAAATCGAAAACTACTGATCAGAGCAACCAAACGCCAGAATTCTCCTCCAAACAGCAGCTTATTTCGACCTACTTAGCTAGTGCCAAAAACCCAGCCACGGTCGGGTCTTGAACCCTAGGTCCTCCCAGTTAGAGGCACTGCAGTGACGTCATTTGATGTCTTGTGCCACCTCTCTCGATGAAGTCTGAAGTGTATCAATAGTTAACACTACAACAGGCTCTGTGGCAGAGGTGCATATGTGGGTGTCGGAGGAATGGAGGATAAGGTTGAAGCAAAGATGGAGAAGGAAGTCGTGGAGGTCGCGAATGCGTTGAAAGAGAGATGAGAAGGTAAGGGAGAGAGAATTCATGGGGTGTTCGGGGTAGAAGCGAGGATTAAGGAGCGAGGCATAGGATGGGGAAGTTTAGTAAGAAAAGTGACCTTCGATATGTTGGAGGGAGAGACGAAGGCGGAAAGCACTCACTACATGAAAAATGAGGGTCACAATAGAGGCGGAGGCAGCAGTAGAAACACTGGACCGTGAGATCTGGGGCCAAACTACGACGGATAAAGAGATTTCTTCCTCCAAGTGTCATCCGCTCCAACCGCGACAAAATGGAAACTTTCGAATGATTTCCCGATACGTGTGGAAGTGTATTGCGTGTTAGCGTAAATGTAAGTAAGAAGAGAGCAAAGGAAAAGAATGATGAAGAAAAGATATTGCGCCGATATGAGTGAAGGGGAGGTGAAACCGAATATATTGACTGGAGAGTAGAGCCAGACAAAACGTATTCCATTATCGATCGTTCTCGCAGGCTCGCTTTCGCAGTCTCGGAGGAGGGGAGATCTTTATCTGCTTATGAAATCTGCACGTAGGTTCTTGTCAAGGATCAGAACTATCGGTACCGCTCATTCTCGACTGTCCTCGGCAGTATCGGAGCGTTTTCTATACTCAGTTTGCTGGTAGTTACGGTTTGTTTCGCTTGTGAAAAACATCATAAACACTCTTTGATATGGTGAAATCTTTTGCGAGAAAATGTTAATTAAATTTAGAAATAACAAACAATTTAAAATAGAATTTTGTTTAAAAAATGTCAGCATTTCATGCTAAAGAAATTTCAATTTCACAACTATGCTGTTCATCGTGGCTGGTGCTATCAAGTTTTAATTCAGTTTTCGTCGAACATATCGTACTTGTTTGTGCACATAGTTCACTTATATCATCCAGTAGAAGTAAAATAAATTATGCATTTAAGATGTTTAGTAAAAACGCTTGATCAATGAATGGTGTCGAGAGATTCGGTAATTCCCCCAACGAGCCACCACCCTAGCAGAAACAATCTCTAAGCTCCCGACTGGTCTCCCGACTAGTGTTTTAGTGTAGTGTTTGTTAGTGTACTTATGTGTGCAAGTAAGGGATGAGGATAGGATAAGGAAGAGGAAGGAAAGATCGCACGCGTTCCATGGCCCATTTGTTAGGGTATTGCTCGCGCAGTCGCCTGGTGTTCGGAGAAACCAGGGAAAACCACCGATCAAAGCAGTCGGCCGTTAGAACTCTCCTCCGGACAGCGGCTGATTAAAGTAGATAAGTGCTGTACAGGTAGTGTCGACAACCTCGCAACATAGGAACTCGAACCCTTCGCCACCCCGTCAGAGTCGCTGCCAGTCGCCAGGAATTCTGGCCCTGGGCTCACTCGGTCGGTATGCATGTTTGGGAAGAGTGGTGAAGTGGTCAGCTGAGGTGGTGGCAGGGCGATTGCATGTGCATCGACCCCCATCGCCCCCATCGCCTCCAACCCCCCCATCGCCTCCAACCCCCCCATCGCCTCCTTCACCCCATGAGCCCTTTTGGCCTGCCACCACCATTGCATAGTCGCCCCGTCGCCCCCAACGCCTCCATCGCCATTATCGCTCTCATCGCCTTTATCACCCTCATCGCTCTTATCACTCTTATCGCCCCCTCACCCCTTTCTCCCCCATCACCCCTTTCGCCCTCATTACCTCTTTCGCCCCATCACTCCTTTCACCCCCATCACCCCTTTCGCCCACATCTCCCCTTTCGCTCCCATCACCCCTTTCACCCCCATCAACCATTTCGCCCCCGTCACCCCCTTGCCCCCATCACTCCTTTCGCCCTCATCTCCCCTTTCGCTCCCATCACCCCTTTCGTCCCCATCACCCATTTCACCCCCATCACCCCTTTCGCCCCCATCACCCATATTGCCTCCATCGCTCTCATCGCCCCCAATTGCCCCCATTACTCCCATTTCCTTCATCGTCCCCATCGTGTCATCACCCTCATCGTCTCCATTGTCCCCATCGCCCCCATAACCCTCATTACTCCCAATTCCTTCATCGTCCCCACTGCCATCCTTCCATCCGCAAACGCGCGGAGAGCAGGGTTGGGGGGGGGCGGGGCGTGGCGGGCCAGGACGGGGTGAGACTGCGCGTCCGTGACCCAGAGACAGGGGAACCGGTCCGGGCGCTGGGAATTCCCACTGGCCGCGGCGGCGGCCCCGCCCTCCTCCCCCCTCCCCCGCGACAGAGCTTGCGCACCAGGAATGTGTAGCACGCCCGCCCGCCCGCGGTTCATACGCGGATGCTTTTGGTTTTGTTTGCCCCCTCCCCCCTCCCCTCCCCCCGCTGGCCGCGGCGGCCAGGGCACGACGGCTCTTGGAGCTCCGACGAACAATGCTCGGAATGGAAGAAATGCTTCATGCCCGTATCTGTAAGCACATCGGGCGCGTACGTGCAAAGAGAAAATAGGCGACCGCTTTTGGATAGGACGACGCGACGTCAGGTCAGATGATTCGGGTTCAATACTGCGAAGTAATTCTGAAATGACGAGGCAATGAAGACGACGTAGTCCGTATTCCTATTATGATTTCGTTTCCAATATATTTTTTTCATTAATTTTTTTGTGAAATTGTTAATGCATCCGATTCCTTTTAAGCTCATTCTTTAATTTAAAATAAAAGCTTATTTTCCATTTAACTAAATAAACGGAAATAGGTAAATGAAAATGAATCTTTGGTTCTGTGCTGATGTACCATATACGAAATACGCTCATTTATTTTATTTCCTCAATATTTCCACGCAAACTATTTTTTGTTCGTGGTGTTTATGTAAGTGAAAATGCTGAAGATACAAACAACAATGTTTAGTAGAAAGATAAAAACAATGTGTGGATTGGAAAAAAATATATTGTACAAATACCTGAAAGTGCAGGTACATACTGCACGTACATAAGGAGTTTATGGCTGCTCTTGCACACGCCATAAACTCCTTTTCTCAAAGAATGAATTCTTAAAATCAAATGGCGACACCCGATTATAATATTTCATATTAAGTACATTAAAATTCTATATTCAGTATATTAAAACGTGACGGATTGCTCCGTTTAGTGGGGAATTGATTGTTTCATCTTCTTATCTTCATTTCAGCAGTCAAATATCAGTAGTAGTAAAACTACACTTCTCTGAAATTCTTATGAGGTGGCACTTTAGCCAAAGTCGCAAGAAAGACGTAATTTTCAGATGAAGTAAGACTAAATCTTTAATGCGCAATATTGTGGTAATTTTTTCGTAAAACTTTTATTGGATCACAGGTCTGATTAATGTGCAATAATTGACAATATAAATATTGGAAATTCAATAGATGTTATTTCTTCTATTCTTGTATGCATTTATAAAGAAGAATATAATGTTCTGTATGGTAACTATACTAACTAATTTATTCACAAATATTTTATAGATCGTTGCATTTTATCCGTCATAATGCTTGAATTATCTGCATAATTATCTTGCTCAACTACTTCATTACTTTCATTATATGAAGTACTTGCTAAACATCACGTAACACACCAATTACACGTAGAACGTACGGTATGTTTCAGGTTGTTTAATTTCAGATTAGATAATTAAAATAACACAAATGAAGATAACTTGTTAATGGTCATTCAAACCATAACGTCCTGACGTTTTGATTATTATACATTAGAACCTTCAAATTTAAATTACAAAAATTGTAATACAGGTTCATAATCTAGTGGGTTGAGTAATTTAAACGTGATCAAATCATATTTATATGATTGATTTACTTGTAACTGCTCACTGACTTCTTAGAAATATGATTTTATAATGTATTATTTTAAGAATAAGAAAGTTTCTAGACTAAGGTATTATAAGAATGAGTACACTTGTTCTCTATCTTGGATTCTTAACTGTTGACTTCGTTGTAGAGTAGCTGCTGTAATTACAGCAATGCGTAATGCGTTTTTGATCAGAGTTAGCTAGTCTTCCGTATTCTTTTTCATTTATTTGATTGTTTAACATGCAACAAACACGCAATACCTTTTGAGTTATTGTATTCTCTTACGATTTCTCCAAGCAAAACCCTACTCTAGCAATTCACGAATGTTGACACACGAAAATACTATTTTTAGGGAAAGATTTATTGAAGTTCCTTTCGAGCTAATGCTCGGTAGTAAACAAGAATACAATTAGATAGGTTAGTTATAATGAATATCTGTTGTCTCTAAATTAAAGTGTCAACATTCTTCCAAATAATGTCGTAATGGTATGTTTAGTAATTAAAATTACTGAATATTATTTTTTACCACAGTCGTGCGAGGCGTAAAACAAGATAGTCAGCTTCATTTCTGGTTCCGTTTTCCATTGAACTTTTTTAAATTTACTTATGATATATTTTACTACTAAATTAATAAAACGTTATTCAAAGAGGATGAAATTATAATTTTATGGTACAATTAATAAAGTTGATATCACGTTAAAACATGTCTATGGTTGACAGATGGCTTAGAGATCTTCTTCTCCAAATGTAGTGTAATAATTTCCTAAATTCTCGTATTAAAAGGGGAAAATCAGAATTTAGTAGTTATTAACAAACCGAGTAGATACAGGCGCATAATTGCATAAGTGGTATGCTCAAGAAAAGAGTGACGATAGAAGTGAGTTTTCTTATATAAGACGAGTGCAATTATACCACTTTATCCACATGTTACGTTCAATATTTTTTCGTTTCAATTTAAGAATATTTTAAATTTTGAGAAATTCACGCATATCTTTACCATTCGAGGTATACATTTGATGACGTATTGATTTTGAAAGTTATTTTTAGTAGGGCTTACATTGTGTTTTTTGCAAGAAATATTTGAATATGGAAGGTACTGAACACATTGCGGTTAAAATATTAGAAGAAACTGAAAACACTACTTCTCACGGAAAGTAACGAGAGAGAATATAGCATAAACAAATATTGAAAAGTAAAAAACAAAACTAGTCACTTCTGACACAGTTTTGCTATAGCGTACTTCATAGAACTGGTAAACATTTTTTACATTTGTAATTCTAAGACCAAATGTTTTACATTTAAAACATTGAATTTATTCACTTCAAACATGTTATGTTGTTCCATTAGTCAGACAGTTTATTGGCCAATACAGTTTGATTCATTCGTTGTTTATACGTTGTTGTTGTAGGTAAGTAATCTGTGATGTACATTTTTGTTCATCTTTCATGGCCGACTGGAAATACCTTGGCTACTTCTGTGTTATAGTTTCTTAATTAAAAGATTTGTCTCCTTTTCTAAATTCTGATTAATAGGTGTGGCGTTTCAAATGAACGGTGAAATTTTGTATGCGTGTATTAACACAGAGATAATCAACGATTTTTCAAGGAATTAACGAGCATATTTAGTAAACTAAACAAAAAACATATTTATGGAAATTAAATGTGTCATTAAGTAAGACTAAGAGCCACTTTCAAAATTTTCAGGGGACCACGACCAATTAGCAGTGTACGCTACAAAGCAATTAAGTCAAGGGACTCAAAATTGCGGATGAGAATACCTATATTTACAGATATTGTAACCTTCCAAGACAAACATGATGTCTGATAGTCTGACGATTATTTACGAATATGCACGAATCGTTCGTAACTGAGATAGGTCGTTCCTAGTAGTTCCCTACCTAAAGAACTTTTTATCAATGTAAAAGTGGGAGTTTTATACTCGTATCTCGATCGTTCGAGACATAAGACCGACGATAGCTGTCATGTGTGGGAATTTGCAATGCGTAGAAATGCGAGAAAAATCTTACGCCAATATCATTTGCCAATTTACGTACTGCTGTGAACTGCAAATATAATTTAAGAACAATTTTTAAAAATTGCCTGACCATGAAAATATTTTTTGTTACATGTTTGTTTTTATTGAAATTTGATTTGTCTTCAGAAAATGGCTGCATTTAGTTATCAGAGGTAAAAAGAATGTCTTTGTCGACCATTTAGTGAAGCTGAAACTGATCCATCAATAGCAGAAGATAGTGATTCCAAGCTTGTTTGTATTAGAATAAATGTAGACATTATAAAAGTAAATCGGTCTCCGGGATCGTTGGGGTCAGTCATCGGTCTTGTCAAAGCAGGTTAGTTGCGAAAGGCAAACGATGCGTTCGCGAAGCTTTCCCAGCTGCCCGCTGGCTGTATGAGCGCTGCAGGCGGCAACCGCCGCCACCACCGCCGCCACAGTCACCACTGCTGCCGCCGCCACCCCCGCCACCACCAACGCCGCCGCCACCGCTGCAACCCTCGCCACCGCCGACACCCCCGCCACCACCCCTGCCACCGCCGCCACTACCGCCTTCGTCGCCACCATCGCCACCGCCGCCAGTGCCGCCTTCGTCGCCACCACCGCCACCGCCACCCATGCCGCCACCATCGCCACCCCCGTCTCCGCCGCCACCACCAACGCCACCGCGACCGCCACCGCCACCCCCGCTCCCGATCCCCGCCCCCGCCCCCATCACCACCGCCACCACCGACACCACTGCCACCGCCACCACCACCTCCGCCACCACGCCCGCCACCACCGTCACCACCGCCACCACCGCCACCATCGCCATCATCGCCACAATTGCCACCTCCACCGCCATCATCGCTACCACCACCGCCACCACCACCGCCACCACCACCGCCACCGCCGCCACCGCCACGGGTGAGGTCTGCTAGGTGCGCCGCGCGGCCACACGCCTCGGGGCGGGGCGGGGCGAGGCGAGGGGCGGGGGCGGGGCGGCGGGGCCCGCGGCGGGGGCGGCGGCAGCCCGAGCAGAACGGCGGCGGCGGAGAGAATCTCACGCAGCAGCATCGGCGCTGCTTTTGTTCCGTCGCCCGCAGCATGCTTGCTTGCTCGCTCGCTCGCTCGCTTGCTCGGGTGACCGCCCGCCTGATCGCACGCCCCTCGCCGGACGCCCTGCCAGCCGTTTGCCCGACTAGGAATGCGACGTCGATGTCGATGTTTTCAAAACATCGATGTTTATGCGTCATCCTTGTCGAGTTTTTCAAAATACCGATGTTTTTTATAAAATTATCGACGTATTTAACATTAATTCATTAAGCTTATGCTTTTTAACATCGATGTTTAGTGATCGTAGTTCATACTAGAAATGCGACATCGATATCGATGTTTTCAAAACATGATGTTTTAATTTAATCATCGACTATTAAACATCGATTTTTTAAGCATATGCTTTTTTAACATCGACGTTTAGTGATCGTGGTTCTTACTAGAAATGCGACATCGATGTCGATGTTTTCAAAACGTCGATGGTTTTTATAAAATTATCGACGTATTTAACATTAAAAATAAAGCATATTCTTTTATATATTATATTCAGCATATTCAGCATATTATATATTATTCTTATATTTCTTTTCTTATATTAATATTATTCTTATATTCAGCATATTAACCATATTCTTTTTTAACATCGATATTTAGTGATAGTTGTTTTAGAATCGCCTTTTTAAGCAGATTTTTTTTTCAACATGGATGATTCGTATTCCATGTTTAAGTGGGGGTGCGACATCAATGTAAATGTCTTGAAAACATAGTTTTTTTATAAAATCATCGATTTCACATCAATTTTTGAAGCCTATGAATTTTTAATCAATTTTTGTGTTAGATATTTTTACTAGGGATCCGATATCGATGTCGACATTTTCAAAACAAGGATCGTGTATAAAATTATCATGGATTTCAAAACCTGGATCTTGTATATGTATTTAACATCGATTTTTTACAGCAATGCTTTTTATCATCGATGTTTTGCGTTCCATATTTTTAAATGAAATATGTTCATTATAATCAAATCATCTAATCACTTTCAGACACCCAAGCATTTAGTATTCTTCGGACCAAAGTAACCAAGGGTGAAAAATAAATAAAATAGAATTTTAGTCAATAAATTACCCTGTAAATTACACTATTCCCTTCCCTTTATTGTTGTGTTATCGAATCAGAAAATACAATTTTCATTAATTGCCTTTAACTTCTAGATAATTTGTTGAGGTTTTTTTTCAGTTAAGTTTCAATTAAAATGTAAGATATGATACCACTTTCATATTAAATTCTTCCTGCGTGGATTTCAGTAATCCAGTTTGCTGCCTCCCGGACAGCTCGACTGAGGTGCGAGTCTACTCAAATCGAAGCTCCGCTAGAAAGCGGGATTCTACATCTTATTTTAGAAAGCCTTGAAAGACTACAGAACTCCAGAACAAACTACCACGATACTGGACTATTTTAGACGTAGCCCCCACCAAATAAATCGTTAGTGATTCCTATTTCATTATTATTATTATTATTATTATTATTATTATTATTATTATTATTATTATTATTATTAATTTCATTATTACGTATTACTTTGTAATTTGCATTTAATAAATTGTATTTTATACATCTATCACTGGATTCATTGCTACAAATTGAGACTCTTGGCTGTTCTGTTACATTTCGCAAGGGTGCTCTCACTTTTATCACGTGTAATCAAAATCGTTCCAAATTCGATTCCAGTATGCAAATATTTTCTCTGTAAACACACTGATTTAGAATATGCGGAAAATTCGTAATGGTCCAACGTATTAAACAATCGACCACCGAAGATCAACATCACCGTCAGCACTAAATATCCCTCGTAAACTGTCAATCGTCAATAGCTGTCAAAGTCCATTAACCGTATCCTAGACATCCCACAAACGGCAGTCTTCCCAAACCCATCCATTACCTATACTTCGGTTTTTCTTTCTTGGCGCGTGGGGGTGTGTCATCAAAAATGAATATCTCACGGTATTTCGTGCCGTTCTCTGTTGTGCCGCTAGGAGTCGCATGATCGCTAGCACTGCTCGATACAGTCGCGATCATGTGACTCCAAGCGGCACAACAGAGAACGACGCGAAATACCGTGAGATATTCCATTTTGATGACACACCCCCTCGCGCCAAGAAAGAAAAACCGAAGTATACGGTCCCAGTCGTGGAGTTCCCGCCTCCCCCTCCTCTCCCTTCCCTTCCCCCACCTCTTCCCCGCTCCCCTCCCCGGACCACCCGCTCCGCCCGCGATCATGTGAAACAAAAGAGCGGACGGATGCGCCCGCGCGCGCGGACGGGCGAGCGAACACGACGGGCAACAGTCGCTCACCCGCGATCTCCTCGACCTCGACCCCGCCCCCCTCCTCTACCCCTCCCCCTCCCTTCCCCCCACCCCCTCTCCCATTTCGCCCGTTTCCTCGTTCGCCTCCGGAGCGCTCGCTGAGAAAGAACAGCCGCTCATCTCCACTTGAGGCCGCGGACAAATTGATTATGAATGATGAACCACTGAAATCATATGTTCTTAAGAAGAATCAGCTGAATAAAAGAAGCGTTTAAAGGATTGAAATGGAATGAAAAAACCTTGTTTATATGTTTCATATGTTTTATTTTGGATGTCTCCGTCTATTAAAGATACAGCATTCCCCAAATAATTTTTGAGATTAGAAAAAAAAACTTTCATTCGGGTATTTCGGTTTTGGAACAGAGGGCTGAAATAGGTTAACCCATTTGAACCCACTGTTCCATAACTGAAACAGTCGAAATTAAGTTTTTTTTTCGAATCTCAAAAATTATGTTGCGAATTTTGTGTATTCAATAGGCGGAGGCAGCCTAAATGAAAAATATAAGCATATCTTTTCACTCATTATTGTCAGATGTGGATTTAGTGGTGGTCACAAAACAATTAAACACTCCTGCTCAGGGCTCTTCATGACGTACGTCTGTTCGAATCTTTATATAAATCTATGTTTTCCTTGTTCGCCTTCGGAGCGAACTTCGAATAACAAAAGACGCACATCTCCACTTTCGGCCGCGGACAAATTGATTATGAATGATGAACCACTGAAATCATGCAGCCTTAAGAATGAGCTGCATGATAGAAACTTTTAAGAATGAGGCGACGCTGAGATAATTTGCATACATTAATTTGCTCTGTTTGTGTGTGGGTTAGCATACACAGTTGCCTGTCAGACGTCGAATGTAGACGGCGGGAAAACGAAGGGTTGATGAGGAGCATTTTCGGGAAAAACGTAGAGTTGAGGAGGCAAATTTAGATGGCGGGAAATCATGGAGTTAAGAATTTAGAGGGCGGGAAATCGTGGAGTTGAGAATTTAGAGGGCGGGAAATCGTGGAGTTGAGAATTTAGAGGGCGGGAAATCGTGGAGTTGAGAATTTAGAGAGCGGGAAATCGTGTTCAGAATTTAGAAAGCGGGAAATCGTGGAGTTGAGAATTTAGAGGGCGGGAAATCGTGGAGTTGAGAATTTAGAGGGCGGGAAATCGTGGAGTTGAGAATTTAGAGGGCGGGAAATCGTGGAGTTGAGAATTTAGAGGGCGGGAAATCGTGGAGTTGAGAATTTAGAGAGCGGGAAATCGTGTTCAGAATTTAGAAAGCGGGAAATCGTGGAGTTGAGAATTTAGAGGGCGGGAAATCGTGGAGTTGAGAATTTAGAGGGCGGGAAATCGTGGAGTTGAGAATTTAGAGGGCGGGAAATCGTGGAGTTGAGAATTTAGAGGGCGGGAAATCGTGGAGTTGAGAATTTAGAGGGCGGGAAATCGTGGAGTTGAGAATTTAGAGGGCGGGAAATCGTGTTGAGAATTAGAAAGCGGGAAATCGTGGAGTTGAGAATTTAGAGGGCGGGAAATCGTGGAGTTGACAATTTAGAGGGCGGGAAATCGTGGAGTTGACAATTTAGAGGGCGGGAAATCGTGGAGTTGACAATTTAGAGGGCGGGAAATCGTGGAGTTGACAATTTAGAGGGCGGGAAATCGTGGAGTTGACAATTTAGAGGGCGGAAAATCGTGGAGTTGACAATTTAGAGGGCGGAAAATCGTGGAGTTGACAATTTAGAGGGCGGAAAATCGTGGAGTTGACAATTTAGAGGGCGGAAAATCGTGGAGTTGACAATTTAGAGGGCGGAAAATCGTGGAGTTGACAATTTAGAGGGCGGAAAATCGTGGAGTTGAGATTTTATATTGCGAGAATTTGTGGAGTAGAGGAGGCGACTTTCCGGCGTGCATCACTGACCTTGAATTCCTAGTATTTGGGTCCCCCTAATGGCGTATTTTCGAGATTAGCTACATAGCTGAATTTCAATCAACCACTGTTCGAAAGTTATAGTTGATGGCTGCTCTGATAGAAACATGTGTAGGAAGCTTCGCACCTGATCCTCTATCCTTTCCCTTTCGTCTTTGAGTGCTGTGCTGTGTGACGTGTCTTAGCGTAAGCCTAATTTCAAGTGAAGCTCATAGGCGTAATATTGTGCTTTCGTTATAAGACAACCGTTCGCAGGTAATGTAGCCTCAATATCAAGCTCCCTTCTTACCAACCCAATCTCAGTACCATCAAATTAGTTTCATGGGGTTACATTAAGAATCGTGTTGCTAAACAAAGCATCGGTACCTCTCTGCAAGTAAAAAGAAAATGAATACCGAACATTATTTTCTGAATATTGCCCATTTGATGGAAGAAGTGTTGTGAACACATGAAGAAAATCGAAGAAGAATGTATGAAAACAGGCATGATCATGGAAGAAGAAGTGGGCAAATATTTTCTTTTCTAATTATTGTTACGTTGCAATCTGCGACGACCCCGACCGATCTTCAAAGCCACTTCTGACGCCTCCATTTTTTAAACCAACTCTTTTTTTTCTTTCTTCACTTTTTCCAGTATTTGTGTGCAAACGTTGCTACTATCCCTGCACCATTGACTCCCATAATCTCATTCCCTACCTCGTGAGTTTTCTTAACTTCTTACAATTTTCACCATTTCTTGTACCATCAATTTCTTCTCCGCCACCCCGTCCATCGCCATAATCCGTTACCGCCTCCATCATGCAAACAGTACTTACTCTCTGCCTCCGACCAAGAGAGGTCCCTCAGTTTATCACTGCCGTCCCTCTGACCGGGAGGTCCTAGGTTCGAGTCCAGACGGCACCAGGATTTTCGACACAAACTTGTCAGCTATATCGAATTCAGTCTCTCTCTGGAGAAGAAATCTAAATGCTGATCTGATCGATAGATTTCCGTGGTTTTTCTGATCACTAACAGGCGAATGCCGGAGCAGTACCATAACAAACGGACGGACAAACAAACGGACAAACGAACCGCGCGATCTTCACATACACACACACTAACATGCATTACTCTATCACACATGCCGGGAGACCGGTCCGTGGCCTAGAGTTTGTCCCGGCTGGGGCGGTGCCCCGCTGATGGGAGATACTTGGTTGCGGAAAATTCCATCAAGTTGACGGTATGTCGGTCCCGAATCTCGCCATCCAGCGGGGGAAGATCACCGCCAACTCACGATGAAAAACATACACTCCACTCACGGAACTAATGACCTCAGTAGTTGACGCGAATCATGCAGCCCGCCCCCCACTCTCCGCCCCCGCCGTGTGCGCGCCTTCGCAAGCGTGTCCTCCGTCTCTCACGGCTACGCAGATGAGCTGCTCGCCGTGAATTATGGATGGTTCGAATGCCCCTACGATTATACAGAGCGCGCGCGCTTCGGGGGTCCTCGTGGGTTGGAGCGACTGGCGCAAATGGGGAGGGAAGGAGGAACACCTAAGTATACGTACTGTGATAAAATAATGATTTATTTTATCTAATTTAATTTACTAGCTCAGTTCTTTGGGATCTATATGTTGACACACCTGCACGCTTACCTGCAGGCTGGTTGTCACTGGATTGCCCTCTATACAGAGAAGCCTGGAAGTCTGAAATTGTTTATGTCCCGAAGGAATTACACACAACGTGGCACAACAATAATTTTGTTTATTAAGAATGGAATTTGAGATTAAAAATATAAAAATTCTCTTGCTTAATTTCATGCATTAAGTTCACTGTACCAAATTGTCTGGCGTTGTGAAACGATGGCCCCGCAGTTCGTAGCCCCTTGACTTCCGCGCCGAAAATCCGTCTGCTTCTTTCTTGCTGCTCACTTCTTGCACACTTGTTCCACAATCTGTCCTCCCTATTCGCGTCGATGTCCAACATTAATAATTCAGGTTACATACGCGCCGCTACCACCAGGATGCCAGTCAACCACCAACTCTCCCACGTCCAGGGCCCCCTTCTCGCTCGTCAACAACCTTCGTTACCTAGTAACCGCGACCGTCCAAATTAAGCGCGGCGTTTGTTTTATAATATTTTGTATATTACAGCTCCGTCCGTCCAGATCAAGGCGCGGCGTTTGTTTTGTAATATTTTGTATATTACAGTACGTATGTACAGAGTAATATACATAGGGCCGGTTGCATAAACGTTTGATATGGATTCCATAAACTTATTGATTCTATAAAATGGTCTACAGTGGCAGAACGTGCCTCTGAAACGACCAATAAGACATGTGGAACCTACAAAATTTTCTATATCATATAGGTCCTGAGACAGGTCTACAAATGCTTATAGAATCTACAAATAAGCAACATGGCGACACTGCGCACTGCTGCAAGCATCTATTTACTAGTGTTGGAGGTTATTGGTGGTTCTTGGCGTCCGTGTTGTGATATAGTATTTTTTTAAGTTTATTTGGTGAGTAGGGTACGTTTTTGGTGTATTTTTGAGTGTTGAATTTTGGTGAATATTATTCATATCATTTTACTTTTTAATTCTTATTCTTTAATAAACTGTACTTAAATAAGAATTAAATAGAAAGTAAACTAATATGTATGTATGAACGAATATGATGCAATAAAACGAAATTGCTACTGAGAACGTATAGAGACAAACCAACACACCGCCAAAACCACCTCGCCAGAGCTCAGCACACAATAAGAAAGTGCAAAACGAAACACAGAATACGCACTATTCAAATATCGACTTTGTCGCTACCTAGAGGTGGTATTTTCAAGTACTTATAGAACCTATAGTTATAGATTCCATACATTTGCTTTATGCAACGGTGAACGGCCTGTGAAGCCTATACATCTTGTAGAACCCATTGCTATGGAACCCGTATGGAAAGCTTTATGTAACCTGCCCATAGTATAGAGAAGGTGTGTAATGCTGCGGAAAATCGATTTCGAGATTTTAACGGAAATATACATTTTGGGGTCCTCTGATACCAAAAAAGTGTTGTTTTACTTTCCCATATACATACGTATATACGGAGTAATACACGTAGTATAGAGAAAGTTCTGTAAAGCTGCGGATAATCGATTTCGAGATTTCAGCGGATATACACGTTTTGAGATCCCCTGATACCGAAAAGTTTTTTTTCTTTTCTTTTTTTTCAAAACGTTCGTCCATCTGTCTATATAAAATATTAGCTCCTAAACAGTTTGTAGAATTTTTACAATGTGTATTTTCCCAAAACTAATCTGGCCTCACGCCAGGCTCTGCTATTTTCAGAGAATTGTTTTTTGAATTTATTAAGTACTTTACATGAAACCGTTGGAGTATTTTCCAAATTGTCTCAAAACTGAGAAAGAACGACATTAAGCGGGGCGGGGTGGGGGCAGGGCGGGGACGGGGCGTGGCGGTGGCGTGGCGGTGGCGTGGCGGGGGCGGGGCGGAGACGGGGAGGGAGCGGGGAAGGGTGGGGACGGGGCGGGGGTGGGGTGGTGGCAGGGTGGGACGGGGCGGCGCCGGGGCTGCGCAGTTCGAAGTTGGAAGCGGGGGAGGCGACGGAGGGCAATACTCGGGCAGGGCAGGGTGGGGTGGGGCGGGGAGGGGCGGGGGTGGGGCGGGGGCGGGGCAGCGCAGTTCGGAATTGGGGGCGGGGAAGTGCCGGGGCGAGGCGGGAGGCGAGGAGGTTGACGCCCGCGCGCGGGTTGCGTCGTGCCAACGTGACGCCGCCGCCGCCGCCGCCGCTTTTGTTATGCTTCGACGCAGCGGCAGACGCGACCGGCCGCGCAACTCGTAGGTGGCGTGCGATTAGCAACTTCCATATACAATGAGCCCGGGGTGCGTTTGCTTTCCGCCCGGGAGAATCTCGCTTATGCGTTCTATAGGCAATGTGCAACTGTTACCTGAACGGGGGGGGGGGAGGAATTGCGAAAATTCCTTCTGATCTTCAGAAAGCAAATTTATTCTTCAGAAAATTGTCTCACTTTGGTTAACAGCCATATGACTGGTTGGCAGTCCAGAAGTCCCTAGCATCTTCTTGTGGGACTGGCCCTGGGCAAGTGTACCTAGGGTAGTTTACCATTGCTTTCCCTAGGGGCGCTGGGGCGCTAATTTTGACATTTGATTAGAATACCAGGTAGCCTAGATACAAAAACCGCTTATCCAGTAGTTCAAATCGAAACTCTGATTGATGCTAAGTTGCTAGAGGATTTAATTTTGGCAGGATCAGCTAAGTGCCTTTCCTGGGATCTGTTTTTCATGCCGTGAAGCGTCCGCATGCAGGCCGTCGAATCATCCTACTTTGACCGGGTTTGAACGCGCGAACTTGGACATAAAAATTGTGCGAGTTCGAAAAATGAATTGGCTCAAGTGGTTCAGAGTTTCAATCGATGCCACTGCAGTGTCTCTCACCGGGAGGTTCTGTGGTTCGAGTTCTGACGGCGGCAGGATTTTCGACACGTCGGGGCAGTACCCAGGCAATCGGGCTATGAACCTCGCGCGAATTTTCCTTCCTCTACCCATCCTCTTTCCTTACACTTGCACTTGCATGCACTAGACTTCCACACATGTCGGGAGTCGAGTCGGGAGCTTAGAGTTTGTCCCGGCTGGGGCGGTACCATGCTGGGAAGAAATATCTGGATGAAGAAAACCGCTCATGTCGAAGTGTAGGTCGGCGCTGAAAATCGCCATCCTGCTAGGGACGATCACCGCCACCTTTTGCATATAAACACATACACTATACTTGCGGGGAAACGACCTTATCACTGAACGCTCTCGTAAACGTCAATCAATCAATCAATCGAAAAATGCAACAAATCTACTCTTTAGATTGACAAGGTTCCAACATTTCAGTAGTTTCGAATAAATTAATTGAAAATGTTCATCTCTATACCTATTCAGATTTTTCTTCTCTTACAATTGTGATTTTTACAATTGCTATTTGTTCACAGATTGTAGTATTAGCATTGTCTTTCTTTAGCAGGACATGTAGAACCTTTTGGCACAAGCAACTCATTTTCCTGATTTTGTCAGTTGGCACTCTGAAAGGTGGCAAAAACCTTAGCTGTCCACAGGTTCGAAGTAACAAATTCAAAATACAGTTTGCAAAATAATAGGCACGCAGACGAGACACATAAAATTGACGTTCCGCTTAATTATTAGGATTTTGTGAATTCGCTGTCAATTGTTAATTTAAATTTTAACTTTTTACATTTTTATAGTTTTTATGATTGTTTACTTTATTTCACGAACATATACATTGCAATTTCTTTTACCGCATCTAATAGGAAGTATACAGCGATATTCTTTAAATTTATTCTAGGAATATCTAAGCATTCACTGGAAAAAAAAGGCATGAAATGATGCATGTAAAGTCTGCGTTTCATAGTATTGATCAGTGTTGCCAGATTAGCGTTTTTCCCCTAAATTAGGGGTTTTTTGTCTTTAGGGGTTGTTTTAGGGGGCAAATTTATTTTTGGGGTTTTCTTGGGGGGGGGATTTCATTGCGTTCTTAAAATGTTCATTTTGTGTTAAATTGTGAAAAGATCGTATATTGTGAAATCATCACACTCGCCAATGATGAGAACTCAACTTGGTTTTAAAATTTTGGGAAGTGAGGGTACACTGGTCAGATGGTAGGAAGTAAAATGCGAACCAACTACCTATTAGTATTGTTTCAGTTTGACTGTAACTAACAAGTTAACTGTAAAATACAAATATTGTCATATACAATTAATAATATTTTTCGTATTTCTTTCCATTCCATACCTCCCCATACACTTTAAACATGAAATATTTTTTTTGAATTTGGGGATTTTTTTGTCGTTTTGGGGGGGTTTCACAGCGCTATCTTGGGGGAATTGCTTAAGACCATCTGGCAACACTGGTATTGATGCTCTTTCAAAAACATTTTTGTTTAGTGAATCCCGGGAGACGTAGTTCTGCCCTTTATCTCCCTCTTCTCCTTCCCTCCCCTTTTTCTCTCTGTCTCTCTCTCTCTCTCTCTCTGCCTGTCTCTGTCTCTGCTTCTCTCTGTCCTTCTCACTGACATTTAGTTGCAGATTTTGTACTTCTCTGAGCAGGTGGGGTAATATTGAGAAGCGCAGGACCAGCAAAAAGAATGTTATAAAATGTTCAGGAAGATCTTATCCTGTAGAATACGATCTGAGAAACGTTTCTTTGAGGCTTAAGGCTTCAAAACTTTAGTTTTTAATACCCTAGAACGCTTCGTTTCGGAGTTATTTAACGATATAGATTCAAAACTTCTATCGAGTGTACCGGGTTGCATTTGACATGAATATTCAGTTTTGTTCTACAGCGCCATCTAGCGATATTTTAATAGTTATTCTTCTATTCAGGACGGAGATGAATCCAACAAATCAGAAATAATTAAAATTGGTCTAGCCATTCTTGATTTAGAAATGGTGTAACTAACCCGGCATTGTTTTGTTTATTTAGATTTCGAGAATACCGCTATAAACCTCAGTTATTACAAACCTCGTTACTAATATCGAGCATATTATTGTAACTAACAACATCGCTCCTTTAGTTAGTTGCGAATTTTCAGTCTTGAAGGAGATATACGTCTTTCCGTCATTTTATACTCTCAGGTATACCACTAGGTGTGCGGTCCTTGACTTCTGCGCTTCAAATTAGCCCCGTGCTGGTTCTGCTCAAAAGGACATGGCCCTCCACTAACCGTATGGCCGTCGTCCGGCAACACACCTATCCACATGCACCACATTAGAACTTCGAGGTCATTATGCGGGAGGACTTGAGCAGTAGCGTCAGGCATCTTGTCTGGAAAGCGGATGCTGAAGATCAGAAGGTTATGATCTCTCAGATGTGAACGCCCGCCTCACATCTTTACTCTGTGGCATATCAAACTACTTCGGACATTTCATTCGATTTCCAATTATTCTTCAGGACTGATAATTGAACTTGAATTTATAATGGTTGGCCTCATTTACTTTAATCAATCAAAAATCCATTAGCATTTTCAAAATTAAAAAATATTCGCAAGTGTAATTTTTTATACGTTTCGATAACCTACTTTGGTTTTAATTTTTAATTTTTCATTAGTCCTGTTCGTTTATTATCTAATTTTCCTTGTGTGTTTTGTTTGCTAGACAAATAATACCACAATTTTTCACCAGTATGTTGTAACCTTTACAAAATTTAAATATGGGTGGTTGGCAGTACATTGTCAGGTAAATAAATGAAATATCTCATCTTACTCCGTGTTAGTTAAAAGGAAACGTTTTCATTATTTTTAAGAATATAGAAAGTTTGTTGTCTAAAGCTATAATTGTAGTCTTTTCTCGGATTCTTCTAGAAATTCTACTAGACAATTTGTAATCTCATGCCGTAGTTTATGCATTTCCACAAGTGAACATTTTGAATCTTTCACTTACATAAGATTGTAATGATAAAAGCATAAATATAAAATTTTGTAAAATAAAAACACAAAAATTTTACTTGTAAGTTATGAAGAATGTTTAATTTTATTCAATAAAGTCTTTAATTTCCTTAAACTGTTCAAAATGGCAAAAAAAACTAAATTCCAAATTTAGACACATAAACTCTGGAATGTACTAAAAAGGATTACCGTATTTTTCGTTTGCTGTCGTGTTTGTAAACCGTCTCTATCAAGAGTGCATGATTGAAAGAGGTACCAAGGTACCTTTCATATATATGTGAATATAAAGAAGGGAGAGATACAGTATATATATATATATATATATATATATATATATACAGTATATATATATATATAGATACTGTATATATATATATATATTGTGAATTTTCAACGGGTTAGGCAGGACGCTTAGTGTGTTTGAATGTCACAACCGGTTCAATTGTGGGCAAACTCGTAGAATATTGGAGAGCAGAAAATTCTTAACTGTCACGTCTTCGAAAGGGAAGTAAACGAAAGTATCCTCAGTCGTACGTTTATAACACAAAACAATATCAAACAAAATTAGAATTGGCTTTTCCTTTTCAAAGTAATTATTGGTTCGTTGTAACACAGGGTAGTAAAGATAGGCTGCCTGTCATGGTGAATCTGGTTCTACGATACAAGCTAATGGAATTATTAACTAATCTATTGATTAGTTCGTACATAACTATAGTTATGACGACGAAAATTAAATATTTTTGCTTATGGATTACTTATTTCTCTCATTCAGATCCTGTAACTACAAAAGCCAGAAATTAGATGTCTCATATTATTTTCTGTTGACGATTGAAAGGCATTTATAAAGTTTACAATTAAGAAAAGGTTACAGCCATAAACCGATTTATCCAGTTTTTTTGGAAACAAATTCAGCAGGTACTTGGTAAGATCCTTGTAAGTTTATCGAATCAGTTTTTTAACTTTGGAATGAACTTTCTCTTCATCCACTGCAAAATGTACTTAAACGAGGTGCGTTCAATAATATATCTATCTGAATGAGAAAACGTTTACAGAACTGAATACATGTATTATTATGTTTCTATATAATCCCCTTGGACCTCACTTATAATCTACTTGGATACACTTTGACCACTTTTCCTGTAACGAAGTTAACCCTTTAAAAAAAATTATTTCGGCTGCCCTGCAAACCAGGCTTTCACTGCTGCTTCAACATCATCACTCGAAGAACGCAGACATCGAACATTTTTTTCACGTTTCTGAAAAAAAAATAATCGGAGGTATCAAAGTCAGGGCTGTAAGGAGTTTGATTGAGCTGCTAGAACTCGCAAGTGCGAATGGTGTCTTGAGATTTTGCTGACATGTGCACTGGTGCGTGGTCGTGAAGAAGCAGAACGTTAGATGCAAGCTTTCCACGTCTTATCACCTTGACAGAATTGCATAAATCTGTCATGGCGTAGGTCTCTCGTGTTATCGTTGGCATGAATTCGAGTAGGTTATGCGGCATGAATTCGAGCAGCCAAAGTCCTTCGGCATCCCAAAAACCAGTCGCCATGTTCTTGCCAGTAGGTTTTTACACTTTTCATTCCTTTGGTGTGGGTGAAGTTTTGTGTTTCCACTGCATAGATTCCAATTTCGACTCGATAATAGATCCATGCCTCATCAACAGTCACTAAATCCTGAAAAAAAGTTACTGGGTTCTCATGAAACGGATCCAAGTTCTCTTGACAACATTGACGCCGGTCATCCTTCTGAATCGGTGTCACACATCGATTCTCTAGCCATTGTCTCACTGCCAATATAATTTGTGCACTAAACTGACAATACGTACGCATCATGTCATTTAGAAACACGCACAGACTTGTTTCGACTAGCCTATTTTCGACTGGCCTATTGTTGGACGTCACACCGAGGTAGATATATTATTGAACGCTCTCCGTATGTTTTTTCCCAAGAGTTGATGTGGTGTATTCTTGTTAGTCATTATTTAAAAAAAATATAAATTAATACCGAGGAACAAAGGAAATCCTACCTAGACTTTCTAAAGATAATTTTAATGATTCACTGGAATACAATTCGTATCTTAGCCCCAAGCGAAATTAGAGAGTTTATTCGTTTTCCCAGAGATTCCAATGATAGGTTAAACGACGAACTTACACTTTCTTTTTATCAACCGAATCTGCTTGACAGTGCTCCAAGTTCTCACCATTAACTTAGATTTTGTTTGTTTTCTAATTAACCCGGGAGATGTGGCGCGGGGTCCCTTGTGACCCCACGCATCTTTGCTTAGTTGCAGTTGCCTAATTTTGCGAGACAGAAGCTTTATATTTCACATACCCTTCACCACATTCTTTAACTTTTGTTTGAAAGATATAAGCACTTCGCGACAGCGCGAGGGGTTACTGGAAGAGCGATAACAGTCCATCCGTCGTGCAAAATGATCTGTCTGACCCCGCGTCACCACTTTCGTCGGCAGTGCGAAGATCTTGCAGCAGTGCTTCAGTCGTGCCGGTACATAGATAGAATGTATCAGCGTGAAGTGTATTGTTTATTTATTTGACATTTGTTTTGTGTAAACAATGTAGTTCAGTGAGAAGAGCAGACATGCAGAATCTTCTATACCAGGGCCGCTCAACCATTTGCTCCGAGGAGGAGCAGTCGGTTGCTCTCTCCTCTCCCGCCGCAGAAAGAGCAAATGACGTCATCAGATATCGATCGGTGGCGTGTGGCACAGTGGGTCGCGTCGTATTTCTACGGGGTATTTTACGTTGTTCGGAATGAAAAAGTCTCACTGCTCTGGGAAAGGACATTACGACAGAAAAAAACAGTAAAATACTTTTGTAACATTTATTGGAACAGTTACTAGATATAAACATATTAGTGTGATTTGGAAATTAAAAACACGAAAATTTGCAATGCAGCATGGGAAGAAAAGTATCTTTTTGCAGACTGCGCCGGCAATGCCAAATGTTTAGTTGCAAAATAAGTGCTCAATAACATAAAGAAATTTAATAGCGGTGACATTACACAGTTTATCATACTGCTGAATATGAAAAGTATTATAAAGGTTGCACAAAAAATGTTATTAAATAAACTAGTAATAAAAATACTAAAAGTAAAGGAAATTAACATAAAAAATAAAGTTGATTGCAAAATTAAATACTCTAATTACATCTTTTAAATATTTTTTTCGCAATATACTTTCTATATTTGGAAGAGATGGCATGGTGCTATTGAGCCGTAACATGCATTTCCGATTGTGATCTGTAATTGTACTTCTCATTCGAGATTTACAGATTTTCAAAGAAGCAAAAAATTGCTCACAGTTGTATGTTGATCCAAACGTACTTAAAAATCGAGGAGTATTCCGATGCAATTTTGGAAAACGGTTTTGTAGGAAGTTCTTTTCCTAAATGCTTACGTTGTAGTATCGGTATGCAATGAAATTAAATTCTTTTGTATTGTGTTATTTTACTGCCAAAACAACATAAGAACATCAAAATACATCGAAAACTTACTTCTAGTGAGGCATTGTTTTTCAGAACACTGAAAATTTCCTTTTGTTCTTCTTCAGCGTACTTGTCATTTTCATTAGCATGATTTAATGTATAATGTCGTTGAAAATTAAACTTCTTCACGATAAACCCTTTGAGTAAACTAAACATTTGGCATAGCTGCCGTAGTCGGCGAAAAGATACTTTTCTTCCCATACTGCATTGAAAATTGTCGGTGTAGGTGCTCTTGTCTGTGAAGTGCTCGCGTGGACTTCCATGTTTCCGCGACTGGAGTTACCGGGACACTGTATCCGAGGTTATCGCCAGGCGCGCAACGCTCGGGCTCCGGTGTCCCGCTCTCGGCTGACAACAAGGCTCCGCGCTGCCGATTTGCTCTGCTTGAGCGGCCCTGTTCTATACCAAATTTTAGATGCAATAATTCATTATAAATATTTGTGACATCAATACAAACATAATTTCGTACTTTTTCTAAGTTATGTTGTTTGACATACAACATTTTCAATTCATTGTTTACTTACTTTTGTGTGGGAATGTTAGAAAATTAAACTTATTGAATTTTCTTATACCTTTGTCATTGAAATATTCAGGAAAATGGAAATGGGGTCACTATATAAAATTAAAGATAAATGATAATTTTTTCCTTTTATTTTTTCAATTCCTCATTTGCATGTTTGTTTATAATAGTGTATTATGTTAATACTACCTTATAAATTATTGATTATTATTAAAATAACCAATTTCACACTTATTTGTTGCTAAATATAATATTATAAAGAAATAACTTTAAGGGGTCAGAAAGGACCCCGCGCCACCTCTAACGTAACTCCAGCAAGCGCCACTTCTCTAGGGTTAAATACGAATTTCTTATCTCAAACCTAAAATGCTATGCCTATAAAGTTAAAGTATATCATATGAAATATATTTTTGATCTCATTGGAAACAGACTTTTGTTCGTAAGTCATTCAATGTTTAGAAAGTGACTACTTTTATAGCTTTATATTTTGTAATGAACTTAATATATATGATTTTAGAAATAAAAATTAATGTGTGGTTTAAAACCGACGTAAACTTTTAATTGCATTTTTGAGAATAGAAAAAAGCTATTTTCTCAAGAGTCAATAGATAAGTAAACATGAAACGATGAAATTTTGCCAGTTTGAATTTTGAAATGTGATAAAGTAGAATGATTTCCGAAGACTTCGAGATTCTATGAAGTACTTTAGCTTCAAAGCTTAATAAATTTTACTGTATTTTTTCTTGAATAGCGAAAAAATATAAGATGTGAAAATAATATGAGCTTTTCCTAAGAAGACAAAAATACTTTCTGTTTGTATTTTTCTTTAATGACGGTACAGATATTAATATATATACTTAATTGGGGGCAATTCTCAAAAAAATTATATGGGGAATTACGTTCTTCTCTTTTCTGAATGTATTATCAGTTTATACATTATTACTACTCAAAACTCTACTATTTCAGATTGAAACAAACGAAAATTTGTTTCCACTTTCTAGCAATTACAGTATTTCTTCTTATTTCAATCATATATCTTTTCAAATACGAGGGTAAGTCAATAAGTATCTGCAATCAATGTTTATAATTTATTACAGTAAGAATACACAATTTTTATTGATATCATTTTTTAACATAGTCACCCTTCTTTTCTATACACTTGGCCCATCTTCGCACAAACTTTCCGATACCTTCTGAAAAAAGGTTTTTTGATTGTGCAGCAAGGCGCGAATGCACCACTTCTTTTAACTGTTAATCGGAGCAGAATCGACGGACCAAACAGATGGTATTCCGACGGGGCGAGATTGGGACTGTGCACAGGATGCTCCAACATGATTCTCACACGATTGCGCTTGTGTTCTTCATTGAGTTGTTTTGGAACCCATAGCTTCTTCCTTCTTCAGTTGCTGCCGTTCCTCACTCTTTCTTGACGCTCGTTCGACCACTGTTCTGGGAACTGGTAAACACTTCTCTGTGGTAGAAAATTGTGCCCGTATTGTGTTGAAAACCTGCTATGGATTTCCGCACCTAGTACACCTTTAAACCATAAAAAACTGATTACGGAACGCGCTTCTTCTTTGGTGCAAACAGAGTGTGCTGTTTACACTACAACAGCGCAAGACTGACTGATCAGATGAAACTTCCTACAGACAAAGACAACGGTCCCATCTACTTGTTAGGCAACACCCAAAACCGTAGAATCAAACTAAAGACAATTAGAGCAAAATTGCAGATACTTTTTGACTTACCAACGTATAATGGTTATTGTTTCACATAATGAACTTTGTTTGTGAATTTCAGTTACCTGAGTCTGACTGTGCGTCCAGGCATTCGTGAGTCCCTTAGTACATCCGTCCGTCACTCACGGTTAGACTCCATCTCCTCCACTAATTGAAAGAAATGAGAGGTCATTCGACGCGTCTCAGTCACCAGCTGGAGGAAATGATGGTTTGTTGGCGAAAGCCTTCAAAAGATTCTAAAAATATTCTCCAAAACCGTGTGGTTTTCTTTTTTTAGACACCGCGATCTAGCGGTGGCCGCGAGTACCACCGCGGTCGCCGCCACATGCGCTGTGATGAAAGCTAAATGTGAGGTCCAGCTAATAAGACCCATGACCCCAAGGCGATGAATAACAGGTTGCTAGACACTCTATCGCCCGACAGCTGTCAGTTTTACAGTATGCGGTACAAGGCTTGTGTCACTCGGAAGGAAAATATTCATCTTGTGTTGCCACTCTGTAGGATAATTATAGTTCTATAGGATAATTTAGGGTACCATATACGATAGTGCTAAAGGGATAAACAACTTTTGCAGGATAATTTTGACTATGCTTTTTCTAACATAAATCTAAAAGAATGGAATGGTATTTTTTTTATATAAGAGCTTGCGAATGCATTCATTTTCTTTACTAAGCCGCCTGATAACACACCGAAAGAATGTTCTCTTCAGAACAACTCTTCTGGGAGCATTCGGATAAGGTTCTCCATCAACGTATTGAGGGTTGAGTAGTGACAGTGGCCAAACCTCCGATAAGTGTTGCAAACACACATTTTTTATTATTTAATTTTAATTCTTAATAGATTATTTTTTACGTACTCCGCTCAAGGATAAAAGCGACAGACAAGTGTACATTTAAATTTAATTTTTATTTAGAACTTGCATGTAGATATTTTTAACATATGACAATAATGTTGAATCAGGCGATGCCCCACATTCAGCTATTGATTCTGTATTTGAAGAGCACAGGTCATTCACTTCAATTTTTTTCAGATGAATGAAATGAGCGAAATGAACGAAATGAGCGAAATTAACGAAATGAACGAATTGAACGAATTAAAAGAGTTGAGCTAAATGAGCGAAATTAACGAAATAAAATAAAGTGAATGAATTAAATGGCGTAGCTCGTTGAGATGCTTTGTCCTTCTGTAAATATTTTACAACTTTTTTTAACTGAAGTTAGTAAAATCATTAATATTTCTGTGAGCACTTAACATCTGATATAGTGAAACAGACGCAAATGTGTTATGATTGTTTCTAGTACGGGGAAATTAGAGGAAAAAAGTCGTTTTTCACGAACTGCGGCCACAGTATACCTATCGTATAGTAGCACAGCTCAGCCCGTTTTTTGGCTAGTTTGGGATGCGCCCGCATACAGCTAGCGATCCTGGTGGAGACGATCCTGGTGGAAAACTACGGATAGGTGCTTCTGAAGAATACAGATTTATTTTTCAAAATTGCGTTTATTACGAGCTGGTTAAAAACTTAAAATATAGTTTGTGTTGTTTCTTAAACCTCGTTGTTTTATATTCCTAGTATTTCAAGGGTAAGTCATTAAATATCACATAAAATTATATAGAACCAACGTTTTAAACTTACATTTTATATGTATCGAAACATAGTATTTAAAATGTACCAACTGAACTATTATACTTTTCCAGTTAACAAATAAATAACATTGCGGGTGTCGAAAAGAGCGCGCTATTCTGCAATTAATTGCAACAGTAAAAAGGAAAAACCCTGAGTTGTTTTTCTTTTACTTATCCAAAAAGATCTAGAAAGGGCAGATGGAAGGTGGTTCAAAAGAACAAGTCATGTTAATATCTCCTAGATAGCCTTATTTACTACTTAGATTACTACATGTCTAGGTATTTTCTTGAAAAGGAATAAATACTTGTTCTTCCTCATGATTCTATTACTTTCAACGGACACTATTCAATAGATTTAATTCAGTCCTTAAAATTGTTTAAATCTTCTACTTCACATGTTTTTAGTTACATGCATAAGAAAATTAAAATACATAAAAAAAATCACTTTTTGGTCAGATGTAGCTGAACGATGTATTAAGAATGGTAAGGCGGTGTAGTGTTCCTTTGTCTTCGCGCGGATAGCTAGGGTCTCTGACCAACACGTCGCCATAGGGCATGTAACACGGAGCTGCACTACTGTATAAATACCTAGACTGTGTTAAAACTGTGACGCGAATTATTCAATGAGTGTTACCACATCAAGAAGAAATAAACTTTCCAGAGTTTCCCAGTGCTTGCTCTCAGAAGGCTACTACGCGTACTACAACTACACATATTTTAGAGATATCATTCTTAATCTCTCTCTTCCGACACTGTGAGACCAATCTACGTGTTCTTCACCATGTACTTCTACGTGTTTTTCACCCAGAAGGTTTTTGTGGTGTTAAATCTGTTGTAACTCCACTACATGGCGCTAAAGAACAGAACTAAATATTTACGTTAAATGCAATCCGCAACACATGCGGCAGGATTTTGAATCTATATAGTTAAATAACGGCTAGACGATGCGGTCTATGGCCTTGGGAACTAAAATGGGAGGGGAAAGAGAGAGATGATGGGCAGAACCACATCTGCTGGGTTTTCGTAGTATTAAATAAATGTAGACAATACTGATGGTTCAACATCACTCTCAACATTTATAAGTACTGTAGTTAATGAAGTTTCGATGATATAGTTTTCGAAATTGCGTGTTAAATTACTATGCGTTCAAAAAATGATTTTATTTTTCACTGATATGTTGTTCCTAATTACAAAACTCCATTGGAACTCCATCGAACCTTCGGTACGAAACTCCGTATACGGTGCGTAACGTACTTGGATACAGAGAATTGTGGTCAGGAGGGAAATATGAAAACAGTTGAATAATGCTAATATATGTTCTTTTATGGAGGAAATTATTAGAGGGATTTATGGGAGGGAGGGAAATATGAGAAGACTCAGCGAGTCAAGTTGATATCTAGTTAATGAGTAAATAAGTAAATCTAAATCACTAAAATTAGGTAAAATATAAAATATTCTATGTACTACCACGGGCGTTAACTGGTTCTTATGATCGAGTGGCGACAAAATCCCGAGGTTCAAAGGCTTTTTCTCGCCATTTGATCATTAGAATCCTTGTAGCACCCTTGGTGCATAAATATTTTTTAACTAGTCCATTACTTCATTAGCTACAACTGCATATTACGATCTGTCGTTGTTCCGAAGCCACTTGTATTATCTGAGTATTGCTGTTCATATGCATAATTTTTTATAATGTTATGATTCATTAATTATAAAATATTAATTTTAATTAGTTTTTGATTTCATTCGTAAAATAGTATATCTCAAACGCGCTTATGAAAATTTCTGATTCATTCACTCAGCGCTCTTTAAATCCTAAATTTGTCTCCAATTTCCAAAGCACTCGTAGGATCATCTATGATAGTATCATTTAACGCAAGTCAACATTCAGTTACTTCTATTTTATTCTACTAATAGGATTAATAGTACTTATTTAGTATTAAAATTTTCTTAAATTAAAACCGTACCTACTCATTATATTTGATCTAGTATATTACCTATTTAATTACAAATGCATTTAATGCAGAACATCTTATTATACAATTGAAATAATAAACATCTATATCGAAGACACTCTTCAGAGAAACAAATTTACAAGCAAGGACTACAATGCGTTAATTTTAACTGCAACATATAATCGACTGTATCCTGTTACTGAGAATATATCCGACGAAATGTAGGAAACCTCCGCATCTACGGGAAGACCCAGTAATTATTTATCATCGCGCTCATTGTGGGTTGTAGCCATTCAGATAACATCGCTAGCAGTCATAGCAATATCAGTAGTTTTACAGCCCGCAACCGACGACTCTAACTGCCTCCAGCGCGAAAATGCTCGAACGTAACTCGTGGTGGAATCTCCTTCATCTAGGACCATTTCCCTCGCAGTTCATTTAACGTTCAGCAGCCGTGCTTCTTTTTTTATCTAGTATCTTTGCGTGTATCTTAGAAAAAACCTTCCTACACTAAGTTGTTCGCTACATCCCGTCAGACAAGTGGGAAGTTCTAATTCAAGACAGTTCATTTTCTAACTTGTGGTAACCAATTAACGATGGTAGTGTGGGGTTATGCATGTCATAAAAAATATTATTTCCACTGCAGTATTAGTACAGTTGTGGCAAAGAAACGGGAAAAGTGTATTAGCATTTGCGTTTATCATAAATCTTTTAAATATACAGCAACACATGTAGGTATGTAGTATGTAGGAATGTATGTACATACGTACGTATGAATGTGTTTATGCATTATGTGCTGCTTAAAAGATGAGTATTAGTAATGGTTTATAAAAGCTGATTAAAAATTAATTTGTTAACCTATTGCCTAAATATATGTACTTCCAATCATCGTGAGTTATCAGAAAACGTTTTCTAATTCAGTAAAATCATTTTGAAGTCATATTAAGAGTGAAAATACATTGTTTTAAGATATTTACATTTTTTTAATCTTTAAAAATTGCAGAAAATTTGATTTTTGTTTTATTATGATATATTTTTGTTAAATGTTATTTGCACGCCCCATTAGAATTTTTGCGGTTCCAACAATAAGTCAGAAAAAATAATAAAGATATAACAAAGTGTCTGATATTTGAATACTTTTAGGATGTTAGTGTTGTTCAAGACTTCAAACCAACTTCCTAAACTGATTTCTATTCTCATTTTCAATGTTAATATAGGAGTCAGTATTTCATCTCCCTTCCGAAAATAGTCTTTATTAGCCTGCTATTAGAAAAGTGGCCAATGGCTAGCTCAGATTCATAGACAAATTGGTACGTTGGTTTGGTAATCAAGAAAATGTTACTGATTTTACATGTGCAATCAGAAAGAGGTATAATAGTATTCAAATACTCTCATCATCTTTATAAATGGGACATTTACTTAGAAACTAATATTACGATTTTTTAAAATTTCTATGATATGTAAGAATCAGACCATTTTTAAAGAATAATTTCCCCGCATCCTTATCTGTAATACAAATATCTATAATTATGCCGAGTCAAGGTGAGTGTTTGTATCATTCATCGACCGAAAACCTCGTAAATACGCTACTGCTGAATAGAAGAAGTGCTTCAAACAATTTTTTGGATAAAAATTGTATTTTTTTGTACAATATACTATGAAGGAATTTGCAGGCACACAAGAAATATACTTTTATGTGCAGTAGTATGAAATGCTTTTACATCGTGCATAACTTGGGCGTTTTAGATCAACAGTCGTATGCAAATGGGGCAGGAGGGGAAGACTGACTCCAGAGTACTTTTTACTTTTTCAATACCGCTTACGCAGTAAAGAGTAAGTTATGTAATGGCACGCGAAAAAACAACGAATTTTGGCAGAAAAGCTCTATTACAGAACCCTAGTAACGAAAAAGTGGATACATCTAGTTGCTAAATTTAGAAAAAACACCCTCTCACGTGGTGTAGCAAGAATCCCTTTTTTGTGGGTCCTTGATACCACCCAAAAATGGAATGACGGCAAAACGTCTGTCCGTCCATCCGTCTGCCCGCCCATCCATCCGTGAACCACGCTAGCGGCTAAACCGTTCCATTGATTTTCTCCAAAATTTATATTCTCCAATTGATCTTGCTGATGTTGCGTCTCCTTGAATTTGAAAACGATATTTTAATTTTGTGGGGTATTTTAGATGTAGCCCTTGGGACATTTTCCAAATTTTCAAAAACAATGACTACATCGTTTTTGATTGAGGAAATGCAATAAAAATTACTGAATGCAAAACTTCAAAGTTGAGAGTAGCTACAGAACCATGTAAACCTAACCTACAAAACATTAGTTGTTAGACAAAATTGTTACTTGAAAGGTAGTTATGTACCAAATTATTGAAATGGTAATTTCGTTAATAATTAACTAAGAAGTAAACTTGGGAGATTCCAATCGGTCTTCAATTAGCTGCACAACATGTCGTGTTGTTATCTTTGATAGGCGATTTCGGGTGTCAAAAACTCTTTCATCGAACTCTTCAAAATATTTGGATCGTTCCCGTATCCAGCTCGGCCCACGGGAAGACTTTTCAAATATTTTCTTTTCACAACTGCCGGAGCAATCACTATCAAAAGCAACACACCACAATACACTCGCTATTTGGACCGTTAAGCACGACTTAAAATGTAAAAGTGCTGCTGAAAGGTGTGCTTAAATTTAAGTCGAACTTATCATTTAAGTTCACCTTAAAGGGTGTGGTGAAACGGAAAGTCTCCTAAGTCTGCCTTAAAATTTTTAAGACGAATTTAAAATTTTAAGTAATGATGGTGAAACCGACCGTTTGTGCATATGAAGCACTTTTCTGTTTTACGTTTCTACAACTCTTCCTTTAGCTCAATGAAATCGCAAGGGAGCTATGAAATCGCATCTCTAGAAAGCTATGAAAAAGTTTTCTGAAATCATCTGACAATCAGAAGTAAATACAATAGACATGACACGCTGAGACGATGAGAAGTAAAACATAAATGTGATGGTGATATGGTAATAAAATCATACATTATGAAACGACGATGTAATGATGGGTATTAATACACGAGTGTGAAATTACGATACGAGCGAGGAACGAGCGAGTATCGTAAACTTCACACGAGTTTACATTGCATCGAGTTTCATACGGTACTTTTTCTACGACTTATGGTAACTTTTATAAGTTAAACTTCTCCACTCATTTCGTGACAGTCGACATGCAAGATTCAGCCAAGGCCACCTAGCGGACACCTCTCTTCCCTACACCTACAGCTGGCTTTGTTTTACCAGAGCGCCTGCGAGGGGCTACAAAAGTTGCGACAGTAATATTCCGACGTCACCATTTTCGCATTTTCTCTCATTTCTGGAAAAGTCAACACCACCAGAAAGAACTACCATTCACTAAACATTTTAAACTAAAAAATTGGCCGGTTTTTAAGGACAACCACACGGCAGCAGCAGGAAATAACACAAAATGAGTTGCGTTCAGATCTTAACGTCACTCAAATGTTCTCTGCAATAACTACCACTGCGCTAGTCAAATAGGATCAAAGTGAAATTTCGATCCAATTTATTTTAAATACTATTTCACGTAAAAATTACTACTAATAAAAGAAATTAAAATTGAGAAGCACAATATAATATTGAATGCAACTTTAATATATACACTCGAAGAAAACATTTACTGCAACGATTCTCAATGATTAATGAAGTGCTAATACTTGGATTGTAAGCGTCTCTGTGATTAGTCAAAAAACCTGTATCATAATGAAAACTGTATCGAAATGGCTATCATTATACAACTGGTTGCAGCCATCCAATGACAGCATTATACAACGTGAGTTGAAAAAAAGTATATTATGGATATATTTAATAAGCAGTTCTCGGGGGGCAATGAACTAATATTGTAAATTTAGCCACATTGTCAAAATCTCCCATCAAATCGGATAAAAACATTTCTATCTCGCTGTGAACCTTCGCTTCAATTCCGATCCCAATTTGTGCGCGGGGCGCTCGTCGTCTCTTCGCACGGCCCAGGAATTAGTACGCGTCGCGTACTCTCACGACGCGCGATCTGTCGTCGATAGCAGATGGCGTTCGTTAGGCACTCGCGGCAGCCATTTTTCTCGGAAAACGACGCCGCGCCGCGTCGAGGAGGTCCCGGCTGGGAAAGAAAACGGCGGGGGAGGACAGCGTTAGGGGGAGGACAGACTACGGCGGCGGCGATGTAGATTCGATCGTGTAGCGGTTAGCGTACCGGACTGTCATACCCAAGTTCGCGGGTTCGAAGCCGATCGAAACCGTGGATTTTTAGGGGCGACAAAATTCTTCGTACGACTTCCTTCGGAGGGGAAGTAAAGCCGGTTGTCCCATGTTGCGCCGCGTCGAGGAGGTCCCGGCTGGGAAAGAAAACGTCGGGGGAGGGCAGCGTTAGGGGGAGGACAGACCACGGCGGCGGCGGCGATGATGTAGCGGTTAGCGTAACCGACTGCTTTACCCAAGTTCGCGGGTTCAAACCCGATCGAAGCCGTGGATTTTTAAGAGCGAAAAAAATCCTTCGTACGCCTTCCTTCGGAGGGGAAGTAAAGCCGGCTGTCGCATGTTAGTAGATGGCCCCCATGTTAGATCCTGGCCGCCCGATGAAGATATGGGGTGACCAGATGGGAATGGAGCGTAGCAGGCAATGCCTATAGACCTGAAGGAGAAGAAGATTTACTTGTAGTAGATTTACTTGCATGTAAAAGATCCTCAAGCCTAAATGAAGCCTCTGAGCTAAATTCAAATCGCCGATTTCGTCGCCTCAGTAATACCTTCTTTCCGCTCTATCCGGGGAAAGGAGTGTAGCGAAATTTGCGTGGTCAGACGGAAGAGCAGGCCTCACGGCCTGAGTCTCGCCAGGTAAAATAAGGCAATTCAATTCAATTCAATGAAACGAGACAAGCGAAGACTCGCTGAGTGGAGCGCAGAGCCAGCATTGTTGCGACATTGAAATAGTTTGTTTATATGGAAGTGAAAACTGGACAATGACCAAAAAAAGATGGCACAAGACCACAAAGTGCTGAAATTAGATTTCTGAGATCAGAAGCTGGTTATAAGCTGATGGACAAGAAAAGGAATGTAGAAATTCGTAAAGAACTTGGAGTATGTAATCTTCAAGAGAAAATTAACTATTACCGAAATTCCTGGACACAGGACATTAAAAGGTTGCTAGACAACCGCCTGCCGAAAAGAATTCTACATTACCGCCCACAAGGAAGAAGAAATCCTGGCCGTCCGAGGAAGATATGGGGTGACCAGATGGGAATGAAGGCGTAGCAGGCAGTGCCTATATACCTGAAGAAGAAGGAGATGAAGAAGAAAAAGAAGAAGAAGAAGAAGAAATAGAGGACCAAGGGTTACAGTCCCGACGGTGGTGTATTTCCGATGCTAGCCGCTTAGCGTAGAATTGAATACCGACGGAGATGGCTCACGGCACCCACTGACGTCACTACAGCAACTCTGAATGGGCGATCCTAAGGTTTTGAGTCCCGACGGTGGCAATATTTTCGACCCTAGCTATCCATGTCGAATTCAACCTCTGTCTGGGAGATAATAATAATAATAATAATAATAATAATAATAATGACAGTAATAATAATAATAATAATGACATTAGTAACGTTATTTATGTCGACAATAGTAACTTTATTTATCCGATATTAAATGGCGGTGGATGTGCTACTCTCTGTATCTATGGACTCTAGCCGCGCCAAATCGCCGCCGCCGCCTTTTGTGCCCATTCGCGCTCAGTGCGCCGCCGAGTGGAGGCGGTGCACCTCGGTTCTCCGCGGGGGCGGCGGCGGAGGCGGTGGCGGCGGGGGCGGAGGCGGCGGCGGCGGCGGCGTCTCTCGATAGCGCGCTTGTTTTGTAACGAGAGCGCGAGTGAGGCGGAGGCGGCGGCGGCGAGAGCTTCGATGCATTATGGGAAGCGAGCGGGCGGGCGCGGGCGGCGGGGGCGGTCGGTCGTGGGAATCGGGCCCCGAACCGCCGCGCGGGTCGTGCGCTCCGCTCGTGCTCTCGCTCGCCCCCGCCCCCGCCTTCGCCCCGCCCCGCCCCCGTCGCCCGCGCGCGGTCCGGGGTTCGGGGACCGCCCGCGCGGGCACGAACGTCCGTCCGTCCGTCCCGCCTGCTCGATCGTCCGTCTGTCCGTCGGCAGCAACGACGCGCTCCAGATGCGCACCGGTTGCCGTTTGGGCGGGCGGTCTTGTCGGCGTCGTTCGCGAGCCAGTCGTTGTTGACGGCACGTGGCTCATTCGCAATAAAGAGTTTTAGAGCCTTGTGTAAGGTAGTTAGTGGGGAGCATACCAGCCACGATGCCCATGAGCTCGGAGTTCAGGGACCGCCCGCGAGGGCACAAATGTCCATCCATCCGTCTGTCCGTCCGTTCGTCCTTTCACCTGTATGTTCGTCCCTCCGTCCGTCCGTCCGTCCGTCCGACTGTCCATCCGTCGGTCCGTCCGTCCGTCCGTTCGTCCGTCCGTCCGACTGTCCGTCCGTCGGTCCGTCCGTCGGTCCGTCCGTCGGTCCGTCCGTCCGTCCGTTCGACCCTTATTTTGTCCGTCCGTTCGTCCGTCCGTCCGACTGTCCATCCGTCGGTCCGTCCGTCCGTCCGTCCGTCCGTCCGTCCGTCCGTCCGTCCGTCCGTCCGTCCGTCCGTCCGTCCGTTCGACCCTTATTTTGTCCGTCTCTTCGTTCGTCCGTCCGTACGCCCTTTCGCTCGTCCATGTATTCGTTCGTCGGCCGAATCGACGCGCTCGAGACGCGCACCGGTTGCCGTTTGGGCGGTCCGTCTTGTCGGCGTCGTTCGTCAGTCGTTGCTGACGCCGCGTGGCTCATTCGCAATAAGGAGCTTTAGAGCCACGGTGAAGGTACCACACAGCAGGGAGCATACCAGGCAAGACGCCCATGAGTCCAGGGTTCAGGAACCGCCCGCGTGGACATAAACCGTTCGTCTGCCGAAACGACAAGCTCCAGATGCGCCAGTTGCCGTTCTGGCTGTCGGTCTTGTGGCTGACATTCACGAGCCACTTCAGCAGACGACTCCTGACTCTTTCCCAACAGGGAGTTGTGTAGCCACGTGTAAGGTAGCTCCACTAGTAGCGACGAGTGTAACAACCAAGACATTACGTTTGGAGGGTGTCTGTGATGTCAGTCTCCAGATGCGCGCCGTTTGCCAGCAGTCAGTTAGGACCTGCCGTTCGCGAGCCGGTCATGGCTGGCAACGTCTGACTAGTTCTCTATAGAGAGTTATAGAACTACGCGTAAGGTACCATCACAGCTAGCGGCGAGCATACCAGCCAAAGCCTTACGGCCAGAGCGTGTCTGTGATGTCAGTATCCAGGTGCGCACCGCTTGCCATTCGGGCGTTCTGTTGCTGCCGTTCACGAGCCAGACGTAGCTGATGACATCTGGCTCATTCCCTCAACTCGTAGAGAGTTTTAGAGCTTTGCGTAAGGTGCCACCGCCGGCAGCAACGAACGTTTGCAGCCAAAGCCTTACGTCTGCAGCGTCTCAAAGAAAACCACGCGTGCTCGACTGTGGCAAGGTCATATAAGGTTTCGCTCGATTCGAGCTTACCAGCGATGTAGAGATCACGGCTTTCAACCCCGTCAGAAGCCATACGTACGAGTAATTTACTTGATGTTGAATATCGATAAGCTGAATAAGCCAATCGAAATCGAATGTGCGAGCTTACTGCCCTAGTCTGGTTTTCGTAGTGTTCCTTGTCACGGGAACGCCAGAGCCGGAACCGGCTGATGTGACTCAGGGCAACAGATGTCACTGCAGTGCCTGGGGTGGACTTCCGTTGCTGACAGGGTTTTCAACTCTATCTAGATACATTGGTGTCGATTTCAACTACTATCTGGAGGAGAATACTTGCGGCAGGCTTCTCTAATCGGCAGTTTCCTGTGGCTTCTCCGATCAACACCAGGTGAATGCCGGAGCAGTACTCTAACAAACGGGCCACGGACCGCGCGCAATCTGTCCTTCCTCTTCCTTGTCCTATCCTCTCCTCTTACATACACATACACACACACACACACACTAACATGTACTGCACTACCACACACGTCGAGAGATACATCGCGAACATAGAACTGGCTTCAGCTGGGACGCATCCCGCTGTTGCGAGGTAAGAAAACACCCGCAAGCGATGTGTAGGTCGGTGCTGGATCTCACCATCTAGCGAGGGTAGAAAAACCACCACCTCCCGTATTAAAAGAATGCTCTAGGCTTAGGGAAGTAATGGCCATAGCAGTTGATGCGATTGGAAACATGAAATAATCAATTAATCAACGTATCTTGACCTCCCATCTCTGTCGCACATTGAGCAAGAATGGGCTCAAAGGGCAAAGAACGCGTCGGTTGTGGTTGGTGAGTTACATTGAATGATGTTGCTGCAATCTTGGACATAATGACAGTCCTCGAATTTTCCAGATTGATGAATTTTTTACAAGAATTTGAACTGGAGTGCTGTAGTGATCACACCGTTGCAAGTGATGTGCACATATTTTAGTGATCAAATAGTTCACCTCTCATGGTTTTCTTGAGGGTCTCCCGTTTCCTTTTCTCTCATTCTACCAGTTGTTATCGATATCTTTTCTTAATATTCACAGGTGAGGGCACAATTCACAAATCGAAGACAGCTGCATATCTGAGCCCCTCTGAGCTCCCTTGTCCATTAAACTATTTTTATTTACAGATGTATATTATAACTTACATGCTACTATTAATAAATACCAATACTTTTATGTTGAATCATTCACAGGATTAGTAGATTATTTGTAGACTCTTCCCCAAATGCCACGTTTTGGGGAAACTACGTTTTAAGGATGTATATAAAATGTTTCATGTTTAAAGATGACTTTTTTTATCTAATGTTATTTCAGCCTCCTTGCAGTTATAGTTTATTTTGTTTATCCAATACTGTTTAATTATAATTGATTAATAACTATTTTCTTACTTTTTTCACATTGTTGCAGGTAAGGAAATTATCAGCAAAGAAAAGTATTTGAAAAGTTACAATTATATTTACAAGATTCATTACAGCCTTTGGGAAACTTTTGTAGATTTGGTAAGTTGTGAATTGGTACAGAAATTAACACCTAAATATAGAAAACGTAATTTAGGTAAAACTGGATTAAGGTAAATCTTTCTAATGGTCAGTACACAAAAATATTATTTTTGAAATTACTTGAAACTATCATTATTTCTCCGTTATAGATCATCTTTTCAACCGCTTTTACCAAAAAATAATATATTTTGTGGGCATTCAAAATAAAGTTTGTCATTGCGGACCTCATACGGGCATCTCTCACCTTTACAGACTGTTGGCGAGAATACTCGTTATCTGGCGGTCTCGTTTGCAAGGCAACTGTTACGGTTTTGAGGAAATATATTTTTTTCTGAGTGGAACTAGTACTATTGAAACTTTTCACTGCCTTCTGTATTATCTTGCATCGATACTTTCCTCAAATTGTTCAGGCTTTAGAACATTCAGAGGATATTAATTCCCTAGAGAGACGTTCTGGATTTGTGGTAGGACAGCGTCTCTTCGTACTGTTCCGGAAGGGCATGTTCCTTCTGTCAGTCAAGTATTCAGTAATTAATCAATAATAAATCAAGAATTAATTCTTGCCCAAACGTCGCGAGCCCACTGTGCAGTGGCGCGGCGGGGCGGTGGCCTCCGCATCTTTACGCCCGTCTCCGCCCCTGCGTGGCATTCCGCTCCCGCCGCCCTGCCACCGCCACAACCACCGCCCCCATCGCCGCCCCCGTCCCCGCCAACGCCCCAGCCAGGGCCACCGCTACCTCCACCGCCCCCCACCCCCGCCAGAGCCCCCGCCACCGCCACCGCCCCGCCACCCCAGCCACCCCCGTAGCCCCCACCACCGCCCCCGCCGCCCCCACCACCGCCCCCGCCGCCCCACCACCGCCCCCGCCGCCCCGCCACCGCCGCCCCGACCCCGCCACCGCCATCGCCACCGCCACCGCCCCCGCCCCCGCCACCGCCACCGCCACCGCCCCCACCACCGCCCCCGCTACCGCCACCGCCCCCGCCCCGCCCCCGCCCCCGCCCCCGCCCCCGCCCCCGCCCCCGCCCCCGCCCCCGCCCCCGCCCCCGCCCCCGCCACCGCCACCGCCACCGCCACCGCCCACCGCCACCGCCACCGCCACCGCCACCGCCACCGCCACCGCCCCCGCCACCGCCGTCGACGCGGAGTGCGCGCGCCCGCCCGCTCGCGTGAGCCGTGATGAGCGCGCCGATTGGGCCGTAATGGCAGCCGCGTGTCCGTGCCCGGCATCGCCGCAGCCGCCGCCCCCTTCGCCGTCGCCCGTTGCGTCCGACGCGGGCGTCTCTCCGAGCGGAGACCTCGAGAGCCACTCATCGCTTGCATCCCTGGGACAAGCCGATGCGCCTCATACTGATGCCTCATACTCATGCTGATGTCACTACTGTGCCTCTGACTGGGAAATCCGAGGGTTCAAGTCTCGACGGTGGCAGGATTTTTGGCACTATATAGATCAGTGGTGTCAAGGTCTCCTACTGGTGGCAGTGGCATCATGTCATGCCACGAGCTTCTCTGCGCAACTAGCATCGTAAATGGAAACTATTAGTAGTAACCCCGCCGTTTTACAATAGGGATGGCATTGTCTCTGGTGGCGGGGTGATGAACCGCATGGAGGAGCGATTTCGTCATGGCACTCGTGCCACGAACTCCCGCTCGTGGCATCGATCTTGACAACACTGATCTAGATCATTGATTCTCCAAATGGAGGTGCGTCCCCCAAGGAAGGCTTAGAGACACGTGACGGGGGCGCTGGACCATCGAGCCGTGTACAAGTATACCCGAACATTCCCGACGACTGCAGACGTTACGGATATTTGAAGTTTATTGTGTTGATTCCCTTGTTGCAATGTGTGATTTGTGAAAAGATATTGTTGAAGATCAGCTCAGAAAAAATGGCAAGAATAGTTGAACTGTAGTTATAAACGTTAAATCCTTGTACTTAATGTGTATTTATATTAAAAAATCCGTGTGTTTGTAGCCCTGATGAAGGCTGAATAAAAGCCGAAACGTTTGCAGGTTAAAAATGGTTTTGTTTAATGACCTACACTCAAGGATCATTCCATAATGTTGTAGTTATAAATACGTTTAGGTACTATTTTCCGCGATTTGAAGTAAAGCGACGTACGATGATTGTGCGAACCTTCTGACTGGCGTGGAGGGAGTAGTAAAATTATCGGTCCGGTTCTTCTTCTACAAATCGGTCCCAAGCAATCTACGTTAATTAATAGAACTCAAATACGAGCAAAAGGATCAGTAGTACTATTTTCCAGAATCGAAGTAAGCCAACCTAGCTTTAGAAATAACTAGCTGACGAACTCCAGCGTGCAGGCGTGTGTTTCTGAAAGCACCCTTCCCTCCGAGAAACTTTCGACTACCACGGGGAGGGAGAGGGAGGTTGGGAGATGTGTGGAGTGTGACCCCTCCTCCATAAATCGGTCATAAAACTAGAAATTTAAATCGAAGAATGCTAATTTTTAAAAAAATCTAATATTATTTCCTCGATTCAAAGTAAAGCAACCCAAATCTTTAAGAATACCTCTCGGCCCAACAGCAACGAGCAGACGTGAATTTCCGAACGCACCCTTCTCTCCGAGAATCTTCCGTCCGACCGGAAGGGTGTGGGACCATTTTGGGACTAACCATTTTGGGAGGAAAAAAATGATTTCCTCGACTCAAAGTAAAGCAATCCAAATCTTTAAGAATACCTCTCGGACCAACAGCAGCGAGCAGACGTGGATTTCTGAACGCACCCTTCTCTTCGAGAACCTTTCGTCCGGCTTGGAGGGTGTGGGACTATTTTGGGACTAACCATTTAGGGGGGGAAAATGATTTCCTCGATTCAAAGTAAAGCAATCCAAATCTTTAAGAATAACTCTCAGATCAACAGCAGCGAGCAGACGTGGATTTCTGAACGCACCCTTCTCTCCGAGAACCTTTCGTCCGGCTTGGAGGGCGTGGGACCACTTTGGGACTAACCATTTAGGGGAGGAGAAAAATGATTTCCTGGATTGAAAGTAAAGCAATCCAAATCTTTAAGAATAACTCTCAGACCAACAGCAGACGTGGATTTCTGAACGCACCCTTCTCTTCTAGAACCTTTCGTCCGGCTTGGAGGGTGTGGGACCATTTTGGGACTAACCATTTACGAGAGGAAAAAAATGATTTCCTCGATTCAAAGTAAAGCAATCCAAATCTTTAAGAATAACTCTCGGACCAATTTCAGCGAGCACACGTGAATTTCCGAACGCACCCTTCTCTCCGAGAACCTTCCGTCCGGCTTGGAAGGTGTGGGACCATTTAGGCGAGGAAAAAAATGATTTCCTCGATTCAAAGTAAAACAATCCAAATCTTTAAGAATAACTTTCGGACCAACCGGAGCGAGCAGACGTGGATTTCTGAACGCACCCTTCCCTCCGAGAACCTTTCGTCCGGCTTGGAGGGTGTGGGACCATTTAGGCGAGGAAAAAAAATGATTTCCTCGATTCAAAGTAAAACAATCCAAATCTTTAAGAATAACTCTCGGCCCAAACAGCAGCGAGCAGACGTGGATTTCCGAACGCACCCTTCTCTCCGAGAACCTTCCGTCCGGCTTGGAAGGTGTGGGACCATTTAGGCGAGGAAAAAAAATGATTTCCTCGATTCAAAGTAAAACAATCCAAATCTTTAAGAATAACTCTCGGCCCAACAGCAGCGAGCAGACGTGATTTCCGAAACGCACCCTTCTCTCCGAGAACCTTCCGTCCGGCTTGGAAGGTGTGGGACCATTTAGGCGAGGAAAAAAATGATTTCCTCGATTCAAAGTAAAACAATCCAAATCTTTAAGAATAACTTTCGGACCAACCGGAGCGAGCAGACGTGGATTTCTGAAACGCACCCTTCCCTCCGAGAACCTTTCGTCCGGCTTGGAGGGTGTGGGACCATTTAGGCGAGGAAAAAAATGATTTCCTCGATTCAAAGTAAAACAATCCAAATCTTTAAGAATAACTCTCGGCCCAACAGCAGCGAGCAGACGTGGATTTCGAACGCACCCTTCTCTCCGAGAACCTTCCGTCCGGCTTGGAAGGTGTGGGGACCATTTAGGCGAGGAAAAAAATGATTTCCTCGATTCAAAGTAAAACAATCCAAATCTTTAAGAATAACTTTCGGACCAACCGGAGCGAGCAGACGTGGATTTCCGAACGCACCCTTCCCTCCGAGAACCTTCCGTCCGGCTCGGAGGGCGTGGTAAGAGGGCATCGGGCGTCCGGCTGCTCTTTGAGACGCGCGAGGGGCGCGGGGCGCGGGCGGAGGGCGCGGGTGCCTCCCGGGAGGGCGATTCATCGTGGCGGGCGACCTTTGCCGCCCGGCGCCTGATGCCTCCCCAGCGACCCCTCGGGCCTCGGCCCCCGGCACGGGCCCTCCGGCGCCGCCCCCGCCCCCGGCCCCCGGCCCCCGGCCCCCGGCCCAAGGCCCCGGCCGGACGCCCGTCTCGCGCCGCGGTAATTACGCCCGTTTCCCGCGCGCAGGTGACATTCTCGCCCCCTCCGACGACCCCGCCCCCCTCCCGCCCGCGCCGACGGAGGTCGTCTTGCCTCGGACCGGCTGAGCTCAGCTCCGGGCCAGCATTCTTCTGCCCTTGCAGCGGGTCTGTCCGGGAGCTCCTAGGCTTTGAGTCACTACCCTAGCGGATTTCTGACATCGACTATACTCAGTGCTTGATTTTTAAAATTTTAGGTCTCAGAATGCGCACCAAATTAATTATTAATTTAAGAGAAATAATTATACACTTATAATAAAATTTAATAATTATTGTGATTGACAGTCGGTGGTACTCATAAGATTCTATATCGATAGCAAAACCCGGGACACCCCTCTCCGCGGACCCCACCCCCTCACCCCGTCACCGCCCCGCCCCCTCACCCCGTCAACACGTCGTCTTGCCTCGGACCGGCTGAGCTCAGCTCAGGGCCAGCGTTGCCTCTGCCCTTGCAGCGGGTCTGTCCAGGAGCTCCTAGGCTTTGGATCACACTACATTGGCGGATTTTCGACATTGGCTGCACTGCCCGGGATGTTCTAGGCTTCGCTGGCGGATTTTTTACACTGCTTACCTTTACTGCGGGAGATGGACCATTGTGATTGACAGTCGGCGGTTGTCTCCTAAGTTTCTATGTCGATAGCAGACCCTGGGACACCCCACCCCCGCCGACCACGCCCCTTCCCCTGTCACCGCCTCGACGACGGAGGACGGAGGTCGTCTTGCCTCGGACCGGCTGAGCGTAGCTCAGGGCCAGCATTGCCTTTGCCCTTGCAGCGGGTCTGTCCGGAAGCTCCTAGGCTTGAGGTCACTTCTCTAGCGATCTTTGACATCGACTGTACTCACTTTTTTTTTAAGAACTACGGCGAGCACTTGAACGTTCACCTCCACTGTCCAGGAGCTCCTAGGCTTCGAGTTACTACCCTAGCGGATTTCTGACATCGACTATGCTCAGTGCTTGATTTAGAAAATTGTAGGTCTCAGAATGCGCACCAAATTAATTATTAATTTAAGAGATATAATTATGGGCTTTTAATAAAATTTAATAATTATTGTGATTGACAGTCGACGTTGTCTCATAAGATTCTATGTCATTAGCAAATCCCGGGACACCGCTCTCCGCCGACCCCGTCCCATCACCCCTTCACCGCCCTCGCCGACAGAAAATGGACGTCGCCTTGCCTCGGACTGGCTCAGCGCAGCTCAGGGCTAGCATTGCGTCTGCTCTTGCAGCGGGTCTGTCCGGGAGCTCCTAGGCTTGGGGTCACTTCTGTAGCGGATCTCTGACATCGACTGTACTCACTTTTTTTAAGAACTAAGGGGAGCACTTGAACGTTCACCTCCACTGTCCAGGAGCTCCTAGGCTTCGAGTCACTTCCCTAGCGGATTTCTGACATCGACTACACTCAGTGCTTGATTTATAACATTTTAGGTCTCAGAATGCGCACCAAATTAATTATTAATTTAAGATAAATAATTATGGACTTATAATAAAATGTAATAATTATTGTGATTGACAGTCGGCGTTGTCTCATAAGATTCTACGTCGATAGCAAACCCCGGGACACCCCTCTCCGCCGACCCCGCCCCCTCACCCCGCCCCAGCCCTCGCCGACAGAGAACGCAGGTCGTCTTGCCTCGGATCGGCTGAGCTCAGCTCCGGGCCAGCATTGCCTCTGCCCTTGCAGCGGGTCTGTCCGGGAGCTCCTAGGCTTGGGGTCACATCTCTAGCGATCTTTGACGTCGACTGTACTCTTTTTTTTTTAAGAACTACGGGGAGCACTTGAACGTTGGGAGCCCTCTGCCCGGGCACTGCGTTAACACGGCCCTGCTGTCTATTCCTCGTTTCATTCGCCTATCTCTGCTTCCATCTGTCTTTCATCTGTCTTTGCATCTTGTCCATTTTCACAAAAATAAAGATTAAACCCAAGTTGAGTCAACTGCTTTCTATTTTCTAATCCCTAGTTTTACCGCTGAAACTAGTTTTCTCTTCGTGTCTTGTATATTATTATGTCGACCATTTTTCACGCTATTTCCTTAATATTTTATAACTAGTTAAATGTAGCTTCGACGACGCCACATTAAACATTCAAATGTTTTAAAAATATTTCCATGTGTTGAAAATTCATTAAATACTTCATTTCTTTCACGCGTATCTTCTTTCAAATGTGTTCTTACAGTATCTGGCGTTGGGCTTACCAATGAATCACAGTAGCTGCTCATGTTATTCTCCCCTTCAAAAATTCCCAAAATGCCATGACTTGGTATGTTGCCTCTATATGGGATATGAACTGGTAATATTGCAAATTCAAAATTACAATCATCGTAAAAAATACTTGAATTGATTCAAGTCATTGATTGACTGGTGTTGATTCAAATATAGTTTAGTATAGCTATATTTCTTTCCTATGTTTGCTGCATTTTTGTACAATAATGTACAAAATCACCTGTAAGCTGATCTTATGGGTTATTTTCTAATCCTGATGTAAGATCATTCTCAAATAGTTCCGAAAATTCTACCGCAAAATCTTCCACAACTGCATTTGATCCTTCCCCAGATTTGCTTAACACTTCCATATTTCCCCCCATAATATTTAGAGATTAAAACTCCCCAAACTCGGTCTAATTAGTGTTCACTCCCATTTCTGCATTTGCTTTATTAATAGTTTTGTTTGCAAATCTATAGAAACATTAAAAGGCGACTATTTTGTATGTTTATGTGAATAAGGAATTAGTTAAGATTAATAAGAATACGTTGTGGGTCACATTCATTTGAAATCGGTAATTGTGCACTTAGGATCTTAAAAGTGAAAAGTCGAACGTAACAATATTACTTCATTCTCTAACATTACTCAAGTTTTCTTTTCCCTGTATTCGCTTGAAATATTTCAAATTTAATAAGTTCCAAGGCAATACTGTTCGTTTTAGCACATTCATTTTTAAAAATCCGGTATTAGGCCTACGAATACAAATTGAAATGAAATATACCGCGCGATTCACTTGTTCAAATTAACTTCATTTGTTCACTTAAAGATGTCAGCATCTTTAAGTGAATCAGCAACGTCAGTGTTGCCAATGTTGTGAAAGAATATTTTGATGTATTGAGCAGAAAATGCCTTGGGGTTCTGGAGTTTCATCAACACCACCTACATATCTATCTATTTACGTGGCGTTGCTGCAATTCCCGGCGTACTCACGAAAATGGCAGCGTCAAAAGACGCAAAAACACGTTTTTGGAGACTTCTTTGAATATTCTGAGCGGATATAAAAACAAATTATCAATTCCCCATCAGGAATTGATACGAGATGATACGAGTTGATTGATACGATGATTGATACGAATTGATAAGAGACGACACCTCATATGTCTCGATTTGTGCATGGGAAGTAGTCTAGCCGTGAGTGACAGAACTGCACATTCGAACAACTGAACATTCGTACATCTGCACATCCACACACTCCAGAAGTCACTCAGATTCTGTATAGGGATTACCATTTACTTGGAAGTAACGAAAATTACAATTGATTTCGATCGCTGAGATTTCTTTTTAGATTATCATAATTTTTTATTCTGTGTATTCTCGCCTTTTTTAAGCTTCTCAGAAACAGTGCTGCAGTGTATTGATCTGCCAATCAATAAATCAACCAAATTAAGATCAAGATTTGAGAATCGATCCAGGTTTTAGATGAAAAGTTTAAAGCATCACGATATTCATTATAAGTAGTTATAAAAAAAATAATTAAGCGAGATTTTTTATGGAAAATTAAAAAGCATTGTGAAAAACATTTTGATTGGCAACAAACTGTGAAATGCAGAAGTAAATTAAGAAAGAAAATGAACTACCAAAAATGAAAACAGCTATTAAACAATGTTATTAGGTGTGAATTGTCGTTATGCGTACTACAACTTCAAACATGTGTAACAATGTTTATTTCCGTGTTATGTTTAATTCCGAAATTGTTTATTGTCTTAATTTATAAAATTGTAATGGTAAGATCATGTGCACGAAATGTGATGGAAAATGAAGAAAGAAAATGTGTTTCTTTGTGTCATAGACTGTACATTAGCTTCCCCAAAGCCACGTCAGATTTCTCGCTGCCCAAACAACAGAAAAACCCACGTCAATGGCACCTGCCGTCAATGATGCGATGCTTCTCCGGTGCGAGGCAAATGTGCTAAACATGACTGCATCGTGGAATCGCTGCTGGGGAAACCATTCTATAAAAGGCACGCTCGTCTTTTTGTGCATCAATGGCACTCGTGAGACATAAAAGAGAACAAACACTGAATACACTTTGGATACAAGGCGCGTGCTACCAACCTGTGTTCGTGACAGTCTTTATTGCGGGAGAGCAGGGTAATGTCCTTTCAAGTTTCACCATTTTTGCAAGTGTTTTGTTGTGTAAATTTACCGTGGACATGCGCAATCAAGAAATCCTTTATGTAGATTCTGAAGAGAAAGGTTTGGAATTGTAAATCGTGTGTTTGTCATGAAGATATTTAGAGTGTATTTCGCCTAAGATGGTGACTTAAAAGTGAATTCTCTCAACACATGTGAATCGCAGATCAAAACAAAGGAATGCAAACTATTTGTCATAGTAAGTTTGATTGTTTTTCTGTCTTGATTTAACGCTCTCTTTTTTTCGTTATAGTACTGGTGTTGACAGCAATGAAACAATCATTTAGTTGACCAGTAAAACTGACTTAATATTCTGCTAATAATAGAGATGTTTACATCAAGTGTATAGTCAATTTCGTAAACCTGTACTTGTTGCCAATCATCTACAGTTTCGCATTTGTTTATATTTTGATGAATAAAAGAAAATAATGTTGAAGAAAAGTTATCGGCAGGTAAAAAAGCTGCGGTGAGGATAATTTTTAATGTGATTAAATATGTATACAGCGAAAAATTTGTCCTGAAAACGGCAGTTAAACCTTCAATAATTATTTGGTTTATTTTTCATATCAACCAGACTTTGTGTAATTCTCTCGTGTTTCCATCTGAACTGCCGCTCCAGCCAATAAACAAATTTTTGTTGTCGAGTTTTGCAAAATGTCAAAGCTGCTGTAAATGGTTCAAAACACATTAAAATGTTAAAATACACATTCCATTGTTGTATGTGTTACCAATGATCGTATTTAATTATAAGAGCACTCTATCTCTCAAATTCTGGTAGAAATGAATGGGAGACTTTCATTAACGTGGATTTTTATACACATTTATTTATATTGCTTGACTTCTAAGTGTGACCTGTTTTATCCTCATTCTTTATGACATAAGGATTAAGCATCGCCATTAAACAGCTGCTGTCCTATTACGCTTTCTTTGAACACTTTTGCAATGGCGTCCAAACATTTCTCAAATGCTCGGATTCCTGTATTGTGCCCTTCCTTCGCCACTTGAACGAAAATAAGATTCCAAGAAACTCTCAACCTGTCCTCATTGCAGTCCAGAATCTCTTTTTACAATTATTGTACTTCTGAGAATCACTTCAGAGTCTCAGAGTGTGTCTGATTTCTTTCTTTCTTTTCCGAGAATGTTCTCAATGGTTTTCGGAACTCATGACGCATCATTACAAAACTCGACAACAAATGCCTGATGGGAAAGCTTACAATCTGTAATTCTCGATGTTTACTTTACTTTCTCGTATGTTCCCTTTTTACATTGTTCGAGTTTTAACGTAATTCACCTATTTTACTGTTTCCAATTGAAATTTTAGTGTTATACTAGCTATGGTTACCATAACATCAGGAGCCCGGACAGTCTGCTATTGAAACGGATCCCAGGTATGTAGTGTTGGGAATGATAAATGTTCGGAATTAACCACCGACAGGTGGCATAAAAATGTTTCTTCATTTTCGGACAAAATGCCCTTACTACAGGTTAATTACAGATTTTGACAACATGCAGAGATGCTCCCACGATTTTTGTATGGAAAGGGGCGGGCTGTAGGTATAGTGTGTGCAGCTGACTTGTTTTCTTAAAAGGAATTTACACTAAATGTAAAATGTGTTCTTATATGTTGACTTTATATTTGTAGCCTTAACAATTCGTTCGTTTGTTAGTAAAAACTTAGTAAAAAATGTATTTCTCAATATGTACAGTTGTGTTGAAAAAAACGCATCAACTCACAGTAGTAATCTGCAATATAATCCTGAAAATACACCGCCTGATTTGCAAGACTCCAGTGAGTTATGAAAGTAATGGGATCGGAAACATCGTATAATACACATAAAATATTTTATGACCAATTGCTACTAATTTTTGCTTGAAATTTGAAAGATCTGTAATACAAAGAAAATACAGAAGGTCCATTTTCTGTAGGTGACGCGGTTTCATTGAGCACTACTGTATTTTTGTCTTCCGGGGGCGAAGGATTAAAGGGTTAAGGGTTTTCCCCTGTGGGGCCCATCTTACAAAATGTATTATCTGTTTTGTGAATATCCCAAATTTCAAACAACTTTTTGTTGGGAGATGTTCGCGATACTAATTCATCGACCATCATTGGTTGGTGTACGCCAATGTGCAGTTTTGTTTACTTTCACATTATTCACCCAGAGGCGTGTTTCAAGGCTCTGTGCCAAGCTCCGTGACTAGTTGAGGTTACTCGGAGAGTCAACAGATGCCACTGTAATGTCTGTTACCGGAAGGACCTGGGTCTTGATTAATTAATTGATTGATTCGTGATCCCGTGTGCGTCAACTACAGAGGTAATTATTCCCGTAAGTGTAGTGCGCGTTTTCCCTTGGGCGGAGGCGGTGAACTTTTCCCTCCTGGATGGCGAGATCAGGCGCCGACCTACCGTCGACTAGCAAGGTTTTCCCTCAACCAGGTATCTCCCACCAGCGGGGCACCACCCCAGCCGGGACAAGCTCTAAGCTTCCGAAAGGTCTCCCGGCATGTGTGGTAGTGTAGTGCATGTTAGTGTAAGTGTGTGTGTAAGAGGAGACGATAGGACAAGGAAGAGGAAGGAAAGATCGCGCGCGGTCCGTTTGTTAGGGTACTGCTCCGGCATTCGCCTGGTGTTGATCGGAGAAACCACGGAAAACTACCGATTAGAGCAGCCGGCCGCTAGCATTCTCCTCCAGACAGCGGCTGAATTCGAACTAGCTGACAATGCTAGTGTCGAAAATCATGCCGCTGACGGGACTGGAATGCAGGGCCTCCCGATCAGAGGGACTGCAGTGACATCAGTTGATTCACTGGGCATTCCGGTCGTAGGATTCGAGAACGGACAGTGGCAGGATTTTCAACATTATTAGATAGCAAGGTCGAATTCAGCCATTATGTGGGGGAGAATACTTGTGGCCGGCTGCTGTGATCGGTATTTTTGTGTGGTTTCTCCTATCAACACAAGACGAATGCTGGAGCAGTTCCCTAACGAAAGGGCCATTGACTGAGGAATGAGGCGTCCCTAAATCCATTCTCGTCATATCACTGGAAACGTTTACTCATTTCTGACATTACACTTCAATTTGACTTTAGTTGTATGTAATGTTATACAAAAATAGCAAAATTATCTATATCACAATAATAAATAATTCGGTTAAAGTAGGTTGTACGGTACACCCTAGGAGAAGCAATGCGAAATGAATAAAACTTCCCGATAGGCGATTTTCATGGCTCATAAAGTATTGAGACGCCCTTATAAGCTTTGTCCCCGCCACATTATAATGCCAAATTACTTTCAAAGGTAGGTTTTCTCGCTTCGCTCGCCCGGATCCAAGTCACGGCGAGGCTCGGGCCTTCGGCCCTCGCGTTCACTATAAACAACCTTGAGTCCATCCACCGCATAATTACCAATTCACTTTTATAAGAATCACTTCAGTAAGAACTTTATAAGAATGCCTCTAGTATTTAAACTGCGCAGTTGCAAACACGTGAAGATACGCGAAATGCCTGTTTGAACGACTTCCGTAAGTGGTACCGTACACTAGACTTTAGCCAATAATTCTAATAATACGAATACGTACCTATTGGATTACAGTTACACAAACGGATGGGTAGGGTCTGAGAGACCGAAGCACGAAACAAATTACGCATATAACCACGTATACAACCTACATGGCAATAACTATCACACTGAACGTTTCATTTGAAAATAAAGAAAGGGAGAGAAACGAACAGGCTTCTGATGTTATCTGTAAATGATTGTCTGAAGTTTTTGTTACACAGAATTCAATCCATCCGTTGCGAGGATAACCTCTTCTTTTACTTACACACACTTACACTTTGCATGCACTACCACTCATGCGAGGAGATCCATCGGGAACTTAGAACTTTAAATGGCAGGGGCCCGGTGGTGTCCCGCTGATGGGAGATACCTGGTTAGGGAAAATACACCAAACGACGTGTAGGTTGGCTCCAGATCACCCATTCAGCGGGGGAAGATCAGCGCTATCTCGCGCTTAATACGTTTACTACATTTGCCAAACTCTTGACGTTAGCAATTAACGCGACACCTTGGCCCGGAAAACTCTTCTCAATCATTCAAAGCGTGAGCTTGGGGTTTTCGAAAGAATTTTGATATTCGTTGACACCAGCCAATACTGTATCTTGATGTGTCTACCCAAATGATAAGGGAAGTAACTAAGTCTAAAATATTTTATTTTTTATGTATTAGGTAATTATTCCATTTATAAATTACCTAACTTGATACAATGTGGCTAGGCCGAAGGCTTTTAAGCCATTACAATACCTACATCCTATCTGACCTAACCTTTCGAATTCTGGTGTTCACCCCAAATGGTCTCTCAATCGCATCAAAGCCGCGGAAAGGAAACCATAAGGTACGGCTGAGGAAAAACCCCTGACGGGGGAAAAACCTACCGTCAGAAGCCGAGTACATGTTAATCTATCAGATTTTTTTCCTAAACTAGTTCTTTCTTTCCTGGTAGCGGGCGTCACGCGTTCTCATTCCACTCTTTGGCCTCCTCCGCACCTGAAATCAAACAGTGCCGCAGAAGATCGACCGCACTATCGCGTCTACACTACATTTTTTATACTCAATCCCCTTTACCTCGTACTGAGTTTATTTAATTGTTTGACAGTTTCAACTTCAAGTTTAAAATAAATAAACGTTTTGGGAAAATTGTGGAAATATTTGTTTAACACTTTTATTGCAGTACTGATACATGGCAAATACGTTCTACAGCATGCGATCTTCAAGTATTTCACTTATGATGGGTTTTCCAATCGGCTATTGTTCACATTTTATCCGCTAGCCAGCGATGTGGAAAGGTACCCCAAGGCTGCTTCTGCGGGCCGAAGAGAACGGCGCCGAGGGCGTGTGTGGAGCTGAGGCACGGCGCGGAACAATGCGTTGTTTTATGGTGTGTTTTTTACTGTAATGATTGAATTCTAGTACGTTCAACGACAATTAGCAAGTCATTTATTTATGATGAGGTTTTCGAAACATAGTTAATATTCTTATTTGACAGGCGTTGGTATGCGTCGAAGCTCCTTCCATAATGTCATCAAAAAGAACTAAATCTCTTAAATATACGTCAGAAGAAAATTGATTGTATCATTATATTTAAAATCTATTAAAACTTTTCTTGCAGTATTGATATATAACTATAAATCATTAATTTACGATGGCTATAGTGCAGTGCCTTTGACGGGAAGGTTCTTGGGTTGAAACCCATTTGGAGCCAGAATTTTCGACACTAGCTTGTCAACTAAGTAGAGTTCAACCTCTGTCTGAAGGTGAATTCTAACGGCCGGTAGCTCTGGTCAGATTTCCGTGGTTTCTCTAATCAACACTAGACGAATGACGAAGCAGAACCCTAAAAAACGGGCCATGGAATAAATAAACGTTTTGGGAAAATTGTGAAAATCATTATTGACTTTCACTTATGATGGATGAGTTTACTTGTACTCCGGTGACCTGTAGTGATGAGGTTATCTGTACAGGTAAACTTCACCGGTATACCGGAACGTGTATGCCACTGGCGGATCCAGAGGGGGGTATGGGAGCCATGCCCCCCCCAAAGGCCTACAGGTTTCCTTTACCTTCCATTATTTGGCAAAATTGATTTAAACATTTATTTATGCTCGAATTATGTAATTCTTTAAACAATAATATTGTATTGTATTATATCTACAGTACATAAATAATATACAATATAATAACAAATACGTTTATTATTTAAAAAAATCTACGATGCTACCCCTCCCAAATGATCGGCTAGATCCTCCCCTGAGCAGCTGGCACACACGCTCTGGTTTACCTTGTGCAGGTACCAGTACCGGTACAGGTGAAGTTACGGGTACAGGTACATGTACGGGTACAAGTACGAGTACACGTACAGGTACCGGTGTACCGGAACGTGTATGCCGGGCCTAAGGCGTCGGCGTCGGCGGCAGCGGCGCGCGCACGCCCCGAGGCTCCCGGAACCACCTGCGGCTCTCGCCCGCCGCCCGGCCGCCCGCCCGCCCGGCCGCCCGCCCCGGTCAGGTGCACGGCGGAGCGAAGGCGCAGCGGGGGCCGCACGATCCCATTACGGAGGCCGCTTTGTGCGCGCGCCGCTCCCAGCGCCACACACGCCGCCCCGCCCACTCCGGGACCCGCCACCGCCGCCGCCCCGCCGCCGCCAGCACCCCCGCCCCGCCGCCGCCAGCACCCCCGCCCCCGCCACAATCCCCGCCCCCGCCACCGCCACCGCCACCGTCACACCACCGCCCCGCCGCCGCCCCCGCCCCCGCCCCCGCCACGCCGCCCCGCCCCGCCCACTTTGGGACCCGCTGAAGAAGCCTTGGGGTACGCCGCCGCTTTCCACGTCGCCGCTGGCCGCCGAATACGAATGTGAAGAATAGCCCCTTTGGGGAAAACCCAGCGTAAACGGACGATTTGTAGCTCGTATGGCATCTGTAGACGTATTGGTATTACGTGAAGACAGTAAGAAAGGGTTTAGGTTCTCTTCGACATGTTAATATTTTCTACTGTCTACGGAAAAACGTTTTTCATCATGGGGAAGCTCACAGGCCCACTCATGATTTTTTTGTTAGTTATTTATAGGTTTATTTTTGTAAGAAGATCGTAATTATTCATATTCTTCATGATGTGACTTTAATGAAAATCGATTTGATTTATGACAATGGTAATAATAATGTTTGTGTTCTAATAATAATAATAATATTTGGATTATATTTATATATCTAATTATATTTGGTAATAATAATATTTCAGTTCTTATGTCTTTGAATGTCTGTGGATAAGAAATTCAGAACAATTGGCACGAAAATTGAACATTCAGAATATAGTCGACTTCGGTTATAGTGAACTCGGTTACAGAGAACCCTCGGTTACAGTGAACCCGCGGTTAGAGTGAACTTTAGTCACTGATCCCGTTTCAAGTACATTACAAGAAGTCTTGGTTATAGTGAACCTCGGCTATAGTGAACGTAGAAAATACAACATCCTGGAAATTAATGCTCTCTTGGAAAGAAAAAAAATATATATCGCGTCAGTGCCACAAAATTCAAAAGTAGGCAGCTTGGAAAAAATATCATTGGCCTAAGGTGTGGATAATAAATAAAAACAGGGCCCAGATTTCTGAACATTACTAGCTTGCAAAGATCGTGTTCATCGGACCCTAAAATGCCAAATACATATTACAGTCGACCCCTAAGGCCATAATCAAAGAAGTCTCCTCTGAGATGGAGGTAGCTTACCTGAAATGGGAACCTTTCTGATGACCTGCCATTCAGTTTCACTTCGGAAACAAAGACCGTGCCGCGTGAGCTACAACTGGTGGCAACGCGCGACTTCTTGCTTCAGTTTCAAACTTGATGTTACTTGCGATTCCGCGGGACATTCCACGTGGTGTTCTACGTAGGCGAAAGGAAGTGCGTGACTGCCACAGCCCCACCGCCTGGCGAAATCCCCTGTGCTGCGCGGAAAAGCAATCAGTTGCATTATAGCCGCTTGCGCCATGCCGCTACGGAAAGCATCTCGTATATTATTTGACGAGTAAAAGGCCTTCGGAGAGGAATTATGTGTCAACAGTGCAAGAGGCATTGAAGGATGTCAAGACTACAATATGATATATCGAGACAGAAGGCAATACAGAATCAAGTATGGAGGGCATGAACTCCAGAAAAAATACTAGTGAAAAATGTAGGATGCAAACAATTGAAAATAATACTTTTTCACGGTCGAATAAAATATTTGAATTTTCAGTTCGTGCTGTAGATGTATTTTGCTGTATAACTATATTAATAATATATATTAGTGTGGAGAAATTCTATTTAATTTCGATCATTGGTTATAGTAAACCTTTCTGATGTAGTGAACCAGAAATATTAGTCCCCAGACGTCCATTGTAACCGGAGTCGACTGTAATATGTATTTGGCATTTTAGGGTCCGATTAACACGATCTTTGCAAGCTAGTAGTGTTCACAAATTTGGGCCCTGTTTTTATTTAATATCCGCACCTGGGAAAAAGGCTGACATGTGTTGAACATGACGTATTCTCGCCAGCGTGTCTCGCTTACTGAGGCTCCGTGAACTTTCCTTTCGTCACAGTTGCAGAAACTGAGACTTACAAAGCTTCAGCTTTTAGTTTTACTCCGCCCGGGAATCGAACCCAGGGTTGTACCACGAAAAGCTAGCATACTACTATGAGCCACCTGGGAGCCCATGCATTCAGAATAATTTTGGAAATATTTGTAGTATTTTAAGTGTTAGTATTATGTACTGTAATACATACTTTACTTACTTACTAGCCAACGCCCACCCTTGGCAGGTTAGCCATTTGGTGACGCGCTGACCAGTATAGACGCGCTGTCTCTCTGTAGAAGTCGTCCTCTGCCGAGTTTGTGTTGGCAGTCAGGGCTGGGCACATCGCAAGGTGTGTTGCATCCATCTTTGGGCCATTACAGAGCACACATGCGTCGGTTTCGAAGAACCCTATGCGGTGCAAGTGGCTGGCAAGGTAGTCGTGTCCTGTAGTTGTTCTGAACTGTACTGTAATACATTACAATGTTATGAAGAATCGTCAGCTTTTTTGACATAAAAAATACAATAGATTTTGTAATTAAGTACAAATAGTGATTCCAGAATTGATATTTTTCTCACAAAGAAACAGAAATTGAATAATGTTTGTTATTGAAATGATCAGTATAGTATATTCTTAGGTGTCATAAGACATTGACGGCACTGCAGTGCCTCTGACCGGGATGACCAAGGGTTCCAGTCCCGACGGTGGCAGGATTGTCGATACTACCCACAAATCTAGGTTGAATTCACTCGCTGTCTGAAGGGGACTTCTAGCGATTGGCTGCTCTGGGTGGTAGTTTTCTGTAGTTTCCCCTATCAAATGGCGAATGCCGGAGCAGGACTCTACCAAATGGACCAAGGATCGCGAGCGATCTCTCCTTCCCAGTCCTTCATCCCTTATTTACACACGGTCTACATTACCACACATGTCTGGACACGAGTCGAAAGTTTAGAGATTGTCCCGACTGGGGCGGGGGGCCTGCTGGTGGAAGATACCTGATTGGGGAAAATCCCGCTAACCGATGTGTAGGTCGTCACTGGATCTCATCATCCAGCAGATTATCACCACCACCTCCCGAAGATAAAACACGAATTACACTTATGGCACTAATAACCATAGTAGTTGACGCGCCAGGAAGAACGAAATAATGAATAATGTTGGGCCTCAAAGGCTCCCTCTTGATAAAGCGCGAGACCTTTTATACTTCGGTATTGCTAGGGTTAATTAACATATAACGGAATGTATACATTTCACCGGAAACGAGGGGAGAGTAAAGGAATTGTTAAACACCTTACGGTTCTCTGAGCCAAACTCTTAATAGCGTTATCATAATTAGAATGAACTTGGATGTAGGAAAGAAGGAACACATTAGATTTAATTGCTTTTAGATTATGTGAATTGTGTTGCATTTGCGAAATAAACTCCCATGTTGCTACAGCAGTCTGAACACGTATTTAGGTTATTTTTCACTAACTGCCTGTATGCTGTATATAGGAACTGGCTGTCAACAAGTATTTTTATCAGTATAAACTTTCTTCATATAAAAAATTAAATTCATTAAAGGCGAATGTCCGTTTCAGTATAAAGTGTTAATTCTATATAACGGACTATTTGATAAAAGAAAATTCCTTGTAAGTTATGGTTTTATTGGTTTTCCGTATAATCCATACTTTGATATTCCCTCACTAGTAATGAAAACTCACTAGGAGAAAATTCGAGAAAAACACTCGTCTCTTGAGATTTTTTGTAAAATATATTCACTATTTTATTTCCATACTAAAAATGTGTATATTTCTGTTTTATTGCTATTGATTAAGGTTAAAACAAATTATCAAAATTTTACTTTAGAATATATTCGTTTTCTGATGGGAGGTTTTCCCTTCTGGAGTTATTCCGGTAATCCGTCTTATCTGCGTATTTAATCAAAGAAAGATCCTTTGGACTCAATACATCGTAAAAATTGAGAAATGAGGCTTTGTAATGCTTTAAATATCATTTGTACTAGGGGCGCGTGTATATGTTTGATCTATGCAAAAAAATGTTCAACCCCAAAAAGATTAATGTTCCTTCGGAGTCTTCTACTCTTAAGAATAGGAACTCCACGTAAAATTTGTACTTGTTTTTATTTTGTGATGCTCATACGTCTTTGTGATTTTGGGGGATGTGGCACCTGATGAATAGCATACAAGTGAGGAAATGAATTGTGTCACTCATAAATCTGTTCATATATTATATGACAATTAGCAGCCCTGACTATTCAAGCTCGTAAGTGAATAAAAATGTATGAGACTCAAATATCATATTGAAGTGTGTTTGTGAGAATGCTTTACATTCAGATAAGTGGAGAGTAAAGCTGATGTTGCGTTATGAACTTGTGGATACTGAAGATGCGAGTAACATTTAGTGCACTAGTATTCAGGAAAACAAATCCTCACATTTATTTCTATAAGCAGGTGAAACAACTAAAAGGGAAAACTTCGGAGAGAAGACTAGTCGTGGAGAGGAGAGAAAAGTGCGTTGCAGCAGCGTGGGTCCTGCATGGGTCAATGCATTCGAGTTGCGTAGTTACATTCGGCCATGTACTATATTCTGGAAATTTCAGGTATTTGTATGCCTTACGTTCCGTTGCATATTCAACTGTTGTTGATTATGAATCAACTATATGGAAGTATTTAGCAGTTTGACGGACGGACGGACGGACGAACTACACCAAGCATTTTCGATCGTGTTTGGCACTCAATCAAAGACAACCTGCACACGGACAAGATGTAGTTTCTATGAATTTGTCATATTATACAAGTGGACATTCATTAAGTTCCGGTGGAAAGTGCACACTTACTAATGTACCAGTGTTGAGAACGTGAGGTTGCACTAAGAAATTCAAAGGTCTGGCAACCTTATAATTATGCATTGGAGCCCGGAAAGTATCGAGTATATCTAATAAACGTGTTTTGAAATTCTTTACATGTACAAACCCGTTCTATAAATTATGTTTGATGATACTAAACTATATATGCAGTAATATATCTTTTTCATATGCTCTCCATATATTTTGTTCAATTTTTCTTACTCATTTACTGAGATCATAAATCTGCAAAGCATACAACCCAAGAATTAGTAATATTCCGTGCATTTTGATCTTTAATTAACCCGCTGGACACTTAAACAACACGTCTGAAGTTGTTTAATCAGTCCTTGAAACTGGGAAGGCATACTCAAGAATGTTTATTAGACTCGCCACTGCTCGAAACTGAAGCTGCTTAAGATATTTTTCAGCCTCGTTAAGTACTTGTTAATGATGCCCGTGGCGTTCCAAGGTGCTCCAAGTCGATAGAAATTCACGAATGCAAGTACGTTTAGATGGCTTGGAAATGATAACTCGTTCTGTTACCACTACATTCCATAAATACTTTCTACAAACTTGACTACGTTGGCCAAATATTAAGTAGTGGTGCTACAACAGCAAATATTTTCTCGTATATTTGATAACGGTTACGTAATATTTTTATATTTAAAATATTAAAATACTACTTTTAGGAAAATGTTTATTGTTTACTGAAGAAAATTGCGATATTCTTGTGTTAAATATGATAAAAATGAATAAATGAATAAATGAATATGAATAAAAATTATATCATTTGGTCTTATTAACATGTTATATAGTATAAACACTCAATTATTATTAAAATTGAGTGTTTATTAAAATTAATTATTAAAATCTTAAAATTGTAAAATTAACACTTATCTCCCATCATATGTTTATTTAATCGTTTTGTTATGTGAGTTGCAATCAACTTATCAAAAGTAGTCGACATTTGTAGTGTAGAGCGAGCAAACGTGTGAGTGCCAGGTTACAGTAAGTGAAGCGAAAATATTCAGATTTCAAGTTCCAAGAGTAATGAGTGTTTTTAAACGCGAAGGTTAGCGAGCGTGTGTAAACACTAATGTCCAAAACTTGCCTGATTCAATGTGTTCCCTTAAGGAAAAGGTTTGATGATTATTATTATATGCTATTCACTACATTTTTACTTTCTCTCTACGGAAAGAAAGAAAGTTATAAAATACTGCGCGGAAAACGGCGAATTTTCGGCAGAAAAACTCTTATTACAGGGCTCCAGTAAAGTGGATAAATCCAGTTGCTAAATTTAGAAAAAAAATCCCGTAACACGTGGTATAGTCAGAATCCATGGCTTTGCGGGACCTGATACTGAAAAATACTGAAAAATTCTAATGACGGCAAAACTTCTCTCTCCTCTTTTTGTCCCTCTGTGAACAACGCTAGCAGGTAAATCGTTCAGGTGGTTTCTCTAAAATTGATATTTCCCAATCAATTTGGCTGACTGTCGCGGTCCTTTGAATTTGAAAGCGAAATTTTAATTTTTGGGGGGTACTTTATATGAAGCTCCGGGGGCATTTTCAACATTTTCAAAAAAATGGATCCATTGTTTTTTAATTAAATTTTGCTGTTGGATAGTGTAAAGGATGTTTAAGAGATGGCTGCAGAACTCAGTTTCGTTGAAAAGCTCTGATTTTTCGAAAATTGCAAATGTTCAAAATTTTTTCAGTGTCTTCCTTCAAAAACCATTATGATAGAGAGTTTTTACCTTAATGAAATGTGTTCCTTAAAGATAATTTTGACATAAGATCATGTACAATTTTTTCGAACATTTTTAGTATTTTTTGCTTAATTTGGCGTTAAAATAGGGCGAGAAAGTACATGAAGCACCACTAGTTTACTTCAAACAAATTGAGCTGAATTCCCGGCTATGGTATACTACGTGGTACATATACGTGGACAGACCTTAGTAAAGTACAAAATATTTCAATTACATTTTCAGAAGCATTTCCAAATGATTACAGTTCTGTATTCACAGTTAAATACTGCTTTTATTGTTCATAATCCTGGAAAAATAAAGTACCCTCTCCCTCTTTTTTATTAGTCTTATAGAATATGTGGTGAACAATGTAAAACTATATTTTTTAGGTATTGAATTTTCTATATAATGCAAATGTAGTACTTTTCAGTTGTAAATTTTCTGCAGATTTTGTACATTGTAATTACAAAGTGTTCTGCTAGTTACAATATTGTAGCTTCTATACTAACTTTTCACCCCTTTATAAAAGTCAAACCACAAACCTGAAAAGTATAAGAATTACTAATATTTGAAAAAGATTTTTTAAATTATTTAATTGACGATTGATTATTTTGCTCGGGCACGTCAACTGCTAAAATCATTAGATTCATAACTGTCAATTACTGTACATTTTTCCTCGGGAGTTGGCGGTGATCTTTTTCCCGCTCGTTGATGAGAACCGAAGCAGACATGCCTGCTGGCTTGCAAGGTTTTCCCCAACATGTGTGTGCGTGTGTGTGCTGGCGTATATCGGTGTACGCAGCGCCGTGCGAGGCTGGAGTGCAGGTGTGCTTATATGAGTATGTATGTTGGGGCGTGTGTATGTATGTGTTCTTATATGTACATTGGTGCGTGAGTTTGTGTGCAAGTTGGTGCTTGTGTATGTGTGGATATGACCGAGTGTGTGTGATTGTGTACGCAAGTGTGTACGTGTTGATTTTCAGGACCCCTTGTGTGTATGTGCATGCTGACGTGTGTCGGTGTAAGTAGCGTCTTGCGAGGCTCCCGAGCGTGTGTGTATGTGTGCTTATAGCTATGTTGGTGGATGAGTTTCATATGATTGAGTGCAAGTTGGTGCTTGTGTATGTGTTGATTTGACTGTGTGTGTGTGTGTGTGATTGTGTATACGCAAGTGTGTTTCTGTACGTGTTGGTTTGCATGAGCCCTAATGTGCATGTGTGTGCTGGCGTGTGTCAGTGTGAGTAGCGTCTTGCGAGGCTCCCGAGCGTGTGTGTATGTGTGCTTATAGCTATGTTGGTGGATGAGTTTCATATGATTGAGTGCAAGTTGGTGCTTGTGTATGTGTTGATTTGACTGTGTGTGTGTGTGTGATTGTGTATACGCAAGTGTGTTTCTGTACGTGTTGGTTTGCATGAGCCCAAATGTGCATGTGTGTGCTGGCGTGTGTCAGTGTGAGTAGCGTCTTGCGAGGCTCCCGAGCGTGTGTGTATGTGTGCTTATAGCTATGTTGGTGGATGAGTTCATATGATTGAGTGCAAGTTGGTGCTTGTGTATGTGTTGATTTGACTGTGTGTGTGTGTGTGTGATTGTGTATACGCAAGTGTGTTTCTGTACGTGTTGGTTTGCATGAGCCAAATGTGCATGTGTGTGCTGGCGTGTGTCAGTGTGAGTAGCGTCTTGCGAGGCTCCCGAGCGTGTGTGTATGTGTGCTTATAGCTATGTTGGTGGATGAGTTCATATGATTGAGTGCAAGTTGGTGCTTGTATATGTGTTGATTGACTGTGTGTGTGTGTGTGTGATTGTGTATACGCAAGTGTGTTTCTGTACGTGTTTGGTTTGCATGAGCCACAAATGTGCATGTGTGTGCTGGCGTGTGTCAGTGTGAGTAGCGTCTTGCGAGGCTCCCGAGCGTGTGTGTATGTGTGCTTATAGCTATGTTGGTGGATGAGTTCATATGATTGAGTGCAAGTTGGTGCTTGTGTATGTGTTGATTTGACTGTGTGTGTGTGTGTGTGATTGTGTATACGCAAGTGTGGTTTCTGTACGTGTTGGTTTGCAATGAGCCCTTATGTGCATGTGTGTGCTGGCGTGTGTCAGTGTGAGTAGCGTCTTGCGAGGCTCCCGAGCGTGTGTGTATGTGTGCTTATAGCTATGTTGGTGGATGAGTTCATATGATTTGAGTGCAAGTTGGTGCGTGTGTATGTGTTGATTTGACTGTGTGTGTGTGTGTGTGATTGTGTATACGCAAGTGTGTTTCTGTACGTGTTGGTTTGCATGAGCCCAAATGTGCATGTGTGTGCTGGCGTGTGTCAGTGTGAGTAGCGTCTTGCGAGGCTCCCGAGCGTGTGTGTATGTGTGCTTATAGCTATGTTGGTGGATGAGTTCATATGATTGAGTGCAAGTTGGTGCTTGTGTATGTGTTGATTTGACTGTGTGTGTGTGTGTGTGATTGTGTATACGCAAGTGTGTTTCTGTACGTGTTGGTTTGCATGAGCCCTATGTGCATGTGTGTGCTGGCGTGTGTCAGTGTGAGTAGCGTCTTGCGAGGCTCCCGAGCGTGTGTGTATGTGTGCTTATAGCTATGTTGGTGGATGAGTTCATATGATTGAGTGCAAGTTGGTGCTTGTATATGTGTTGATTTGACTGTGTGTGTGTGTGTGTGATTGTGTATACGCAAGTGTGTTTCTGTACGTGTTGGTTTGCATGAGCCCAAATGTGCATGTGTGTGCTGGCGTGTGTCAGTGTGAGTAGCGTCTTGCGAGGCTCCCGAGCGTGTGTGTATGTGTGCTTATAGCTATGTTGGTGGATGAGTTCATATGATTGAGTGCAAGTTGGTGCTTGTGTATGTGTTGATTTGACTGTGTGTGTGTGTGTGTGATTGTGTATACGCAAGTGTGTTTCTGTACGTGTTGGTTTGCATGAGCCCAATATGTGCATGTGTGTGCTGGCGTGTGTCAGTGTGAGTAGCGTCTTGCGAGGCTCCCGAGCGTGTGTGTATGTGTGCTTATAGCTATGTTGGTGGATGAGTTCATATGATTGAGTGCAAGTTGGTGCTTGTATGTGTTGATTTGACTGTGTGTGTGTGTGTGTGATTGTGTATACGCAAGTGTGTTTCTGTACGTGTTGGTTTGCATGAGCCCAATGTGCATGTGTGTGCTGGCGTGTGTCAGTGTGAGTAGCGTCTTGCGAGGCTCCCGAGCGTGTGTGTATGTGTGCTTATAGCTATGTTGGTGGATGAGTTCATATGATGAGTGCAAGTTGGTGCTTGTGTATGTGTTGATTTGACTGTGTGTGTGTGTGTGTGATTGTGTATACGCAAGTGTGTTTCTGTACGTGTTGGTTTGCATGAGCCCAAATGTGCATGTGTGTGCTGGCGTGTGTCAGTGTGAGTAGCGTCTTGCGAGGCTCCCGAGCGTGTGTGTATGTGTGCTTATAGCTATGTTGGTGGATGAGTTCATATGATTGAGTGCAAGTTGGTGCTTGTATATGTGTTGATTTGACTGTGTGTGTGTGTGTGTGATTGTGTATACGCAAGTGTGTTTCTGTACGTGTTGGTTTGCATGAGCCCAAATGTGCATGTGTGTGCTGGCGTGTGTCAGTGTGAGTAGCGTCTTGCGAGGCTCCCGAGCGTGTGTGTATGTGTGCTTATAGCTATGTTGGTGGATGAGTTCATATGATTGAGTGCAAGTTGGTGCTTGTGTATGTGTTGATTTGACTGTGTGTGTGTGTGTGATTGTGTATACGCAAGTGTGTTTCTGTACGTGTTGGTTTGCATGAGCCCAAATGTGCATGTGTGTGCTGGCGTGTGTCAGTGTGAGTAGCGTCTTGCGAGGCTCCCGAGCGTGTGTGTATGTGTGCTTATAGCTATGTTGGTGGATGAGTTCATATGATTGAGTGCAAGTTGGTGCTTGTGTATGTGTTGATTTGACTGTGTGTGTGTGTGTGTGATTGTGTATACGCAAGTGTGTTTCTGTACGTGTTGGTTTGCATGAGCCCAAATGTGCATGTGTGTGCTGGCGTGTGTCAGTGTGAGTAGCGTCTTGCGAGGCTCCCGAGCGTGTGTGTATGTGTGCTTATAGCTATGTTGGTGGATGAGTTCATATGATTGAGTGCAAGTTGGTGCTTGTGTATGTGTTGATTTGACTGTGTGTGTGTGTGTGTGATTGTGTATACGCAAGTGTGTTTCTGTACGTGTTGGTTTGCATGAGCCCAAATGTGCATGTGTGTGCTGGCGTGTGTCAGTGTGAGTAGCGTCTTGCGAGGCTCCCGAGCGTGTGTGTATGTGTGCTTATAGCTATGTTGGTGGATGAGTTCATATGATTGAGTGCAAGTTGGTGCTTGTGTATGTGTTGATTTGACTGTGTGTGTGTGTGTGATTGTGTATACGCAAGTGTGTTTCTGTACGTGTTGGTTTGCATGAGCCCAAATGTGCATGTGTGTGCTGGCGTGTGTCAGTGTGAGTAGCGTCTTGCGAGGCTCCCGAGCGTGTGTGTATGTGTGCTTATAGCTATGTTGGTGGATTGAGTTCATATGATTGAGTGCAAGTTGGTGCTTGTGTATGTGTTGATTTGACTGTGTGTGTGTGTGTGTGATTGTGTATACGCAAGTGTGTTTCTGTACGTGTGGTTTGCATGAGCCCAAATGTGCATGTGTGTGCTGGCGTGTGTCAGTGTGAGTAGCGTCTTGCGAGGCTCCCGAGCGTGTGTGTATGTGTGCTTATAGCTATGTTGGTGGATGAGTTCATATGATTGAGTGCAAGTTGGTGCTTGTGTATGTGTTGATTTGACTGTGTGTGTGTGTGTGTGATTGTGTATACGCAAGTGTGTTTCTGTACGTGTTGGTTTGCATGAGCCCAAATGTGCATGTGTGTGCTGGCGTGTGTCAGTGTGAGTAGCGTCTTGCGACGCTCCCGAGCGTGTGTGTATGTGTGCTTATAGCTATGTTGGTGGATGAGTTCATATGATTGAGTGCAAGTTGGTGCTTGTATATGTGTTGATTTGACTGTGTGTGTGTGTGTGTGATTGTGTATACGCAAGTGTGTTTCTGTACGTGTTGGTTTGCATGAGCCCAAATGTGCATGTGTGTGCTGGCGTGTGTCAGTGTGAGTAGCGTCTTGCGAGGCTCCCGAGCGTGTGTGTATGTGTGCTTATAGCTATGTTGGTGGATGAGTTCATATGATTGAGTGCAAGTTGGTGCTTGTGTATGTGTTGATTTGACTGTGTGTGTGTGTGTGTGATTGTGTATACGCAAGTGTGTTTCTGTACGTGTTGGTTTGCATGAGCCCAAATGTGCATGTGTGTGCTGGCGTGTGTCAGTGTGAGTAGCGTCTTGCGAGGCTCCCGAGCGTGTGTGTATGTGTGCTTATAGCTATGTTGGTGGATGAGTTTATATGATTGAGTGCAAGTTGGTGCTTGTATATGTGTTGATTTGACTGTGTGTGTGTGTGATTGTATACGCATGTGTGTTTGTGTACATGTCGATTTGCAGGAGTCCCAGTGTGCATGTGTATGTTGGCGTGTGTCAGTGTGTGTGTGTGTGAACGTAGCGCCGTGCGAGGCTGCCACGCGTGTGTGTGTGTCCTTATATGTTTGTTGGGGCTTGTGTATGTGTTGATTACTCCGTGTGTGTGTGATTGTATACGCAAGTGTGTTTGCGTAGGTGTTGGTTTGCAGGAGTCCCTGTGTGTGCTGGCGTGTGTCGGTGTGCGATGCTGCCTGGAACGCGTCGGGGCGGGCCGTCGCCGTCAGCGGGGGTGCTGGCTGAGGCGCCATAAAATTGAATTAAAAGGGATCGCGTTAGTGGCGCTAGCGGCGGCGGCGGCGGCAGGCGGCATGACCGCGGGATAATGCACGCAATTACCTGCGGCTGATTCCATTAAATGATACAGGCGTCGCCCCGCGGCGCCACCACAAAGCTCAGCCCTCTCCTCCCCGCCACGCCCCCCCAAGCGACCCCGCCCTTTGACGCCACGTCACACACGCCGATCATCCCATGTGCTCACGACGCCCACAGCTCGGCAAGGCGGTGCAAAGCCCGGAGGGAAGGAAGTCGTGAACCTAATTAATATTATTAATAATAATAATATTAATAATATTATTATATTCAGCCAAGGCCTATGTTGTTTATTCATATGGTTCATTATGTAACTTTGATTCATTGTAAGGCCTGATGATGGAGGAAAACTGTCTTCCGAAACGTTGCCAAAACTGTATAATATTCATCTGTGCAATTATGTGATTTTATGATTACATTTTATTGTTTTGACTGTCTATAAACTTCTTGGAACTTTTATTTTAATATTAATATTGTATTCTAACAGACAGTCTAAAGTATTGATAAGTCGGGAACCTCCCACGAAGAGGTTGAAATGTTTTAACTACACAGAAATTTTCTGACACAAATATTTTTTTCCTCTTCACACCCATGGAAAACTTTAAGAAATGTTTTTTCCATAAGTAAAATGGTGTTTCGTTAATTCGAGGTAAGGGATAATCAACCACAATTTTAAGTATATAATATTTACTACTATCACATATGCCCAAAGTCACTTCCGGGATCAAAATTTCCCAACTTCAGTGGGTCTCTAGCAACAAACGGAAAAATGAGAGATCAACGTGAAGAAGAAGCAAAAATAAGAATACAAATGAATTGAGATAAGTAATACATAAATAAAATAAAATTAAAATAAAAATTACAAATTACAAATTTAGATCCTGAAAGTGTCTGTGAGCATATGTGATATTAATAAATATTATATACTTAAAATTGTGGTAGATTATCACTTACCTCCAATTACTATTATGGATTACCACAAAATATCGGCTACCGCCACGGAAGTTATAGTGTTTTGTGGTCATACTGTTATTAGTAAGAAAAACATTTGCTAATTAATATTAACTGAAACTTCTTGTTTGTTACATTATCGTAATGTAACTGAATGTTTTGAAACTTAATACTTTCAAGTTAGAGCTTTGTGCTCACATAAAATTGTAATAGGTAAAACTATTTTAATAAAATTAACAATAATATGAAGGAACGAGTCAGTTAATGAAGGAATGCCGAATGAAGGAATGCAGAATACTACATATTTATAACCCTTAAAAGCAAATTTGAGCAAAACATCGATTCTTCGATACATCACCACATGTTTTTGATGTGGATGGTAACATCGTCAAAAATGTTTAAAATATCGATGTTTTAAATATGATGAAACATTTCGAAGTACAATGTTCTGTTTCTAATGTAATACATAACACGTTAACATTAGTTTAAAGTATAGTATGCTTAAAATTGACTGACTTCTTAATTTTCTAATCAATGTTCTATGTAATAGAGGTTCAAATTGCATTTTAACAATATTACCGCGTACAAAATAGTCAAAAAGGTAACAGCACCGGCAAAAAGTTACGAGTAGCAAAGGGTTTCGTTTCGCCTAGGGATTGACAAGAGTGACAGTTGGCAATGGCTGTTGATTGCGAGCAATCCACCAATAAAATAGATATTAGAAATTTTACTTATATCATAATAATTTTTTTAAACACTGATGTTTCTGGATAAATGTATCAATTGGAAGCAAAACATCGATGTTGTAATAATGTTTCTGCGAGGAAATATTGATGTTTTGAAAACACCCATGATTTTTGCCTTGCCTAATCCAGTTGCGTAGCATGGGTGTCAGCCGTCCGGAGTGGAGGAAAATTTCACCTCTCTTTATTTAGGTATTTCAATTTAAAATGCTAAAATATATAGTCATTCTAAAGAACTTTTCGGTAAGAACAATCATCATTATTTTGTATTGAACAGGTTATAAATAAAAACGTCGTGCACAAGTGCTTTACAAAATAATCATCACATGTTTTACAATATTATAATCACTATACATGCATTCAAAGAAGTCACAGAATAAGTAATGAAAGATTCCGTGCTCATTTCAATCGATCTGAATCGCAGGGCCGATAAAAATATCAAATGGATTGGTTGTAATTTTTAAAAGATTTTTATTATTATTATTTATTGCGAAATTTTTGCTGCCCTCTAATAGGGCGGCCCGGGGCGAGCCGCCCTCATTATGTTACGCCTTTGCCCTAACCTGGATGCAACAGCTCACCACGGGCCAGAAATGCTTCAAAGCTGGCCAAAAGTCCAAAAGCTCAAATTACAACCCTGGCGCCCAGATTTCGCCTGGCGCGACACTGAAGTCCACCCCTCACATAAACATAAACAGAAATGCAATGCACCTCAAAGTCTTCGAAACTGAGCTGGAAAGTATGGTTCAGTTCGCTTCTGATTTCTGTCGCGACGAATATGATAAGAGAAAGCCCACATTAGTAAAACCAGCGACTTTGCAAGATACTCGAAGACGTTCCAGGATGTCGACCTGCTCAGTATCTCAATTTGTAGAGGGAGGTTTTCTTTTTATGTTGTAAAGACTTTCCATTTTGGTGAAAAAAATTTTAAGTTATGTTTATAAAGATAAAATTGCGCATTTGGATTGTACAACAAATATATCGTAATTTTCTTCTAGGATTTTAGTTGTTAATTTCGATTACTTTCGGTTTGAAACAAATTGTTATAAGAAAAAAAGTGTGAGGAAAATGATCCTGTTAAACGGTTAAAGCGCTTTACAGCGTTTTGTGGCCCTCGCGGATAGCTCATGGTGAGCGTGCTTGCTTTCCATGATGCGACCCCGGGTTTGATGCACTGTCACAGTATATGGTGCTGTATGACGAGGAGAAAGTACTTCTCGGGTTGAGAAGATACAAATATGGCGTAGGGCAGTGGTGTCAAGATCTCCTACTGGTGGCACCCCTCTCGGCACTTTGCCATGCCACGAGCCTCTCTGCACCACTAGCGTTGGGAGAGGAAACTATTAGTAACCCCGCCGTTTTGCAATAGTGATGACTCTGCCTCTTGCGGCGGGATTATGTAGTGCGCGAAAAGGCGATTTCGTCGTGGCACTCGTGCCACGGACTCCCGCTCGTGGCATCGACCTTGAGAACACTGGCGTAGGGTGTCTTCGTACAAACCCCACGTACCTCACAACCCATGTCCACAAAGCCTGGGACGCCGCTGGTAAGCCCAGACTTCGTCAGAGATCGTGACGTCTAAAGGCAGACAGACAGCATTTTTGTGGGAAACATGCGTTTGAACGTTTTCTGCGTCTACTTCGTTTTTTTTTTGGCGCGTGGGGGTGTGTCATCGAAATGGAATATCTCACGGCATTTCGCGTCGTCCTCGGTTGTGCCGCTAGTAGTCGCATGATTGCGACTGTATCGAGCAGTGCTGGCGATCATGCGATTCTTGGCGGCACAACGGACGCAACGGTGCGAAATACCGTGAGAGATTCCATTTTGATGACACCCCCCCCCCACGCGCGAAGAAGGAAAAACCGAAGTCTAGCTTGCACTGCTGCAACGCTTTAAACGCCCGCCCCCACGAGTCACTCCACCGAGTGACCCTGGGCGTCGGAGAAGTCGACGCGGAGAAGTCGGAAAAGAGTCGTGACGTGCCCGCACGCACTGCCCACGCACGCACGCACGCGTGCAGACGCACGGACGCGCGCGCCCTCGCGCCGGCAAAGCACCGCGCGCCGGCTACCAATTTGGTACAGCGCGCGGCCGCCGCAGGCGGGCGGGCGGTGGCGGGGGGCGGGGGTCCCACGGCGGGGACCGGCTCCACCTGTTGGCGGGTACAGGGCGACCCCAAAGCTCTGCGATTCCTCCAGGAGACACACCAACGAGTTTATACGTGTCTTCATTTCTATAGAAGCCGGTTACAGAGCAGTCGTATTCATATAATAGTGCTAAACCTCGCTCACAGTTGTTATCTGCAATATAATGCTGAAAATACACCTCCCGATTTGTAAAAATCGAGTGAGTTATAAAGCTAATGGTGTCGGAAACATCATATAATCTACATAAAATATACGATTTCTGAGAGGATATTGGTTTAGGAAAATATAGAATGTCCATTTTCTTTAGGTGATGCGATTTCTTTGAGCACTACTGTACAAGGATTGTATAAAAATATCGGGAATATTTTTTTCGTGACACCGGGAGGAGATGGATCAGAGCAACTTATGTCACTGTAGTGCCTCTGACCGGGAGGCCTTAGGGTTCCAGTCTCGACGGTGTGGTAGTGTTCTCGACTCTGGCTATATATAGCTAGGACGAGTTGAGCCGCTGCCTAGAGAATAGCAGCAGGCTGCTCTGATGGGTGGTTTCTCTGAATAACCCCAGGCGAATGTCGGAACAGTATTCTAACAAACGGCCACGGATTGCGCGCTATCTTTCCTTCACCTTCCTTGTCCTATTTATATTTTTATCATATTATATGTTTATATTTAAACTCACATACACTACCAAACATACCGGGAGACCGGTAGGGAACTTAGATCTTGTCTCGGCTGCGACGATGCCATGTAGGTCGGTGTCGGAACTCTCCATCCAGCGGGGAAAGATCACCGCCACCTCGCACGTTAAAACATGCGGGTCTAATGAGCTTAGCAGCTGATGAGCCCGGAATCACTAATCAATCATTTGTACTGAGATGAGAGATGAAGTAGCCGCAATAAATCAGAAAAATTGAAGTTTAAAGTAATAAATTCGCAAGTCATCCGAAATAATGCTCTAAATATCAACTGTTGATAGAAGTACTTTCAATTACGTGCGAATTCATAACATTAAGATGCATAAATACAGCGACATTCACACGAAGAAAAATACTTAAATATCCGTACTGAAAATAGTCGCGAGGTATTCAGAAATCAATGTCATTGTAAAAAGTCAAAAGTGAAGTACGCTTGCCTTAGCAGTATCATTTCATATAAATGGTGGTATGACGAAGGATTTAACATAGAATAGGTCTAGGAAGAACACCTGTACAATACAAAATCAATTCTGTTGTTGTGTTCTACAAAGATAGGACTTGATAATGGAAACCCACCGTATTCCATTAATGAAATCTAAATAACTGTACTATGGTTTCGGCAAAAATATAGGCGAATTTCATGAGAGAATAGGAACAGAAGTAGTCTTCCACAATTCTGGAAGATTATTTTTGTTTCTATTCCTTCAATACGTAATACGGCGACAGCGACATTCGGGAATTCTTAATGTATACCCGATAATTCCCGACAAGCGGGAATTCTTAATGTATGGGCTAAATAGCGAGAAACGACAGAATAAAATTTGCAACGTTGAGAGTTTTCGAAATGGACAAACTCAAAATAGCATACAGAATCTCCTGACAAGAACGTCTTAATATAGCGTAAAACCGAAATAATCGTAACAAACTACGAAATTCCCGCTCAAAGAAATCGACATCTAAAATTCAATAAAGCAGTCCGAATAACATCACTCAACCTCTATCGACTGTGCCGATACTAGACCGCCGTAGTAGTTCGAACAACAAACCTTCCGATCTACAAAAAATTAGCTGACCGCTTTGCAACTGCACGCGCACACTGCGAGCCACACATCCCACACTGCGAGCTGCCCTCCACGTTAACCCTAGGCGTCACTCCCACTCCGCGACTAAGTTTCTCCTCCGGGTCGTGGTGCTTCATCCCGTTGACATGCACCACGCACTCGACCGGGTGAGGGTCTCTACCAGCCCCTCCGCGGGGCCTCCTGATGAGCACGACCGCTTGAAGGTCTTCTCAGTGGCGTGTCCTACTTGTACGCAAAGTACGCAATGCCTACCCTAACAAACAGGCCACGGACCGCGCGCGATCTTTCCTTCCTCTTCCTTGTCTTATCCTTACCCCTTACACACACACACACACACACACACACTTACAGTAAAATGCACTACACTACCACACATAACCGGAAGACCGGTCGGGAGCTTACAGCTTGTCCCGGCTGGGGCGGTGCCCCGCTGGTGGAAGATACCTGGTTAGGGGAAACCCCGCTAGTCGACGGTAGTTCAACGCCAGATCTCGCCATCCAGCGGGGAAGAGATCATCGCCACCGCCCTACAAAAACACGCACTACACTTACGGGACTAATGACCTCTGTAGTTGACACGCCCGGAAACATCAATCAATCAATCAATCCCGATTGGATGGCAGCGCAACAGCTGATTCCTGTCAGAGGCAAAGTTAAGAAAATCGCAGTAGACACTACCGTATGAATTCGAACCTCAGCCCTTCCAAACAACAAGCATGTAGTTACCGTCCTCGTAACTGCACACGCGAACTCACCCGATACTGCCGGCCCTGACTCCACGTTACCCCAGGCGTCACTCACACCAAGTTCCTCTTCCGGGTCGGTGGTGGTTGATTCCGCTGACATGCACCACGCACGCGGGGATCGGGTCTCTCTCGACCCGTCCGCGGGGCCTCCTGATTCGCAGCCTCGGGAGAGCAGCGTCGTCGTTCAGCCGACGCTCTGACCTCTGCCCTCGTCCGTCCGCCGATTACACGCACGCACGCGCCGCGCTCTTCTCTGTCGGCGCGCGATTGGGCGGTTCCGGCAGGAACGAAAGCAGCCTTCGGCGGAGATCGCGACGCGGCGCTGCGGTCAGTTGACCTCCCAGTGGGTTGAGACGGATGTGCTTTCTCTGTGAAGCGGGATTGCCTCGCCGGGTTTTACGCCGACGCATGGGAGAGGCGTATCTACGGTATGGCAGACATAGCACGTGACATGGGCGCCACTCGCAAGGGGCGCTATTTAGAGTACACCCGCTAAAATAAATAACAATTACCCTACTTAGAAGTATCCTGACAGGGGCGCAATTCTATGCTTGCCATGGGCTCCTGAATACCTAGATACGCCTCTGCATTGGGCGTCTCTCGCAATGGTGGTTACATGGGGGGGGGCATGGGGGCCATGGCCCTCCCAAAAGCCCAGAGTTTTCATTTGTTACCGTCTTTTATTTGGAATAAAATATTTAAATATATATTTATGTTAGAACTTAATTGTTATGTTAGACGGGTTTTTTTAGCATGCTCCATTACAAGAGTAATACTACTGCTTTGTTTTCTTTCTTATTCTTGGTTTGTACTTTTCTTGATTTTTTGTTATTTATTTTTATTTACAATTTCAAGCGCATTTTTACATTTTACAATGACATTTATAAGAATTATAATAGGTAGAAAATAGACATTTTTTCGGTTTATCCTAATTGCATTTTATTGTGTGCAATTAATCCCTATTCTTTGTGATTTACCATTTGTTGAATTGATAACATTTTATTACTACCTCTTTCCAGTATTATTATTTTATTTTATTTTATTTCGTTTCATTGGAGCTCTTCAAATCTATTGCTTTTGCTTTTAGAATTCAAAGAGTTTTTTGATATGTGTGTGAGCTGAGACGGATGTGCCTTCTCTGTGAAGCGGGATTGCCTCGACGGGTTTTACGCGGACGCATGGGCGTCTCTCGCAGTGGCGGATACATGGGGGGAGGGGTCATGGGGGGTTGATCGTAAGATGTTCGTTGGGATTGATCGTAAGATGGCGTAGGCAAATAGAAAATATCACTCGGGTTGAATATTATCCAAATTAACCTAATTGTACAATACTAATTACTACCAAACTATCCTCAGCAATCCCTGTTGATAAAGGTGGATAGACTGTTCATCCTGTTCCTGCACCATTTTCAACTATTCTTCTGGTTAATAAGAGAGCCCCCTCCCAAAGGCCTTAGAGTTTTCATTTGTAACTTTCTTTTATTTTGGAAAAATGTATTTAAATATTTATTTATGTTATATGGTACCCTCCCAAAGGCCTAGGGATTTCATTTGTAACCTTCTTTCATTTGGAAAAATTTATTTAAATATTTATTTATGTTAGAACTGTGTAATTATTTAAAAAATAATACTTATAGTATCATATGTAGAGACCGTATTTTTATGCAATTACATATTTTTGTCTTTCTACTTACCGTCCTCAAAATTTTAATCTTGACTAATTGTCGCCGTCCTAACACAATATCAGATTTTTCGTTACATATTTTTCATATTTGGTACTACATTGCATATTTTACATTTTCGGTATTTTCTCAACTTTTTTTTTACTTTAGCAAGTATTTTTCCTACATTACTGGGGAAATCTAGGTGTCCAGTGTATCATTGATACCGCGATTTATGATCTGTAACCTTAATTTCCGATGAAAGTTTGGTATCAGCCGACGTGTAACACTTCGATGAAAATGTTGCATGCTAGCAGTGTATGCTGGTCGTAGACCTCGTCCAGTTTGTGCAACGGCTTCCATTGCGACTAGTCCGGCTGCTAAACTACGATCCTAGATTACAATAGATGAAGCTTTTACTATTGACGAGAAAGTTGTATGATACAAAGTGAGCATTTTTTCTGAGTGTAATTTCTTGCTATGTAAATGTTTTTTAATTAGAGAATTTTAATATTGCATATTATATAATTTTGCACATTTATTACATATTCTTACTGTTTTCATTATATATTTATGTACATTTTTTGACATTTAATACTACATATTCTTTCGGTCTCTACTCATGGGCGCCTCTCGCAGTGGTGGATCCATGGGGAGGGGCATGGAGGTCATGGGGGACATGGCCCCCTCCCAAAGGCCTAGAGTTTCCATTTGTTACATTTTTTATTTGGAAAAAATATTTAAATATTTATTTATGTTAGAACTTAGTAATTATTTAAAAAATAATACTTATAGTATCATATGTTCAGAAATAATATCCAATGTAATAACAAACATTTATTATTTAACAAAAATCTTTGATGCCCCCCTCCAAAAGAATCTCCTGGATCCGCCCCTGGTGTCTCGCGGGGAGTCTGGGGGAGCACACCCCCTTCAATATTTTGTTGCATTAAATGCAGTGGTTTTAGCATAGTATACGTAACGCATTCCTATCTAGCTCGTCTGTTTGCTAGTTAGTGAAGAGCGTACATACTGTTAGCGATTCTGGTGGAGACAAAGTAAAACTATGAATTGCTGTTACTGAAGTATATTGAATTGCCTTATTTTACGTGGCGAGACTCAGGCCATGATGCCTGCTCTTCCGTTATACGGATGTTTGTGAAATTGTGATTATGATAAGAGCTGGTAAAAAAAATTAAAAAAGCATTCGTGTTGAGATTAGAATCGTCGCATCAGCGGTACAGGACTGCGCATGCGCGGGTGCTTAGTTTGTCGCGTGCAAGGAGAGGCAATGGTAAATGTATGGAATATTAGTAGCGGGCCCTTTGTGGTTGATAGTACAATTCAATATCATTGTAACGGAATGAATTTTCTCATTTGTTGTGGTTGTTGTTTGTTTGTTTTCGCTCGATGGTTTTCTTAAATATATTCATTTTTCTTTCAATCAGACTACTGATCTATCCAAGATCTTGAACTTTTCGAAATATGACCTAACATCCGTGATGCATGATGCACGATTCATGTCGCAAGATGGAAGATTCATGATGCAATCTGTGTGAAGCGTGATACCAGATGCATTATACATGATGGAAGTAACGGATATGTAGGTGTGATACTGTTGTGTCGATCACTGGACACGATTATACAAGTTAGCGTTTGTTCGTTGCATTCAAGAGGTTGGTTATACTGGTTTCAATTACAAAACTCAATACACTACAAGGCATATCGGGGAATGAACCGAAGAACACGACCGGTCATTCCACCCCAAAACAACATAAACACCATTTATATCGAAATATAATGAACAGTTCGTTCTAAATATAAAGTTCCAGTAAACGAATAATTACGAAAACATCGCCCAGATTTTTCCGCAGACTTCCACGAGCATGCCGAAAAGGTTCAATCTGAGGTTGGCAGCGCGGTGCCACAACCTTCTGCCTCTCGTTCACCCTCGAACATCGCGACCGCTTCACCCCGCCCCGGCCGTCGCTCTCGGGATAAAGGCGCGCTCGGGGCGTCGTTTGTTTTTTGCGAGGCGAAATATAAAAATTAGCGCTGGTTCTAATTGGGAGGTAAGGCCCGCCGCCGCTTCTTGCCTTGGGTGGCTCTAATTAAGCCGCGGCCCCACGGCACAGTACCCCCGACTCCCCTGCCCCCCCTCCCCGCGCCCCCTGTCTGCTCCTCCCCGCCCCGCCCCGCCCCGCTCCGCGCCGCCCCGCGTCGTCGGCGATTGTGGCTGCGGCGCGCCCCGTCAAAGCGCCGCGGCGGAGAGGAACAAGCGGCGACGCCACGCGCGACCCGAGGACGGAATGCGAGCGAGGGTAGAAGGGGACGGACGGGAGACGGATCGACGAGGGTGGATGGAGTAGGGACGGACAGAAGGGGGAACCGGTGTGGACGAACAGGCGGGGGAGTGACGGGACTGGGGACTGGCGGTGGAGGACCGGCGGGCGGGGAACTGGCTGGTAGGGGACTGGGTGAAAGGGGGATAGGCGGACGGGGACTGGCGGGCGGGGAACTGACGGACGGGGGACTGGCAGAGGGTGACTGGCGGAGGGTGACTGGCGGAGGGTGACTGGAGGAATGGGATTGGCGGAGGGGGACTGGCGGACGGGGGACTGCGGGCGGGGGACTGGCGGGCGGGGGACTGACGGGCGGGGAACCGGCGGGCGGTGAACTGGCGGGTGGGCGACTGGCGGACGGGGGACTGGTGGAACGGGGACTGGTGGGACGGGGGACTGGTGGACGGGGGACTGGTGGACGGGGGACTGACGGACGGGGGACTGGCGGACAGGGGGACTGACAAACGGGTGACTGGCGAGCGGGTGACTGGCGAGTGGGTGACTGGCGGGCGGGGGACTGCGGAAAAATGTAGTGGAGCAGTGGCGAATAGAGACGGAAGTATACATGAACCGACGCAACAAGGACGATAGATGATTACAAAATGATGAGAAATAGTCAGGTAGTTTGGGTTGCTGATGACGGTGACTGAAAATAACGAAAGCCACGAGGATAAAACACGTGAGTGTGAAGACTTGGGTACAAACTATAAAAACTTTTTTTGTTTTGTTCAGCAGGAAATTCGCAGCTGCAGGCTACTATTTTCACAACTCTAAATGTATAAATGGGACTTTTCTCTCTTACGATTTCAGGTATCGTAATTGAGAACTGAAGACCTATTGGAATACCGTCATTTGCAGAAGGCGTTTTCGTTCTTCCATCACGTTGGTCGTGGCAGGAATTTCCTCACATGCAAATTCCTGTGTTGAATGCCTCGCCGTAACAGACATCTTTCCCTCCACCATCTGTCACTGTTTCTCGTCTCCTATCCTCTCACCTTCTTTCGCCTCAGTTCTAATGTCCATCTCCATACCCTCCATCGCCCGGCCCCTGCTCTCGTCCCTCGACCTCACTATTCCCCTTTCTCTTGCCCTTGTCCTTTCTTTCTTCTTGCCCTTGTACATGTCCTTGCCTTTTGGTCTTGCCCTCACTTTCGGCTTGCTTCTGGTCCTGACCTCGCCGTCTTTCTTGGCCTGCTTCTCGCTCTCGCCCTCGCCACCTCCACAGATTTCGCCCCCCTACCCCTACCCCTTCCCCTCGTCCTCGCCCTCGCCCCCTCCACAGATCTCACCCCGCCCTCGCCCTCACCACCTCCACAGATCTCACCCCGCCCTACCCCTCGCCCTCAGCCTGACTCTCACCCCCACTCTCAATCTCGCGCTCTCCCTTTCCGGTCCCTGGCCTCACCTTCCTCCTCCTCGCTCTGACTTTCTGCCCTAGCTCTCTTACTCTCTCTGGACCGCCTCAGTGCACCAACTGATGTCACTGCAAGTCCCTCTGACCGGGAGGTCCTGATTCGAGTCCCGACGGCGGCAGGATTTTCGACACTAGCTTGTCAGCTAGGTCCAATTCAGTCGCTGTCTGGAGGAGAATTCTAACGTCAGGCGGCGCTGATCGCTAGTTTACCGTGTTTTCTCCGACTAATTCCAGGTGAATGCCGGAGCAGTACCCTAACAAACGGGCCATAGACCCCGCGCGATCTTTCATTCCTCTTTCTTGTCCTATCCTCTCCCCTTACACACACACACACACACACATTAACATGCACTACACTACCACAACATGCCGAGAGACCGGTCGGAAGTAGAGCTTGTCCAGACTGGGGCGGTGCCCTGCTGATGGGAGATACCTGGTTGTGGGAAAACCCCGCTAGTCGACTGTAGGTCGGCGCCTGATCTCGCCATCCAGCGGGGAAAAGATAACTGCCACCTTCCCGAGGGAAAACACGCAGTACACGTACGGGACTAATGACCTAAGTAGTTGACGCGCCCGGAATCACGAACAATCAATCAATCACCCTCATCTCAATCTCGCGCTATCCTTTTCCGGCCCTGCCCTCACCTACCTCCCCCTCGCCCTGGCTGCTGCCCTGGCTCTCTTCCTCTCTCTGGCCATCGCTCTAGTTTTCTCCTTACCCTCACCCTCACCCTCACCCGCGCTCTTGCTACTACACAAGGCCCCCATCACTCACCACCACTCTACACCAGTGGTTATAAAGGTCTTCTACTGGTGGTATTGGCATGCGTCGTGGCTCCGTAGAATGCTACGAGCTACTATGCGCAAATAGCGTCGGGAATGGAAACTATTAGTAACCCCGCCGTTTTCCAATAGTGATGGAGTTGTGTCTGGTAGCGCGGTGACGAACAACATGAAGGGGAGATTTCGTCGTAGCACTCGTGCAACGAACTCCCGCTCGTAGTCATCGACCTTGACAACACTGCTCTACACCATGACCTCCGACATTGCAACTTCAGTGTCTACCCCTCAACGGCCCCGACGCCGTCATCCTCCTTCCTCCCGACGCCAGCGCCATCTCCTCCATCATAGTCCTCAGTCCTCACTCCCGCGTGTGCACCCCCGCCCGCGCTCGCCCACGGCGCGTTGCGTCGCGTCTTTATTCCGCGCGCGTGAACGGCCCTCAAGCGGCTTCTGCTCCCCGCCGGTGGCGCGCGAGGACGAGTGAGGACGTGCGAACGAGGGCGCTGCGCGGATTATTTCGCGTGTCAACAGCCGCCACACACGGCGACGCGGCGCGGCGCGGGGCGGTGTGGAGTGGCGCAGCGTGGGCGGGAAGCCAGCGGGGGTACATGCGGACTGTCAGAGTGTACTTTTTTTCTACTCCCATTGTATACTGCGATTTTTGTAGGAAGAGCTCTCAAGATAACTCAAATCCCATCTTCGCGATGGAATATGTCACGGCATTTCGCATCTTTTCTCGGTCTTGCCGGTAGAAGTCGCATGATCGCAAGCACTGCTTCGGTCGTGATCGTGCGAAATCTAGCGGAACGACTGTGAATGATACGAAATGCCGTGACATATTCCATCGCGAAGATGGGATTTGAGTTATCTTGAGAGCTCTTCCTACAAAAATCGCAGTATATAATTCTGACATTTCATAGCTGCGACCAGTTGCATTATGATACTCATTTAAGTAAATATTTCATTATGACACAAGTTCTAGACCAATGACAGAAGTTTACAAAACACGTATTGACATTTAATTAATCATTGGGAATCGTTCTAATAAATGTTTCGGTCGATTGTGTACATTACAATTGTATGTGGTATTATATTATGCTTTTTAGTTTTAATTTCTTATATTATTAGTAATTTTATTGTTGAATATAATTTAAAATAAATTGGATCATAATTTCACTTTGATCCTAATTGACTAGCGCAGTACTCCTTTGCAGGCGGACTGGTAGCCAAAGCTACCTGCGACTGCATGCGAGGGTAGGATTTGGGAGCTCTCCAGTAGATGGCCTTGGCTAAATCCTGCTTGTCACCTGTTCTGTATGCCAACTGTCCAACGTTACATCCAAGAGTAATCGCTAATGACCTAGTAGTTGACGCGGCTTTAAACAAAAACAAAAATTTAATCAGTTTTGTCAAATCAAGGAAGGTAATCGAAAACTCGAAGTCTACAACACTTTGCCAGAAGATCTTAAACGATTAAATTTGATAGAAAGGTTTAAGTCCCAAGTAAAATCTTTTCTGCTGCATAACTGTTTCTATACAATTCGAGACTATACCGAGCTTCAAAAGGAAAGTAACAATGATAGTTAATGTAATTATTTATCGTGTGGACTGTATAATTCTAAAGAACCTGTAATAAGTATTGTACCACAGTTTCTGGGTTGATGGCCCCCATCTCGATCAGGTTTTTTGTTCAGTTTCCCTGATCCTTGAGCAAATGCTGAGATGATCCCTTGTTTTGCTTCTGGACTTAAATGTAACTTCTTATTTGTGCACGTCTTCTGAATTTCAGTGGGAAATATAGTTATTCAAATTATTGTTTTCCATATTATTGCGGCAAAAAGTATTATTCTTTCATGAAGAACATGAGGGTTCAGGGCAGGAATTTATAGCTAATTTACCTTTAAAAATAGATTTTATTATATAGGAGCGAATATTTTGTCAACAAAACTTTAAAAACGCTCTTTTTTCTGTATTCAAAATTTGACTAGAATATGGTTTAGGGTAGAGATCACAGAATTATGAAAACGTGCACAAAATTCACTTCTCCCCATAGCTCGCCACACACAGCTTTTAACTGTTTTTGACGTAAGTAACTAAAATAAAATAAAAATGTCTTTTGGGAGGTACATGCCCCCCCCCCTAGATCCGCCAGTGCCTGCGCACATGTAGGGCCTCCGCGCCGTGTGACTCCGCTCGCGTGAACGCGCCGCGTCGTGACGGCGCTCCGCGGCCGCCTCGGGGGGGGGCGTGGTCCGCGCGCGCCCTGCCCAAATCCCCACGAAGCGCCTTTTGTCCACTCCACCAGGAATTTCACTCCGCTCCACTCCACTCCACTTCACTCCACTCCACTCGGTGGCGCGCGGCGGAGTCATCTGGTCGCGGGAGGGCGTTTGGAGAGGGCCGGCTGGCTCAGGCTCAGGCGGCGGAGGAGGTGTAAGAAACAGGAAAACGTGAATTTAATTTGCTCGGGCTTCATCGTCGAGGCTCCAGTTCATATGTATAATGTTTAACATTCCGTTGCTCGCCACGCTTTATAGCGTGCAGTTTTGTGTTTGCGTGGAATGCGGATACTCCACCGGTTTATTCATTTGCTCGGTTTCGAAGCTCTGTTGCTACTCTGCATTGTTTCCGCGCCTGCAACTTGCTTTTACTCGGTTTGTCGTACCTCGGTTCGGAAAATAAAGATGTTGGCTGGTATTATGCTTGTGTTTTGTCTCTTGTTTACAGAACAGGGCATTTTCAGCCTTTATAAGATTGTGACGAGTACGTATATAATTCATGATTTTCGGAGAAATTTGTTCACCTCATTCATGGAGGAGGCCCTTGGATTTCGTTCACAAATGCTAAGTTGGGCCATTAAAGAGAGAAAATTTTGTATTCGAGAAAATGGGAGGAAGGAATCGCGGGATCCTTTCATGAGAATCTCATAACTGTATTCATCTGAGCAACAAAAATAGGTTCTTTCATTTTTTAATATTGCGAGATATTTAGTTACAGAATTATTTTTTGTCATTTACTGCCAAATCTTACAAAAATGAATTAAAGGTTTATGCAAAAGATATTTTCCTTACACTTCTTTCGTTTAATAAAAGTGAACATAATTCAATATATTTTATAGATATACATGTATGTCATTAATGCTTTTGGAAGGAGTATTGAGCTGGAGGAAAATGCAACCCAACAACAAACTATTCTTCCTCTCTATTAAGGTGTGGAAATATTCTTCAAACAGGAGCTCAAGTTAATGACTCTATTGTAGACGATCGAAGTATGGAATCTAATAAAATGGGCTCGTTTGTAATACCTAGCGTAGTGTATAACTGTCACCTTTTAAAAATCATTTTAATTACAAGCATTTATTTTTTGATTGTTTAGAAGGACCTAGTGTCACTCGACCATTTGCCTAGTAAGGGCAAGTCGTGTTGTCCTCTTTCCCTCATCAATTTGCATGATCTTCCGTCACATGTATGTATTGTCAGTTGATTTCACTGAAATACTGGACAGTAAATTGCGAACTTCAGTCACTGAAAATATTTGTTGTCGAGTACTAAAAGTTTTAATTAGGAGAGATTGTGCGAGTTTCTAAAAGAAGTCTCAATTATGCAAACTTTTATTTACCTGTTATTAAAATGGAGCCATTTTAGGCTAGTATTTTGATGTTAACTTTGAATTTCTTTGTTCTACGAACAATTCTATCGAAAACAAAATTTTAACAAAACAAACTGTAGTCGCCTAATAGCCCAATTTATACAAAATACCTTACCTTACTCGTCCATCGCTCGGCAAACAAATTAAATAAAAATATTTTTGTGTATATTTGATTTATTACAAATTAAGTTTATTCATCAATCTCAATCGAAAATATTAAGTCATAATGACTCAGGTTATGCCGGAATATCAGTATAGTAATTGACAAAGTTGCATCTCTGCAAATGCTTTGAGCCCTCCAGAAACACGCTAATTCTGACACAATATTCTAGAAGGATCCGGCCAAAATTTTGCTAATTGATTTATTTTGTCAAGAGTAATTGAATGACCTTTTGGTTAATAAATATATTTGTGTCACCGTGGCTTGAACCTTTTCAATATTACGGTTGGTCAGTTTGTAAAATTTGCTGTAAGGTGAGAGTACAAAAATATTAATTTAGTAATTACCGCCGGACAATGGCGTTAAATTACGAAAAGTAACACTTATATTGGCTTTCTGTTAACAATGTGTATGAGGACAAAAGTGAGATGGAAATATAATAATTACAGTAGTGCTGAAAAAACCGCATCACCTCGCTCACAGTTGTAATCTGCAATGTAATTATGAAAATATACCATTTGGTTTGCAAAACTCGAGTGAGATATGAAGATAAAGATATAATAAACATCATATAATTTACATAAAATATATGATTATCAATATTTGAGAGCATATTGGATTAGAAAAACACAGAATGTTCATTTTCTTTAGGTGACGCGGTTTCTTTGAGCACTATTGTATTTACACCCGAGGAGTACTACGTATCCAAAGACACCAGGATGAAAAGTGGAACGCAAGTAGTTGGCACCCATCGCACTCCGCTAAGCCAAGTAGTCGCGCCCCAACAGTTAGATAAGGAGTTCCCAAGGCAGCTTGAATCGACCCCCGACCCCCTAGAGATCGATAAAATTTTAAAGAGGAATCCGTGATGTTGTAGGAGTCGTTGGTACTCGATAGCTAAATGTGCACGAGCGACTTATCGTTCCAATATAGATCTTATTGATTGCAGACAATATTAATGAAGTCCATAAATCGTTGTTTTCTTGCATAAAGCTTCAAAATATTTATTAATAAATTACAAACTCGCTCCACTATTGGAGTTTCACGTTAATGAAAATCGAAGTTTTGTGCAATTATCATCTGTTATTTTGTTTCTGAAAACTTGTTTTAAAATTTGTACAAAATAAAAACGATAATAGTACAAACAATAATAAACATACATGTAAAAATCCACCATTTTCAAAACTTTTGTTCATGTTATTTGTCTATTATTTGTGATTATGTGCAATTATTTCTGTCATTATTTGCATGCTAAAAATTATATGCGTATGTCAAGGTAGGCCAATGGCACTAACAGTTTTGTTTAAGGCGTTTATGCAAAAAGATAGTTGGGAATCCCTAAATTAGTACTTTGTTTTAATTTATTCGGTACCGTGAAATATTTAAAGAGGCATTTGTAATCTGCAGCACACATCCATTAATATGTGAAGATTAACAAATTTCACAGTTGATGAAAAGAAGAAAGGCTCTCACAGTCAAAAAGATAGAAAAAAAATTTTTTTTTCTACCTTTGGGAGAGCCTTTCACCGAATTATTGTCATAAAAATTAAAAGTGGTGGATCGTCACGAATTGATGGACGTTTGCTGCAGATTACAAATGACTGTTTCAATATAACAGTGGTCCGAATAAATTAAAATAAAGTACTGAACTAATAAAAAGTTGTTTTAAAACTATTCTGTATAATCCCTAAATTAGGTTATTTTCCACCTACCATGTCTACAGAATAAGAGTCCGTAAAGTGAAAGAATGCAGATGCAGCGAGCGAAACCCAGATAGCCGCTTCAGGCAAACGACCTCTACGGTTGAGGAAACCGCGATTCACCGCTGCCTGGTCGCTTCTTCTTTTTGCAACTTCTTCCACTTTCGTTCACTCTTCCTCCATACTTTTCTCTTTCTTCTCCTTCTTCTTCTTTCTTTTCGAAAAGATCGCAAGCGCCCGTCACGGAAACATGTCGAATGTTACCAGAGCGGCCAACGAGATAATCGTCGGTCGAGATGCTCACTGTAATTATGCGCAGGCGAGTTGGGCGGCGGCGGCGGGGGCGGCGGGGGCGGCGGCGGGGGCGGCGGCTGTACGAAGTTCGTGCGGTATGAGGAAACGGCTGTAGGAGCAGTGGCCTCAGATGGAGCAGATGCGCCAAGTGCTGGGATCGGAACAGATGGGGTATTAGTGTTGCAAAACGAGAGATGATTCTGGGTGCAGAATTTGTTTTTTAAAGTAATAGCAGTAATAACAATAGCTTGTCACATCGTGTTTGCGGGTAATCGCTCTTCGTGATGCCGAGGAAATACTTCTGTGTGAATAAAGTGTTGGTTAGTTCATTTAGAATATTCGAAACAGAGATCTAAGATTTATTTTTGGCTTACGACACAAGTTTGCGTCAATTTATATTTCACGATACACACTGGAAAATATCCACAATATTACGAGACACTTACTTGTTATTCTGTAATAATAATAATAATAATAATAATAATAATAATAATAACAACCTTTAACATTAATAATAATGTTTTGATGGGTATCAAAACACCATATTACAAATACGCTCCTGAACCAGTCATTGACACAAATTATCACAAAATGTACTGGAACAGGTCCATCATAACAGATAGGTCTGTATCATCTAATAAACCGGACACTGTATGGCATGACAAGGAAAACAAGAAGGGGCATCTGATTGATGTCGCTGTCCCGCTAGCTCACAATATCTCGAAAAAAAGTGAGTGAAAAAATTCTAAAATATCAACCATTGGCGGCGAGGTAAAGGAAATTTGGAGCGACGTGGAAATGGTGACGATTGTACCAATTATCCTAGATGCCACTGGTGAAATTCTTAAGTTCCTTCATGAATCCCTGGCTGAACTCCAACTGAAGAAGGGGCTATACATCCAAGAGCGGAAGATTGTCATACTAGACATATGCAACATCGTGAGGAAGTTTCTAAACATTGATGGTTGATCCAGTGCTGATTACGACAGATGAATCGTGTATCTCTTATTCATGGTAACCGAGATGCCTGTGTGGAAAGAAGTGAAAAGCAAAGAAACAATGATAATAATAATAATAATAATAATAATAATAATAATAATAAACTTGGCTAAACTCCCAGGTAGTTCAAAAGACTGGGAAGTGTAAGAAATTGCTTTATTTGGAACAGCCCACATTTTGCGCAAAGTATTGTAGAGGCACCGAAAGTCCCTAGAACTGCTCCTTAGGCAGCTGGTTGCAACCTGGAGTATTTTTTTATTTTGAGCCGTTAAGTTATTTTCAATGTCATCTGCCCTGTGATATTGTCATTGAACGTACGTATGTCTGATGACTAAATCAATGAAGTTTGATGGCATATGATGTTGAACACAGTGACAGTCAATTTTATTATGAATAATCAAACATGAACTGTTCGATCGTGAAAAAGAAACAAAACAAGCAACTGAGTAATTTTCACTATGACTTCAGCCTTCATTCTAATGGACAGGTAATATTGATATGCTCGAAACGTGGGAAATCGTATCACAATAGTTGATTTCACATAAACAATGATTCTACACGACATAACTCAACCATAGAATAGTTTCAAAAAGAGAGAATTTGCAAATCATTGCAACGCAAACTGTCGACTTAGAGTAATACTGGTTTCAGCCAACAGATTCTGCAACGCGCACACTAGCGCTTTCATTAGGAATCATTGAAATCTAATATTTCCCTGTCTGCACCAAACACCTTCATTCCAACTAACGTTCCAGCTAACGTTCTTGTGAGTTTTATGTTTTTTACTCAGTGAAAGCAGATGTGACAGGCACAAAGCAAAAACCACAAGTAAACACGTCAAGAATTTAACACTCGACCATCGAAGATGAGATATTGATTATACGTTACATAATCCAACCAAAAACTCATTTCAAAACTGGATAGAACGTTTGAAGCACTGCAATGCAAACTGAACGCTGAGGACAATACAGATTCCAGCCAACTGATTTCTGCATGGTACAAACAGTCCGTTAACGAAAACCGGTCCAAACAAGTATTTCTTGTCATATAGCGTTGTGGACGTTTATTGCATTAGTGCAATAATTAACTCAAGAATAGGTTCAATGTATTTTTTCGTTTTCATTAAACATTAATTCAAACTATGCCAACATTGTTGAGAGTTTTAATTTTTGTTTTCTCGCTACGCATTAGAGGGAAACTTGTGTAACGCTGGGCGAAAAAACAAATTTTAGGCAGAAACTGTTATTACAAAGCCTTGGTAACGAAAAAGTGGCTAAATCCAGTTTAAAAAATCCTCTAACACGTGATTTAGCCACAATCCATGTTTTGTGAGTCTTTAATACCGAAAAATTTAATGACGGCAAAACGTCTGCCTGCCTGCTTGCCTGTCCGTCCGTCCGTCCGTCCGTCCGTCCGTCCGAGCGTCCATCCTTCTGTCTGGCCGTCTGTGAGCACCGCTGGCAGCTAAACCGTTCAGCTTATTTTCTCCAAAATCGATATTCCCTTATCGATGTGGCTGATGTCGCGGCCCCGGGAATTTGAAACAAATATTTTAATTTTGGGGGATACTTTTCCAAATGGGACTTTTCCAAACTTTCAAAAAATTGCTCCATAGTTTTTTATTTCTTTTGTTGTTGTTGTTGTTGTTGTTGTTTTTGGATAGTGTGGAGTACGTTTAAAAGAATGGTTCATATCCCTTGCTAGTTGAAAACCATGTTTTTTCGAAAATTGCAAAAGTTCGGAATTTTTTCGGAGTCTTTCTACAACTAAAATAATAAACACAGAGATTTTTCCCTTAACAAAATCTGTTTTTTAAAGATAGATTTTGAAATAAGGTCACGTACAGTTTCTCCAAAACTCGGGTACTTTTCGCATAATTTTGCGAGAAAATACAGGCGAGAAATTACGTGCTGTTTTAGCACCACTAGTTTTTCCTGGTGTAAGCAAACGCTGAAGACACAAAAACAAACACAAGTAAACAGTCGACAAGTGAACACTCGCCCCTCGAAGGCGGTCGAGAGGACAGAGCGCGATGCTCGAAATGTAGCGAATTCCTCTGCGATGGGAGCGGAGATCGCCGACCGCGAGGCGAGCGCGAGGGGCATCGATAGTCGTGCGCGGCTCTGCACCGAAAGTTCCCCAAGATGCAATCCGCAATGAGCGAGGGTCGACGGCTGTTGAAAGCCCGATGAAAAATGGAAGTCGGAGGAGCAGACGGTTCCAGTTCCAGGTAGCACGAAGGGGTCTCGGTGTGGGAAAACTGGGAACAGGAGCGAAGTGAAATATTGAGCTGACAGGATGCTATGATTTTGTACATCCGACACAACATTGTACTTCCGGTGAGGGACGTTGTTTTTTGTAATGGAGACAGCTAGGAGGGGAATTCCGTACGTTTTTGTACTCCCACTGTATAATGCTGTCATTTGATGGCTGCAAACAGTTGCATAATGATAGTCATTTCGATCCGGTTTTCATTATGATACAGGTTCTTGACCAATCACAAAGAAGTTTACTAACCAAGTATTGACACTTAATTAATCTTTAAGAATCGTTCTAGCAAATGTTTCGTTGGATTGTGTACGTTAAAATTGCATTTTATAGTATATTATGCTCAGTAGTTTTAATTTATTTTATTATTAGTATTTTTCGTGGAATATAATTTAAAATAAATTGGATCGTAATTTCACTTTGGTCCTATTTGACTAGCACAGTACTCCCTCGCAGGAGGACAGGTTACCAAAGCCACCTGCGGTAGCACGCGAGGGTAGATATAGGTGGCTATCCGCTAGGTGGCCTTGGCTGAATCAAATGCCACGAAATCACTCAATGTAAACGTTTGACTTATTAAAGTCGTAGAATAAGTATGGATCTCGATGTAATGGGTATTAATAAACTCATGTTAAGTGTACGATACTCGCTAATTCCGCGCTCGTATCGTAATATCACACTCGTGTATTAATACCCATCATTACACCATCGTTTCATAATGTACTATTATGAGTTCCCTCACTTCTATTTGTGATACAACGAAAAGTGTCACTTTTTGAAATAATGACATATGAACCAAGCTATCGCTCCTCCAAGCTATCAAACAAAGCTAAGTCTCTAGATGATTTGATCACAATCAGGACTAAAGTTTTAGGAATATTCCCTGCGCCTCAGAAGATCGTACGATGTATAAATGATCTGATTTAGGCACTAGAATGACCCCAAGCAAAAATTGTGTTGATCGTCCCCCCAGAAATAATTCTTCAAATTGCATTACAAAACAAAACACTATTTAAAGTAAAGTTTTTGTACAAATACCAAAGAATATTACTCAAATATTTATAGAATTCAACACACATTCTGTATTTTACTTAAAACCATTTGTATTTCTTTTCCACAAATACTGAATTTTCTTTCCTTTTTACTTCAATTTTTCTACAGCAGAAAATTGATCAGTGAAGTCTTAAAATTAAAGAGTTTGCAGATCATCATATTCGAAACCTATAATTCATACGTCGTATAAATTTGTTACTAATTCAAAGATATTTTAATACACGTTCTCAGATTTTGAATGATTTTACCCCATGGTTGGGAGCCGCTAAGTGACTGCTTATTTTGCTTCTAGAGAAATCACACCCCGGGTGTAGGAAAATCATTCCAAGATTGATTAGCTCTCCAAGCTTTTAATGAGCCTTCAGCCACTTCTATAAATTGTGTCGAGGCCTCACAATTGGCACCAAATCATAGGTTTTGAACGAGTATGTAATAAGAAGATTAATATTAGTATATTACTACATAAATATAATTAAAAATAAACTCGCAAAACTGGATTTCCGTAACTGAGGTTTTGTTTCAACAGTCCTGATATTAATCTTGGTGTAATGAGCGTAACTGCAAAGGAAACAAACCTCCAGTAAAGTGGACAAAAGGTGATTTGTGTAATGTTCCGTTTTGATTTATCGCATTGACCTGTATCGACGTTGTCTCCAACCATTTATTTATTGTGTGTCTCGTCCAACACCGGGTGTTTAATCGCAAGCAACGCGTAATAATTTCTAAAATCTTGATAGCACTTTCTCGTGTCCAACATTTACAAAATTACGTTATTTTACTGAAGAACCAAAACACGCCTTCCCTGTAATGCAATTGATCACTGTTTGAATCTACTTCAGCATTCCTGACACCTCGCGAGAATGAAGAAAGCAGATAAGAGGTAGTTGCAAATTACAGCTCACAGAACGGTGAAAATTCTCGCTTGTTACAATAGCTCACCAATTAAAATTTTGAATAATTGTTGAAATTAAACTAAATCAAAGATATAAATAACGTAAGACCTTACGTACACAGATGTGCAGGTGTGTTATCTACTTTGTGAGAACAAGTATAGAACAATTAATATAATTATAAGTCCCTAAGACCGTTTTTGAACCACTATTAATAATTATTAAATGCAATTCTTGAAAAAACTTCTCAGGACTACAGAACATAAAAATTTTCAAAAGCCTGAATTTGAAAGGGATATCTACAACAATTGTTACCGCTTTAAGCAACACAGTCAACTCAATTTAAAAATTGCACAGTTTATCAATTTGATTTTATGAACGATTTTTTAACATAATTTTTTAACACTTGTAGCTCTTGGTTTTAGACTTTCATTTATTAGCAAAATGTCTTGTGTGATTTGAAATTTTAAATAAACCAAATACTATAGTTTTCGTAAATAGAATCTGAATTCACATCATCCTAATAGAAAATAAAACTACATTTTTCATTTAGAAAAAAAAACCTTTAGCATAATTTCTTAAAAAAGTTCGATTAAAAGTTATTGTAATTATCATGAGTTTATATTTTATTAAAAAGCGTTTCTTCAAAACGAGACATTTCTTTTGAAAATAATATCTCAGCGATTCCGAATGACTTGTACGTGCATTAATTTCCACATCGTTACAGACGAATGCGTTGGGCTTCTTTCTCCCTCTCAGTCAAGGCACACGCACGCAAACTGACTCTGAAACGTTTCAAAGGGAATACACAAACTTCCATTATAATTTCTAAAAATAGCATCTCCTAATAAGCAACTCAAACTGACAGCTGACCGCTGCATGCCGACCGTCGTCGGCGACTGCCCAATCCCCATCTCTACCTTCCTCGTCGCTCTCCGTGCGGGAGACATCCCGCAGCGGTAAACCCACGCGTCTATCCGGGTGATTAACGTCGGTGGCTTACTGAGCGAACGAAGAAAGGAGGAAAAGATAAGAAAAAACGCTCTGCTTTTACGCTCGGAAATTGCACGTCAGCGCAACGATAGTTCCAAAACCGCCTTCCCCACCCTCGCGTTCCCGTGAGCGCTCCCGTCGCCGTTCCACAGTGGTACGGAACACACGAACTAGTGATGTTCACGGACGGACGGGCAGTCGGACGGACAGACGGACGGACAGTCGGACGGACGGACAGACGGGCAGACGGGCGGACGGACAGACGGACGGACAGACGAACGAACAGACTACGATAGGATAAAATTGTATACTTCGGAATTTGTTGTTGGATGTGAAGGGTAAAATAAATAGAATGGCGACGGACAGACAGACGAACGGACAGTCGGACGGGCAGACGGACGGACAGACGGACGGGCAGACGGACGGACAGACGGACAGACAGATTGATGGACGGACAGACAGACAGACGACACACAAACGGACGTTTTGAAAAAAACACACGTTTTGCGGTCCCCTGATACCAAAACGTTATGATTTTCCACGTAACTATCCCTATACTGCGTATATATATATATATATATATATATATATATATATATATATATATATACATATATATATTCAGAAAAGTAAAAAGCGCGCATCATTGAACGCTCCAGCTGGCTGCGACAGCTCAGCAGCATCATGCAGTGCAACTCTGCAGTGTAATTGTTGGTAGGTGCTAGAATTCGAGTCCCGCTTACCGGCTTTAGCTTAGATGGCTCAAGTCATCAATTGACGACTGTATAGTGCCTCTGACCGAGAGGTCCTAGGGTTCGAGTTGGCACCGCGGGATCTCGCCGGTTCAGTCGAGCACAAGACGGGGCAGAGATTTTGGTAGGGCCCGGTAGGGCGAGATTTCGAGCCGGCGCGGAATTTGTTAGTAGAATGTGAAACCTATCAACCAATATAATCGTCACTCCGAATATTAGCGGAATGTAGAATAGAAGTATCGCTCAGAATATTAAACCATCTGAGGTAGCTCAGGGCAACAACTGTTGAGTCTCTGATCGGGTGGTTTTAGAGCTCGGATTCCGACTGTGGAGGATTTTGCAACCTAGTTGGGTCGTATTGAGCTCCTGTCTGGAGGAGAATTTCGGTGATCGAATGCTCTGATCGGTAGTTCTCCGTTGTGTCTCAGATCAGGACAGGCGAAAGCCGAGGCAGAACCCTAACAAACGGGCCGTGGACCGCACGGGATCTTTCTTTCTTCTGCGCATCCGCGGAATGCACGCGATCGCAGACGCGTGCATAGATCGCGCTGCAAACAGATGGCGTTCAGATGCACACGTTGCTCGCAGGTTGCAGATGTGCGGACTGAACTCGATCGCTTCTGACGCCGCAGGGGGAGATCACGACCTCGGAGGCGAGCAAGGTCTATTGTGGGGCCTTGAAATATCCATCCGGACCCTGAGTTTGACGGCGGGACTCGCGTCGTTAGCATAACTGGGACTGCAGAGAGTAGGCAATGCTAGGCTTCATGTTACCGGGTTAGCCCAGTAACTCACCAATTGGGCCCCTGGCATGTCGAAATTTGGGCCGGATTGGGCGTAGAACGTTTTTCGGAATGTTTCCGATCCCACAAGTAAAAATCCAGACGGGGAGCGTGAACTTCTCTGTCTGGGTGCTCAGGTTCCGGCGATACTCACTTCGATAGCATAAAGGATATTGCAATGAGGAGGCGCCATTTCATACGTTTAATAAAGTGAGGAATGCCCTCCGCATTGATTTGACCTTATATAATGATACTCTCCTCCTTGATTGATTGGTTGATTGATTCATAAACTAGTGTTTCCCGGAGCGTCAAATATTTAGATCGTTAGTCCTATTAGTGAAGTGCGTGTTTTTGTCGCATGTTTTTGAGGTGTCGGTGATATTTCCCAGTTGGATTATGAATTTTTGCATCATTACCTTAATATTAAATTTTGAATAAGGGTCACGTACAATTTTTCAAAAATTTGAGTACTCCGCGTAATTTTGCGTGAAAGTACGGACGAGGAAGTACGTGCTATTTTAGCACCATTCGTTTAATTAAGTTTAGTAATTTCCTCTACGCGCTTTTGACCCATGCTAAACCACTGTGTGGTGCTTCCACCCTGACTACCCCCCCCCCACCATCGCGAGGCTCGATTCAGACGTTCAACTTTTCATCATGGCGGGAGGCGGTGCGGCGTGCGAGCGTGGGTGGTGTGACTGCCGACTGTCTCTGGCAACATCGATCCGATCATTACAAAACCTCATTATGCCTTCCCCCGAACACACACTCCGCACCCGCCCTCGCACTAGCCGTCGCCTCCTGCCCGCCCGCCCGCTGAAACGAGAACGGAGAGAGTTTTTTTTTTCGTTTTTCCACCTAGGCGACGGGTCGGCGCGGAGGCCTTGTTCTATGTACCGCACGTCTCTTCGCGTTTTTCGCTATCCACACGCGTGTGCTTTGGCTTATTTATCCGGAGGGCCCGGAAGGCTGTCAAAGCTGGCGGGGAGTGGTGGGTGGACGGGAGGTTGGGGTGGAGGGGGGTTGGGAGGATGGGAGAGTGGGTGGGTGGGTGGGCGGGTGAGCGAACGGAGAGGCATGTCGGCAAGCAAACGAGTGTGTGCTAAGGCGGGCTGTGGGAGGGGTGAGTGGTCGATTTGTTTAACGATTTGTCGGGTTGGTGGGCGATTGGATGGGCGGACAAGTTAGCGGTTGAGTGGGTGGTCGGCTGGACGGTTGGGTGGGTGGCTAGGTGGCTGGGCGGTTGGGAAGTTAGGTGAAAGTTTGGGCAAGTTGTAAGGAGAATGTGCAGCGGTAGGGCGGACGAGTGAGCGGTTGAGTGGGTGGATAGCTGGGCGCGTAGGCGTTTCTGTGAAAGTTTGGGGGATCATTGGGCATGTGGTTGGGCGGGTGGTTAAGAGGCCGGATGGTTGGCCGAGCGAATGGACGGTTGGGTGCAAGGATGTGCAGGGGATTTGGCGGTTGTTTGGCCGGGCAAGTGAGTGGTTGGGCGCGAGGTAGAGCAGGTTGTTGGGGCGGTTCTTTGGAAGAATCGTTGGCGTAGTGAATGGGTGGTTGGCGGAGAAGTTGGTCATGTGGTTTAGCGGGCTGCAGGGAGGCCCGTTGGCCGTAAGAGAGAGTGGTTGAATGGTTGGATAGCTCGGCGGGTGAGCGGCGGGCAGTTGGGCGGAAGATTGAGCGGTTAGTTGTTGGCCGGGCGGTTGCACGGGTGAGTGGGTGGATGGGATAGCGAGTGAGCGTTTGGGGGGCAAGGTTACACAGGTGTTGAGTGGGCTCTTGGGAGAGCGGTTGGGCGGGCGATTGGGCGAGATTTTGGACAGATGGTTGAGCGAGTAATAGGGAGGATGGGTTGGGTGAGCGAGTGGGCGGTAGTGTGGGTGGGTAGCTGTGGTGGGTGGGCGGTTGGTCGGGCGATTGTGCGGTTGGTTGGCCGGGCGGGTCGCCTGGTGAGTGGGTGGTTGGCTGGGTGAGTGGGTGGTTGTGGGAGCAGACGAATCTTGCGCTGAATTATCCAGAAGCGCAATTGCTGTGTGGAGGAAATCAATGTCTTGTGCACGAGCTGTCGGAGGGGCAGAGGTTTGGGCAGGGAGGGCAGATACAGACCACGTCAAGTTGTACTCTATGCTCGAAGCCGCACGCTGATGCACGCGAGACCACGTTCTATTATATCGGGGCTCCTTTTGCACGCCCCAGTACCACTTTCCCTTAAGAAAAAATGCTCATTTAAAACCTTTTCTCGCGTTTCTTTTTTTTTTACTTTCTCGCTACGGAATAGAGAGAAAGTTATGTAATGCTGCGGTAAAATCGGTGAATTTTTCGTGAAGTGAATAAATCCAGGTGCTAAATTTAGAAAAAAAAATATTTAACATATGGTGTAGGCACAAGCCATGCTTTGTGGGTTCTTGATAGCGAAAAATCGATTTACAGCAAAACGTATGGATGTCTGTGTGTCAGTCTGTGAACAACCCTAGCGGCTAAACCGTTCAGCCGATTTTAATCAAAATTGTTATAATCCAATCGATCACACGGATGTCGTGGCCCCTTGAATTTAAAACCGAAATTTCAATGATGGGGGGGGGATTTTACAAGAGGACCGTGTGATATTGTCTGAATATTCAAAAAAATTGCTCCATTGTTTTTATTAAACTTTTTGTTGAATAGTGTGCACGACGTTTCAGGGAATGGTGCAGGTTTCATGTTCGTTCAAATCCCTGATTTTTCGAAAGTTGCTAAAGTTCAATTTTTACTTTTCCCTGTACATACGTATACACGGAGTAATATACGTAGTGTAGGGAAAGTTATGTAATGCTGCGCGAGAAAACGGCAAAAAGTGGCTGCGCGAAAAAACTTTTGGCAGAAAAAATTCATTGCCGGGCCCTGATAACGAAAAAGTAGATAAAACCAGTTGCTAAAGAAAAAAAGTCCCCTCACACTTGATGTAGCCAGAATCATTTTTTTGTGGTTCCTTGGTACCCAAAAATAATTGAAAACAAAATGTCCGTCTGTCCGTCTGTGAACATCACTAGCGCCGAAACCACTGGACTTAAAAAATACGTTTGTCTTCAAAATTTGGGGCCCCTTTACATAAAGCCCTCCGGACATTTTCAAAATTTTCTCAAAAACGTCTCCAAATTTTTTCTTTCAATTTCTTGTAAGAATACAGCAAAATGCATTTATGAAGGTGGCATAAGTCCGATTTTCATGAATAACTCTGAATTTTCGAAAATTGCAAAAGTTTGAATATTTTTCGGCCTCTTCCTCCAACAACAAAATTGAAGATAGAGATTTTTCCTTCAAATAAAATTTGTTCTCCATAGAAGGTTCTTTCATTAAAATTCTGTACAGTTATTTGAAAATTGAAGTAGTTTTCGCACAATATTGCATGCAATATGTGCATTTTTTGAAATTACAAAAACAATATTTTCTCAAAAACGGCTCCAATTTTTTTTCTTTGAACTTCTGGTAGGAATAGTGATAAATGTATTCCATGAAATGACATAACCGCTCTATTTCTCTATCCTTTTGTTATTTCAGAAATTACAAAAATATTTTTTTGGTTTGTCTCTCACGTCGGTAATATTTACAATAGTAGATATTTGTTCACATTATTATATTTACGAGAATATGTGCCTCACGTAATGACAAGTAAAGTTTGTCGAGAACTCAACTTTTTTCTGTGAAAAGTAGCTCACAATTTCGCATTTTCAGAAACGCTGAAACGCCATTTTCTCTTAAATGGTTACAAAAGTTTTCTTCAAACTTTTCAAACGGATAGTGCTAATTTCACTCTTTAATATGACGTAAAGTTCAATTTGGGGTATTTTTCGGTTTTTGCAAAAATTACATAAATGTAATTTTTTTGAATAATATCTTACACCTTTATTATGCACATTACCAGCGATTTGTAAACGCTATTGTATTTGTGAGTGTAAGTGCTTCAAATAATTTGCAGTCAGTTTTTCGAAAAATCAAAAGTTTTCTGTTAAAAAGAGCTTCAAATTTCGCAATTTTAGTAGCGCTTAAACACCATTTTTTTAAAAACAGCTCCAAATTTTTCCAAGGAAATTGCCATTTAGGTCGAGGTTTTACTGTTCTTTAATATTCTAAAATTAATATTTCCGTTCTACTACCGAAAATGTAAGAAAATGTCAAAAAATATACTTTGGGCGGCGGTAGATGGCAGCTGGCAAGAGGATGTGGCAATTCCGAATAGCTAGCCGAGATCAGAGGAAATAGAAAACTCATACGGGGAAGTCTGTACCATTCTGTAGCACCTCTAGTTTTGTTTAATAAAATGTAAAAGAATATACACTCATCGTCGTAAAACAAGCTGCACCCCGAAGGACCCTACTGATCCGCTGCTAGCTCTATTTTGCACATCATTCACTAAGCCAATGATTTCGTTTTCACGGCCGCGCCCTGGGGGGTAGGTGGCAGGTGCGTGACGTCGCGCCCACCGGTCTAGATACGAGGGCTTCAAACGGCCGCGCCGGCCGTTGCGACATCGGGTGGCGTTGCCAGAGCGTCATCTGCACGTACACTATGCCTCGGCGACTGTTTCGACAGCCGGTTGTCCAGTTAGACGCGTTCGAGAGGGGCTGGATCGTGGGTGTGCGGGAGTCTGGTTGGTCCTCTCGCCGTATTTCGCACCACACCGGTAATACAGACACCACCATTGCCCGCTATTGGTGGCAATGGATTGAAGAAGTCATGCTTACACGAAATGCAGGATGTGGACGTCCGCCACGCACCAAGAGAAGGGAGGACCGACGGATTGTCCGCCAGGCGCGAACAGATCCAACGGCAACGATTGGGGCTATTCAGCGGGCTATGCAGCTGCAACTACCTCATCCTGTAAGTGCCAGTACCATTGGCAGGCGTTTGCACAACGCAAGGCTCGCCGCCCGCCGACCGTTACGACGCCTGCCACTCACACCCCAGCAAACGTCGCTAGAAACTCGCCTGGCTCCGGGAATGATGGACCTGGGGCCATGCACACTCGCAACGGGTCATCTTCAGGGACGAGTTCCGCTTCAACCTTGATTGCGGCGACCACCTGGTCGTGTCCGGAGGCGAAGTGGTTGAGCGCCACGATGAGCTGTTTCTTGTATCCCATCACACGTCCCGCCAGTCTGGTGAGAGGGTGTGGGGCGCGATATCCCATGGTGCCCGTTCACTGTTAGTGTTAATTGGAGGTACCGAGACAGCCACGCGGTACATTCTGGAGATCTGCAACGGTGGCTCTGCCGTTCGTGAACGCCCTACGCCCATGCCCTATTCAACTGGACAACGCGCGTCCGCACATTGTAGTCATCTCCCGAGCATGCCTTGCAGCCGTGGATACTCTGGCATGGCCAGCAAGCATTGCCAGACCTCTCCTCGACCGAGTGATTGGGGTGCTATGGAGCGTGCAATCAGGATCCCACCTCTACCCACCAATCTGCAAGAATTGGTAGATTTGTTTTATTTTTGGTGATAGTAAAAATTATATACATTTCCTTCGATATGAGCAATCAGTAAAAAATCAGTATGCAATTGCATGAATTTCCGCGGTCTGGTAATAACTACAGCACTATTCGATATTACGTTGATCGTACCACCTGGCTACAGAAAAGTAAAGTTTATTTTCCCTTGATTAGCAAATACAACTTTGAACGAGAAGTCACGCAAGAGCAAGGGGAATGACCCTGATATATGTCAATAGTCCAATTGTCTTGCGTGCGTGCAATGCTTGAATCTCAGAGATTACAGAGGTCGTGTTCATAGCAATCTTTCTTATTTAGATCAATAATATTATTGGCTTTTGTTGCATTTTGCCCCATTAAAATCAAAAGGAATTGAGTGAGTAAATGATGTGAATTCATTCATGACAAGGGGTAAATTTTGATGACCTAAAACATCGCCTAAAATGACCAATAAAATGATCTTAAAAATGTTTTAAAAATGCCCTAAACCAAAGATAAATTAGTAACCGTAAAAATGAGATCAAAACCAGTTTGGATGAACAACTCAAGCTGTTGCATGTTAATGATGTAATGGAGGCTTCCTCTATTCGTTCAAGTGAACTCAACTTGCTCATTTTTGGTTTCGGAACTGTCCTTTTCCGAGGAAACTCTGTCTTCAGTTATCCTAAATGCGACCGAACCGACAATGGCGGTGATAGGCGTCACAGGAACCTTAGATTCCCACAAACGGCTGACATTTCTTAGGAAGAACTCAAATAGGATTAAATGGAATTCTGAGGAGAGCATTTGTTGCATCTCGTGAAAAGTATTATTTGAGAAAAGTATCATAAAAAATGACATTAAAGTCTTGAAATCAGCAAAAACTGCAAATCATTAAAATGACGGGAAAAAAATAAAAATTGGCTTATTAGTCAAGGTTAACGAGAAATGAAAAAAAGATGTACAATCTCGGGTCATTTCTTTTTGTCAAAACAAAATTCATTTCTAAACTAAACACATTGTTCTAAAATGAAAGGAAAAGATAAGATTATTCATTAAAATCCACCCCCTATTCATGACTATATTCTTCTTCAAACAGTAATAATTATAAACAAGAGAACTTTCTAAGAGAAGGGTGCGTCTGAAAATGGATCAGCAAATTCTTAAAGATAGGTTGAAATAATCTTGGCTGGATTTTCGTAGTACGAAAATAAACGGTCTCTTACCCGAAATTGTTGAACATATAGATTCGATATGTTCATTTGTTTCGTTGAATTGTTTCACCGTTCTTAAAATAGCATCACATTTCACAATGCGTGTGGTATTGAATTGAATTGCCTTATTTTATGTGGCGAGACTCAGGCCATGATGCCTGCTCTTCTCGCAATGCGTCTGACCATGCAAATTTCGCTACGCTCCTTTCACTAGCAGAGAAAGAAGGTATTACCTCGGGCGACGAAACAGGCGATTTGAATTTTCCTCAGAGGCGTCATATAGGCTTGAGGATTTTTACATGCAGTAAATCTACTACCAAGGGACAGCCGGCTTTACTTCCCCTACGGAGGAAGGCGTACGAAGATTTTTTCGACCCTAAAACTCATGGCTTCGATCGGTTTGAACCCGATCTTGGCAAACTTGGCTATAACGGTCCGATACGCTAACCGTCACACCATCCCCGCCACAAAAGTGGGAAGTAAAATTCTATGTTTCTGAATAATATTTACCATTGTCAAATTGTACAAAGTTTTAGACATAATAAATCTCGTAATTTTCTGAACATTGGTCCAAGTTTTTTTTATGATTTTTGGCCTCGGATATCGTTAAGGTCGCTTAAGTGGTGCAGGTCTAATTTTCGTTGACATCCCTGATTTTTCAAAAATTGCAAAAAGTTTACATTTTTTCGATGTCTTCCTACAATTACAGTATTGAAGATAAAGTTATTTTCTTCACAAAATCTGATTTTTTAAGAGATATCTTGAAATAAGGTGATGTACAATACTTGAAAATTTGACTAGTTTTTGCGTAATTTTGCGTGAAATATACGCAAGTTTTATTTTATAAATTTTTTTTTCTCAAAAGAGGCTCCAAATGTCTCCTTTAAACTTCTCCTTGTATATATCAGAGAACGGTAAAATATTAGTTCTTGTCTCATTTTCTACGAACTGTTTTCAATTTAGAAATTTCAAAATTAAACATTTCAAAATTACAAATCTGAAGATATATAATTTTTGCTATAATAACGTACTTTACACTACGTATTCTGTACCTTACATATGTATGTCCACGAGAAAGTAAAAAAGGACATTAAGTACCTTGATATGATTTAATTACTCTGAACATTTATATAACTCTTTTTTTTACATTTTTTGTTAAGAGGAGAGGATATTTGCGGCGAGAGCACACATAAATCACTATATCGACCATTGAACCTCCTGAATGACCAACGATTATCCTGAGTGTAAGTCCTTTGAAAAAAGTTATATTTTTTTACTTGAATGGTCTTATTTCGTAATTTCTCTGTTGAAATGGTCATTTAGATGGGAAAAGATACCGTAAAGAACACGAATATTAAAACATGATCCCCATCTTTTGAAAAGAACGCTTTGTGGTTCGGTTTCAGAGTGATATTGTGACTAGCAATCCGCGATTGTGTAAGGGGTAGTTCCCTTAAAACGTAAATAATAAAGGGGGTACACATTTTCCTAACTGAGATCTGAGCACGCCCCCTCTTTGAAACCAATTCTACAAAAAATAACAGATATAGTACAAAGAGAATAGTTCTAGCAGATGATTCCTTATAACTTCCATGTCGTCCCAACAGTCGTTGACAGCAACAGACAGAGTGTAAAAGAACAGACACAGAATAGAATAGGATTCACCACAGCTGTAATTTTCCTACAAATGAATTCAATGTGTGTTTCATAGAGAACATCTTCATGTGAGTAATATATATTAAGGTATTCTCGTCAATATTCTGCTTTATGTTAGTCTATTTTGTTGAATTATCTCCATTCAATTGAATATATTTCATCAACTGTTCATAAAATTTCATAGTCACCTTCCCAAGGCAAAAAGTGTCTAGCTGCTGTCGCTATGATATTCCATTCTCCTCTGTTCTCTTTAGCTGTGTATTGTTTGTGAAATATAGTTATTCTTTTATCACTAGTTTTTCCCTGTGAAAACACACTATTGTAGTTACAGGCAGAACATTTCCCAGACATATGCGTTCGCTCCTTTCAGGTGTATACATATTAAAAGATAATCAATAACAATTACCGCTAATATCCATGTAGTTATAAAGCATTCTAAGATAACTAATTCGAGAATAAATAAGCAAATAAATAACAGTTATATTAGAAACTAAATATTATAATAAATAAATAAAAATAACACGAACACAAGAAATAAGTGAGGAAGACACAATATTAAAAAACACCTTAAATAATTTTGGTTTCTCCTGCCACATTTCAATACTACGCAGCCTCCGCTTGTATCAATGGAATGTCATTTAAGTTCTCGTAACGATTGAGCTATGGCTGCACTCGGGAACATGAAGTCGAGTGGTTAACATTTTACTTTTCGCTACGCCACGTGTTTAGCAAATAAGCTTTCCAACTTGACATCTATGCGATTTAAAACTTTAAATATTAGTCAAACGTGTTTAATTCACCCAAGTGTGTATCTTTTTCAGATGCCACGGTTCAGTCGCAGATTCCACGGACTGCAAATCAGTCTAATCGCTAATATAGGATTCCTTTCGTTTAGACAGAGCTAATAAAATTGTTAGGATTCCACGTAAAAGTGTTATTTTTAATCTTAATTTTTGGTTTCAAAATAATGAAAATATAAACATTTTGTAATTATATCGTGACAGATTTGACATAACTTTTTTTAAATTTCAAAAACTTTTCTGGAGTATAGGTGCAGTTATTGTTTCAATTTAGAGAGAGCTTACATATTGATGTGCTGGAATAAATGAGCATTTAGTTCCAGTTGTGCCAGCTGTTTAGCGCTGTGTTTTGAAACTAAAAAATCTAATGTTGATGTCATATTGCAAGAAAATTAATTTGAAATTACCACTATTATATTAGTAAGAGTTATTATTATTTTTGGTAGAGTATTATTGAGTTACTAATACACGATAAAATATGGTAAAAATAATATTCCTCTCATTTCTTTCTTTTGGAGTTATCTAGAATTATCCTTTGCTTCGTAACAAGACCTCATCAAAAACGTAAGATACATGCAAAGGCAAGAAGAAGAAACTCACCGTTTCAGAATAGAAAACCTACGAATTCCTGAGATTGAACCACAAAGAAAATCGGATGTAAAGTATGGTGTCATATCCTACACATCGGAAATGGATCACTGGTGCAAAAATGGCAGTAAAAGCTCTGACTTTCCGCAGCTACCCTTAAAATTACTTCACACTGTGAAATCACATTTGGAATTGGGCTGTACACACACAGCCTCTATACTGACCTCACCAATATGGATATGGGACATAGGAAATTGTTCACCGGTGACCTAGACGTGCTCTCAGAGCCAATATTCATTGGCCTGTCGCTCATCGGGAACCTGAGCGTTCTGTACCCGCACAACAGCGACGAGTGGTGCTTCTTGGTGGAGCCGGCGCAGCCGACGAGACAGAGCGTGCTGCAGACGGTATCGGTGAGCATCTGGCTGGCCACGGCCGCCTGCGTGCTGGGCTTCATCGCCGCAGCAGGCCTTGACTTCGGGCTGAGCTGGGCCGACGCTGCGTTCGCCGTGTTGAGCTGTCCTCATCACCGGCGCGTCCTCCTCGCCTTTGCGCCGCCTCGACCTTTGGCTCAGCCTGCTCAGCTTCTTCCTCTGGAACTTCATCGGCGGCTCTCTCACGGGCTCTATCGTGGCTCCGGGGCTGGGTAGACAGTTGGAGACGCTGGAGGAAGTAGACGCGGCATTTTCTACGATATTTCTAATGCTGATTCTGGAACCAGAATATGCGGAATTGATTGCATCCCAAAGTGATGTCCACGCATCTTTGGTATCCAAATTCGATATTCCAGGTGACATATTTAATTCCAAAGAGCAAACCATTCTTAGCTATGAAACCGTTTCCTATGTTCACAAGGTTGAGTTAAGTTCTGCTAGTCGCGATCTGGTTGACAGTCCCTGCATGCCTCTTTTCTCCTTGTAATGTACTTTTCCCATACGAAAAAATCTGGCCTCAAGCCAGACGTTTCGACAGATTGATTCAAATTTCAGTAGAAGCAGGTTTGTTAAAAAAAATATAAACATGAAACTTGCGCACAATTTGTATTGTACCTGAACAGCAAATTAACTTTCTGTTCTAAACAGGAAATACGGCCTTTAGAAATCCCAGCAAAGCCTGTTGAGATAAGCTCTCTGAAAGAGGCATTATTCTTATGGGTAATCGGCATCTCTTGTTCTTTGCTCTCTTTCTTAGTAGAAAATAGCACTTGTATCTGTCGTGTGACTTCACTTGGAGTTGCTGTTCTTCGGCGTGTTTGGAGATTTTTCTTAAAGTGTATTTTAAAGGTTAATTGTAAAGGGTAGGCTATTGAAGGTACAAGGTTTCAAGATACAAGGTGTAATCCCTGAAATAAAAGCCTTACAATTTTTTTGCTTGTGTAATCGATGTAAAAAAATGTTACATTAGGTTTACATTCGAATAAATTATTTCATGCATAATTATTTCCCCTGTGTGTGTAAATTTCATTGCAAATGAATGATCTATGGAAAATGTAGACCACAGCTTGTTACCTATTATTCATACGCATTCTACCTTAACATAAGATTTGTGCATGAAGAAAAAACACGTTGATGTATTGTTCGCCACGAATTTGATTATTCTTGCAAGCAAGTAGTATGTTTCAGTATCAAGAATTCATTATGTAAGCCTTTCAGATGTATGTGGTCGTTTCTAGTTTTTTTTAAAATGAAAAGTATTAAACTACACACTAATTTACACACACACACACACACACACACACACACATATATATATATATATATATTATATATATAATATATATATATATATATATATATATAATTGTCACCTTCATGTAAGACATATAATTTACTTCTTTGGCATTATTAATATAAATCAATTGATATTTCGTTGCTTCAAAAACGCGAACGTATTTGTAACCTTTAAAAAAATACCAAAGAAAAGATTAGTGTAGGCGGTGACTCCCAAAAATATCTCAAAATCAGATTTTTGTTATACACTCACAGACAAAGCATTATATTTAATCCAGAAGATATTCCTTCGTTCAACACGGACGTGACTTTAGAAAAGTAGAGACATTTGTATCAAAACTTAGAATTATATGATGTAGTCGTCTCCAGACTGTTCCGTATGTGATCGGGAAAGTGATAAGTCAAACTGTATTTAGAAGCACTAGAAATTTATAAAAGAATGTGCCTTGGAGATAGTTCCTTTTAATAAGAACTTCTCGCTCCTAATACTTAGCAATAACAAAAATATATCAATAGAGGTATTTAAGTTATTTAAATTAAAGTTATTATTATAAATGTACTGATTTCACTCTAAAAACAGAATATTTTTGTTGGAGAAGTGATAATAGTTTTGTGTTGGCATAGCATTAATTTTTACTTCATTAAGACAGTCGTGTGTAAAAATAATGGAATGTGTATATTATATCAAATCATAGAAGAGTAAGTAGCTTTGTCTATATTTCAAGTGTTTTCTAGAACATATGAGAGTGATAATTCGCTCGTGCATTTCGGGTGTTCCTATTCGTACGTGACGGTTCCCTCCGACGCTCAGCAATTTCCTTCGTAACGCGAAAGATCAGATACCATTTTTCGCCAATCAATGCTTCATTTCATACTCTTAATAAAGTAAGGAATTCCCTCCACATTGATTTGACCCTATGCCTCTGATGCCCTCCTCTTTGTTTCACACCATTATCAAGTATTTCCATGAGTGTCAACTGTTAAAATCGTTAGTCCTGGAAATGATGTGCGTGTGTTAATCGCCGGAGGTGATGGTGATATTCGCTCGCTGGATGGTGAGATCCGACGCCGACCTAACCCGTTGGCTTGTTGAGTTTCTCAGACGAGGTATCTCCCACCAGCGTGACACCATCCGCATCTCTAGCTCCCTACAACTCTCGCTCCCGACAACTCTCGCTCCCGACAACTCTCGCTCCCGACAACTCTCGCTGCCGACAACTCTCGCTCCCGACA
>JAHLJT010002630.1:91134648-91173175 GCA_031308135.1 Acheta domesticus
GGAATGCTCCTTTGGACGCTGGTCGCTCTCCCCCACGCTGCGCCCCGATACATCTCTCAGCGGACGAGTCAGGGGGAGGATACTCCCCCCAAACCTACCTTTTTGTTGTTTTTTTTTTTTTGTAAACTTACAAAATGTTAAGTTCTCACAATTCAACAATATTGCCACTTTATATCACTCTTTTATTCAAATAAAAACTTAGTAATACAACGACTATCTCCACTTCTATAAGTTTCCTACGTATTATTTTTCTCGTCACTAAAACAAGTGCAGAGCCTCCTGCTCGTGTCCAAGGCTCCCCACACCATTGTCACGGCCGCCCCGCCACATATCTTGACCAAGGACGCGTCATGATCAATCCAGCTCGCCTACCACAACCTGCTGTGATCCACTGCCATGATTAGCCGACTCGGCTACAGCACAAAATGTATTCAAAATACATACAGTAGTGCTCAAAGAAACCGCATCACCTCAAATGCCCACCTGGGCATTCTGTATTTTCCTAATCCAATATGCTTTCAATAATTGGTAATCATATATTTTATGTAGATTATATGACGTTGCTGATACCATTACCTTCATAACTAACTCGGTTTTTGAAATATATCTGTTAAACTAAAATTAGCATAGACGCTACAATCAGTAAAACATTTCCAACCAACTGTCGTATCAGAGAAGATTCTTGATGAGAGATTGATAAAATACGGTATCGTAATTGACGCACTGAGTCTAAGAACTAGAGAAGGGTCTGTTTGAAGCAATTATGTTGAATCTGTTTTTCGCAAATTGAAACTTTTGATAAAATAACAGAAATGACGACACTATTTATTTATTCCATTTTTACTATGTGTCTAAGATCTGATGTTCACGCTTTCCTTTGGCGAAGAATTTCGGACGCAATGTAGCCAACGCTCGCATGCGCACAGTCTTTTTTTATATTTTCCCTCCATAGTACCGCTGAGGAGGCGGGAATTTATTTTCTTGATTGGTGTACAAGTAGACTGCTGCCTTGCGGCCTAAGCAGCTGAAAGGGTGGAATTTTCTTAACGATTAATGAAAATTAACTAAAACTAACTTAATTTTAGCTTAAATCTAATTTACTAGTTACTAACGTTGCGCTTTGGCATACCTAATTTCAACAATTTTTTAAAATTTTTTTCTTAATCCTGTGTAATGTTTTGTTTCTATACTTTTTTTTACTTGTTTATTTTCATTCACACATTATGCGCGGACTCCGATCCCCGGAAGCGAAGCCCACTGTGCACACTGGGAATGCGCTCGTGTGATCTTTCGTGAAAAGGAAACGCTTAAATCGAGTCTTCGAAGTCTTCGAAAGAACCGAATTCATGATGAACGTAGAATGAGAGCTCCTAATGAGTTCGGAATCGTGTCTTTGTGTAATGTGTGCCATTTTGGTTTCGTGTTTTCTTGTCCCGAGTGTTAACCAATATTTTGGAAAGAAAGTCCAATTTGACGTACGCTCTCGCACCGAGGGTTTCACTCTTTCTCTGCATGTGACTTCGCATTGGTATAATTGTTTAAAGTTTAACCCCAAGACTAAGATTGTTTTAATTTAACAGCGTTAACTTGCGTTGTAATCTTAAACGTATTAACATATGTCGTTAATTATTTACATTATTAATTGTATGAGAATCCTCATATAATTAATTATTTTATACAATAATTCAAATTGCTAATCACATTACTCATATTGTATATTTAATAATTAAAAATATTATATGTCACCAACAATCAATTAAGTTTTAAAAAAATATTCATTCCATCTAAAAGGGTGAAGTTGCATAAAAACTCTAAATTCTGCGAAAAAGTAATCGTTTTCCATGATAATGATGAATAATAAAAAATCTGTAATAAAACTAGTCACGGATAGAAAGACTAAAATAAAATAAAACAGTTAATGGGCACCGCACCAGAATATAACCTAAACTGGTAAGGAGATAACCAAGTGAGGCAACAGTCCCCCTCCAATACAGAAATGAGTTATTGCCTAATGAAACACTCATTTTAAGGGTAGATAATGAATTCGGTCGAAAGTAACGATTAAACTGCGTATCTATCCAGCATTTCTCTCTGTAAGACACATAATTAACAAAGGGTTTCGAAATATTCAATTCTTCTCCAGCTATGTTTGACTTTATTTTCGATAAATTACAACAAATGAGCGTGAACACAAATTCGATGAAACGGCATCAAGAGTCATGGTATCTGCATTTGTAATTCGGCCCTAGCATTCTTGAAACACCGTCAAGTGTTTCTGTTCCTGAAACTTTCCCCATTTACTTATCGCAACGAATCAATATTTCACGAAAGTATCCTTTTATAGCGAAAACCCATGCAATTATTCTAAATTCATCAGCAATGAAACGTCTCGATCAAAACCGATAGACTCTATGATGTTGCATTTCCCTAGAAAAGTTTGTAAGAAAAGCACAATCGCATCGAGAGCAAATAGGTTACGACTGCGATTGTTTGCAAGAAACAATGAAAGCTCAAGACAAGGACGTTGCGAAAACGCGTCGAGCAGAGTGACATCGTAAACGTTTCGTGTAATCACAGTTAAGTGCAAGCTCCCCTTTCGCTACCTTTCTAGCGCTGCTATCCCTCGCTGGATACTCCGAACGTTTCGCTCTAGTAACGACTCTTTAGCATCGGCTGCGGCATTTGCCAAGGAAGTCGGACCTCGCATACCACACAGGACTTTCCATAGGCTTTATATGGAACGAGTAGTCTCGAGTGTATGGCTGCCTCTTGGCGCTTTATTGACTGCGGACTCTTTTATTTAGTCGAGCTGGTATGTAGTCGGTCTCTGTGCAATGGTCTGTGTTGCACGCAGAATCTTTCTTCTTCCGACTGTAGAGGAGGGATTGTATTTGAAGCAACGAAGCCGAACCGAAATGACTGATGGAGTGTTGAAGGAAGTATCCGAGCACTGGCGTTTCAGAGAGACTTTACAAACACACTCCACGATTCTCGAATAGAAATCACGGATGTGTTTTTGCAGAATTGAAAGGATTCGTTCGCTTTATGGATTACTATTTTGATGGTAATACGTGCAGGATGGGGTAGATTTATACCGTGTGATCAACAATTGGAGAGTGTGCAAACAAATAACTAACAACTTTATTAGAAAATATAAACATTTTTATTTTCACGAAAATAATTTTCATGCAAGTATTTGAACATTGCTATTTTGAAATACGTTAAATATTTGTAGTAATAAACTATTTCTAAATCAAAATTTATTCGAGCTTATATAATAAGTTTGACTCTACAAGAAAACAGTTTAATATTGTTCCTGTTATTAGAGCTTCGGTGACATATTACTTATGTCTCAAGTATGAAATTGCTAAAAGACGTATCCTACTGAATTTTTGGTATTTTCCAAAAACGCGCTTTGTTTTCCCAATTTTATAGGTACCATAAATTTCAACTTTTCTATTTGTTTTCATCTTCACTAGGCCCTTTATAAAATCTGGAAGGGTATTTCCCAATACACGTTATTTACAGCTCGTATCGCTTTGAAGAATTTCTATCTCATTGAATATGTGCTCGGGTCATGTTTCGTGAGCTCTTGTACGATAATCAAAGACATACATATTGATGTTTCATAGAATTGCATTGTGGGTCAGTTGACCAACCGAGAGTGAATATTCACTAAAGCAGGTGTTTCAGTCATCTACAAAAATCGATTTTTATCACTTACAATCACAATGGCGTGCTCTTGTTTACTTTCAAGAAGGAAGTAACTTCGAAAATTATTTCGAGAAAATACGTGTCGTAATTATGTAAGGGTATTACAGAGAGTTTACTAATGTATGGGCCAAACAGTCACTGGTAACATTATTCGCTCATGAAAATTCACTTACCGCTACGTGAATCTAGAATTTTTGTTATCGCTCTAGATTTTGTTGTGTTATTTATGATAATTCTCATATGTCGTGACCGATGGCTGTAGTTTTAAGGTCACAAAAATTGAAACTCATTACAAAATTGTAAGGAACAAAAAATAGTAAGGATTAACTTTCGAAAGTTTATGCACACTATCGTGTGCACCTGGTGTGGAAGGGAGTAAACAAGAGGCGGTAAAGGAGCTTTTACGCATGTGACCTTGACCATGTGCTAAAAGGGGCGCCGCATGGGAAGCAAATCATCGTCCCATCCAAAATAATTCATCGGTCACAAGTACTCACTCCTTATAATAAACCTATCACCTTTCAATTAATGACAAGCAATTGCAAAACAACAGAGTGGACACATTCCCAAGAAAAGGGGGAAACTACTACCTGCATGTTCGCAGTCTTTCTCTTTGTGTAAGTAGAATAACAACAAATTGAAGACGGATACTGTAGTAAAGCGAAACATCGTCCCATTCAACACCATTCTTCATTTACAATTACTCATTCCTTGAGATGAATATACCATCCTTCTGCCAGTGGTAAGCAATTGTTCAAGTTAACAGAGAGATCACATGCCCAAGAAAGGTGATATAATATTTCCACCGGTGACACAAATTATCAAATAAGGATTCCAAATACCAAAACGCACTACATTACGATACCAAAGAATAAAATTTCAATACATTTGGAGGAGTAATATACGAAAGAGCATGTACAGTGTGCATCAGATGTGAAAGAGACAGCAGAGATTTCGAAACTTACGGAAAGTTCTCATCACCGCCACTGACCGCCTCTTCGCAGTCTCCATCTGCGCGCAGGGTCTCGAGACGCCGTGGGAGAGGTGAAACACCATCCCATTCAAAACCATTCATCTTTTACAATTACTCACTCCTACATCATTGACATCGATAATATTTTCGATTGCCGGAATTTTAATATAGATTACAAAGTTGTGAAACCCAATAAGCCAAGAATAAAATCTGAATGAATCTGAAAGTGCATTTATAGAACTGTGTACATCAGGTGTAAAAGACAGTAGAGATTTCGAAACCCAAGGAAAAGTTCTCATCACCGCCACTGATCGCCTCTTCGCAGCGTCTCCGTCTGGGCATAGGGTCTTGAAGCACCGTGGTGGAGGCGAAACGCCATTCCATCCAAAACAATTCATGGTTTACAATTCGCGATGGCTTAAATATTAAAATTACCACTAGCAAAATCCACTAGGAAATGGCGACGACTATATGTTGAAGAATATATATGAAGAATCAATCTGTGAATGTGAATGCACATAAACCGTGTACAGCAGGTGTGAAAGAGACAGCAGAGATTCCGAAACTTAAGAAAACGTTCGCGGCTGACCAACTCTTCGAAGCGTCTCCGTCTGCAAGCACGGTCTTGGGACACCGTGGGAGATGCGATACACTATCCCATCCAAACCATTAATATTTTACAATTACCCACTCCCACATCATTGACGTCGATATTTCTTTAATATTTTCATCAATTGCTTACATTTTAATGTAGATTGCCAAGTAATGAAACCCAATGCGACATGGCGCCAAAGAATAAAATTTGAAGCAATAGTCCGTGAAAGTGCATTTATAGAACCGTGTACATCAGGTGCGAAAGGGACAGCAGAGATTTCGAAACTTAAGAAAACTTCTCGTCGCCGCCACTGGCCGCTTCTTCACAGCGTCTCCGTCTGCGCGCAAGGTCTCGAGGCGCCGTGCGGGAGGCGAAACACCATCCCATCCAAAACCATTCATATTTTACAATTACTCACTCTTACATCATTGTCATCGATAATTCTTACCACCAATTTACTTTTTCCAGCAATTGGTATTTTCACCAATTGCTGAAATTCTAATGTAGATTACAAATAAATGAAAACCCAATACATAGCGCCAAAGAATTAAAATCTGAAGGAATTTAAAAAAGTTTGGTGAAAGTGCATTGTGAAAGTGCATTTATAGAATCATGTACATCATGGTGTGACAAAGACAGTAGAGATTCGGAAACTTAAGAAAACTTCTCGTCGCCGACACTGACCGCCTCTTCGCAGCGTCTCGGTCTGTGCACAGGATCTCGAGGTCGCCGTGGGGGAGGCGAAACACCATCCCATCGAAAAACATTCATATTTTGCAATTACTCACTTCTACATCATTGTCATCGATAATTCTTTTTACCAATTTAATTTTGTAGAAATTGATAGTTTCATCAATTGCTGAAATTTTAATATAGTTTACAAAGTTGTACAATATAAAGCGCCAATACATAGCGCCAAAGAATAAAATCTGAAGGAATTTAAGAAAAGTTCGGTGAAAGTGCATTTATAGAATCATGTACATCAACATGTGACAAAGACAGCAGAGATTTGAAAACTTAAAAAAAGTGCTCGTCATCACCGCCACTGACCGCCTCTCCGCAGCGTCTCCGGCTGCGCGCAGGGTCTGGAGGCGCCGTGGGGGAGGCGTCGCCGGCGAGCGTCGTCGTGGTTTTAAAATCCGCCCCCCGCGCAGCGTCGCGTCGCGTCGCGGCCCGCGAGGGCGGCGTCGCGGCGGCGGCGGGCGTTGATCGTTAGCAGAGCGAAGGGGGCAAGGCCCGCGGGGGCGGGGGCCGGGGGGAAAAACTCCCGCGGACCGCCAGGGCGCGTGATCGATAAGACCGCGAGGGTACGTCGTGGCAGCGCGGCGGCGGCGGGGCGAAGAAAAAGAGAAGAGAAGGGGGGAGGGGAAGGGAGGGGGATGTGCGAGGGGTGGAACGCGGGGGAGGGGCGGGGTGGAGGAGAAATTATAACTTCATTATGAACTCAGAGAAGGGCGTCCGGGATGGTGGATGTGTGAGTGGAGCGGGCTGTGCCGGGTCGCGTTCTCATCCTCTGATTCATCAGTCACCTTTGCATTCCTCACATGCTGCCGATGCCGATCCCTTGGGGCGCGAGGACGGGGATGGCGTGGGGTTCCCAGCGCGCTGCAAGACGCCAGGTTGGTGAACTGCTTCAGAATGAGCGAGAAAATACATAAATGGCGTGGACTTCTGTCGAAAAATTTTTGGACGCCGAATTTTGGTATCTCTTTGGTCCGCAAGATAATTAAACATTAACTGATTGATAACAATCAAAGAAAAATTGACTAGATGATTAATTGAAACATGAAGGAAAAAAATGACCTAAGTGCCATTTATGTTAAATTTACGTTTTACCAGAATAATGATGAATGAATGAAGCCCTAAAACATAAATATGAAATATATATATATATATATATATATATATATATATATATACTTATTTTTCTTAAATGTATGAAAATGTCACGTTTTATTTCAAGCCTTCAATTATTAATAAAAATGATTCATCAGTGATCTTTGCATACCTCACGTTCTGTCGGATGTTAGTCCCTTGGGGAGCGAGGACGGGGACGGCTGTGGGGTCCTGCTCGCTCGAAGACGCCAGTTTGGTGAACTGGCTTCAGAATGAGCGAGAAAATAAATAAATGGCGTGGACTTCTGTCGAAAAATATAGTGGACGCCGTATTTTCTCATCTCTTTGCCCCGCAAGATAATTCAACATTAATTGATTGATAGTAATCAACGAAAAATTCTGAGTAGATGATTAATTGAAACTTGAAAGAAAAAAAGGATGTAACTGCCATTTATGTTAAATTTGCGTATGTTTTTACCAGAATAATGATGAATGAATGAAGCCTTAAAATATAAATAAGAAATATATATACTTATTTTTCTTAAATGTATGAAAATGTCACTTGCATCCTTTTTTTATTTCAAGCCTTCAATTATTAATAAAAATGATTCATCACTCTGATCTTGATTCATCAGTGATCTTTGCATACCTCACGTTCTCCCGGATGCCTGCCCCTTGGGGAGCCAGAGCGGGGATGGATGTGGGGTTCCTGCTCGCTCGAAGACGCCAGTTTGGTGAACTGGCTTGAGAAGCAGTGAGTGATAAATAAATGGATTGTACTTCGGTCTAAAAATACAGTGCAAGCTGCATACTGTCATCTCTATGGGCCACAGATTAATATAACTTTAACTGATTGATAACAATCGACGAAACATTTTAATTCGATGATTAATTATTATCAAAAAATTAATAGATGATTATATGATTATGCAGTTAGTCCAAACACACTCTTACGTCCTGGTTGGACTTACTGCATATGCACTGCGACACCAGTAACAAATTCAATATCCAAATCATTCAAAGATTTCAATCTAAAGTGTCAAGAAACATTGCTGTTTGCCCTGGTACAACGTGATTCACAATGATTTTAAAATCCCAACAGTTAATTAAGAAATAAAAAATTAAAGTTGTAAAAATCTTAAAAAGTAGAATGCTATACCAATACTTAATCCATTAATTTGTTAGATAACAGTTAAGAAATAAGACTTAAAAAAATAAAGCCTCTGTATTTTTCTTGCATAAGTGTTGTTTATACGTGTGTCAACTGTTTTAATGGAGAGATACTAATGAATATATTAAGTAAGTCAACAAATTGTGCGAATGTAACAGGTCGTAAATAAACGCTTAATAATAGAAAAAATTATCAAATGAAAGAAAAAGAAGTCCCATTTTGACAGGCGCAATAATAATATTTCGTATAATAATATAACTCTCGCATTGTTCAAAAAACTTAGTTAAAATTAATGTTGAGTACAATTTTAGTTTTGTTGGCTAAAAAACGCATACTGTTCAAGGGGTTGTTTGCCGAATAATACATTTTGTGGGATTTAACGTCAAATACAATATTTCGTTACTCCTAGACCTATATCTTTGTGTTTTAAAATGTATTATGAGTAACAGAGGATTGGCGGCGTCAACAATAACTTTACACAAGAAATTAACACACTAGTGCCCAGAGTAATTATATGCGCATCGCGCTCGCCTATTCTTGTCGGGTTCGTGCGCGAGAGAGGCCGTTGGAGTTCTCTGGCAACATGTTTTTGCACTATTTAGTGCTAACCAATAGTTAAGTTGCTAAACATTTGCTACTAGAACGTTTTAAAGTGCAAACCGTTGATTATATGCGCATTATTTTCTATAAGAAGAAGCAAAACCATTAGAACTTAGTCAACTTAGAACTGTGTCAACTTCGGTGCGGACCAACCACCGTTTGCTTTACACCATCCTCTCCCTCTGACTTTAAACAACAGTACGATAGCAGCTGTAGCAGCTCAGTACGATTTTAGATGAAATTCGAAACCGATGTAAGTCTTATGTACTAGCCAGGAGTGTAAAATGATTTAGCCATCACGGCTAAATCGACGTCTGGTATTCCGGAATGAAAAAACTTACTTGTATGTCTCTTTTAGAATGTGTACGTGTATTGAATGCACGGAAAAAGTTTAAACTTGTCCATTTCAGCAATTAAACGTGCGCGAATTAAAACCGGGATACTAATACCATTTATGTCCCGCTAGGCACCGATAAAATAGCTCCCTGGAAGGTTTTAGGGATCAATGTAATGTCAAACGCAATGTTAGAATACTCACGAGCAATAAAAGGATCCGGAAGTCCCAAATATCGAGCAAATATTCTAAAAAACTTATGTTATAAAGACTCCAATTCAGATAATTGAGTCGCAAACAGAGATCAAGCAATCGATGAGTACGTACGTCAGTATTGGTCTCATAAGCATTTTATAAATTGACTTCAAAACTTTTCCATATTTCAATTCGTGCCTATCACAAATCCCAAGATATAATCTGGTCTGATTTGAATTACTCTAAAATCAAATTATCGTATTTTCGAACCATATTTAATCTTTATCTAGAGGTTGTTCGTTACCTCATTAAATTCTTTCATGTTATTCTACTTACAATAATTGCTCGTAAAACGTACATGTACATCTTTATTGTTTCAATTATTTTAGGGTTGTAAATGATGCATTTTGAAAATCCTCGAATGAAGTCGAAAACAATTTTATTTAAATGCTCCGTCCTCCGTCTTAATGTTCGCTTGAGCCTTGGAGGGTTTGCCAACGTCTGCGTTATCACGACAGGGCCGCACCTAGCGCGACGGCCAATTTCCAGTCTCCTTGGCTTGATTGGCAATGCGTGTCAGCGACCTCGTTGCGTCCGCACTTCACCGATTTGCAACATTTTTCCTTGAGTTCCCTTGAGGTCACCTCTCCTGAGAAGTCCCGCAGGGGGCGGATTTTAATGAAATATCATTTTCTTTTCTTTTCACTTTAGAACAATGCCTTTTGGTATAGAAATTCATTTTATGTGATGACGAAACGAAATGACCCATTTTTTTTGTTGTAGTTTTTTTTTTTGCGTTATTCGTCGATTTCCTCCAATAAGTTATTTTTTACCCTTTACGTAATTTTTTATGCATTTCCAGTGGTTTAATCGATTTTAATATCATTTTAATTGTACTTGCTTCAAACAATATTTACGAGATGCAACAAATCTTCCCCACATATTCCCTGAGTAGCCTATTCGATTTCTTCGCTCATGTAATGTCAACCGTTGTGAGTGCTATGTGATCTAAGGTTCCTGTGATGTCTGTCAGCGCCATTGTCGGTTCGGTCAATGTCGCGATAAATAAAGGCAGATATTTTCTTTTAAAGAACGGTCCAAACAAAAAGTTTGCAAGCTGAGTTCACTTACACTAAAGGAAGAAGCGTCAATTACTTCAATAACATATCCAACAGCTTGAGATGATCATCTGAAGTAGTTTTCCTAAATTTGTTATGTCATTTTTCTTTGTTTTTAGGGCATTTTGAAAACATTTTAAGGGCATTTTTGGCAATGTTTTATGTCATCAAAATCCATCCCCTAGTCGTTTGTATCTTAGATTATCTACAGTCATTCTCTGATTCCAACGTTACCATAACCTAACAGTTTAATTACAGATAACAGTTTTACTTTACACGAAGTGCTTATTAAATATCGCCATAATGAGAAATAATGATACAACATATTGAGTGCAGGATTTCGCGGAAGTGGCATAATATTTCAAAACTCCGTCAATCGTGTTTTTTTAAAAGCACTCATGATATACATGAATGCTGCAAGGCACGTCGAAAGTTAAAAAGTTTGAAAAACTGCAACAAATAATTAAAATAATAATAATAATAATACAATAATTTTACTATTGTTATAAACAAACTGCCTTTAGTTTTTCCCTTCATAGCAGTTGATATATTTGCGTATGTTTTATTGGAAATGCTGTACTCTTTTCTGGTTTCAATAGTGTTTTCAGCATAAATTTTATACTGAATCAAACGTTTTATTTAAATTAATGAAGACTATGTGAAATGCTTTAAGATGAATTTTTGTGAGTGTTTTTTTTTTCGTGTTTTAGTCAAAATTTGTGAATTTTCACAAATTGAGCTGGAAACTAAATCTTGCATGTCCAGCCTGTTGCTGATCAGGGGTGTTTTTAATAAAAACTTCGAATTCAATTACTGTGTTCTACTTTTCCCATTATTGTGGTCATTTTGCGATCTTTTTTAATGCTGATATTATTTTGTATACCTTGTTTCTTTTATACACCATGAGATAACTACCATTGTTAACTGTGTCAATAACCCAATTGATGTTCACTAAAACTGTTACTTCGGATTATATATTCATTTGAGTGATTTTTATGTCACTATCCAGTTCGTTCTGCTGGCAATCTTATTTTCCCACACTATTTCTTCAGTGCACTTCGTCTCCAATAGTCAACGCTATAAAATATAAGAGTAATAAATACTTAATGGCACTAGAAAGGTATCAGTGGTATCCAGGACTTGATTAGAATATCTAAGGAAATAAATCTGCAAAAAAATATTAACCCAGCGGCGGATAGGTGCAAAAATTTAACACAAACGGCTGGGTCTGAGAGACTCAGTTAAAAAACAAGAATTACATAGAAAATATTTTGTGTATATCATCGTTAGAGGACTTCATTGTGTTACTTGGATATAAAAGAAAACATTTTTGTTAATATATTAGAAAATGCTTAACAAAAAGTATTTGATTAATTTAAGGAGCACAATGAAGCCTCACTAAAACCATCCTCGTCATCCCACTGGAAATTTGACTCATTTCTAATATTACTGTTCAATTTGACTTTAGTCATATGTAATACTACACAAAAATAACATAATTATATATATTGCAATAATAAATAATTCTAAACGTACAAAACGTACGTACTCAATTACAGTTACATGAACGGATGGGTTGGGTCTGAGAGACCCAAGCAGGAAAAAAATTACGCATATAATCATGTGTACAACCTCATAAGGGAATAACAATCGCACTTAACATTTCATTTGCAAACCAAAGAAAGGTAGAGAGACGATCAGCCTTCTGGTATTATCTGTACATGATTGGCTGAAGTTTTTGTAACGTTGTGGTCTCACAGACCCAACCCATAAGTTGCCGGGTTAATAAACAATTAAATATATATGTGTATAGCGAAAAAAATGTGAGTGAAAAATCTTTCGGAGTGCAAGAAATGGTGTTCCGCAAGGAGGATCTGATGGGCTGAAAAACGCCTGTGGGGACACGTGCAGCCAGCACAACAACGGCTCTCAGACAAAGGCGAGACGCACGGAGGCGGCGGAGGTGCTGTCAGCGGCCGAGACAAAAGAAGGCTCGCACGCGCGAGGTAAGAAGACAGCACGACTCCACCCCCGCCCCGCCCTGCCACGCCCTGGCCCGTCCTTCACACCCCCTCCCCTCCCCTCTCCACCGCTCCCGGATTCACTCCTGCCAGCCCTTCCCTGCCCCTCCCTGCCTTGTCCGTGTCAGCCCTTTTCCCGTACTCTTTCGACCTTTGAACATACTTCCACGTCACCTGTTCGTTATTGCTTCTCGTGAGCTTAGCAGGTTGACGTACAGTAGTGCTAAAAACCGCATCACCTCGCTCACAGTTGTAATATGCAATATAATCCTGAAAATGTATTCACATGGTTTACAAAAATCGCTATCAGAAGGTAATGGTATCAGAAACAACATATAATCTACATAAAATATATATAATTATCAATTTTTCAGAGAATATTGTATTAGAAAAACACAGAAAGACCATTTTCTTTAGGTGGTGCAGTTTCTTTGAGCACTACTGTACCTCCATTACAGAAAATGCGAATACCTACTTTATTTTTCGTTCAGCTAAAATCTGAATCATCCAACTCAAACTTATTATTGAATATCAAATAGAGAGTGCTCTATGTGTATCGTTACGTCCGTAACTAGAGTCTATCATTGTCTCTGTCATGTAGCGAAATTAGTTTGTGCACATTTTCACATCAATCTGGTCAGTACATAGATCATGTTCACTCTTCAACAACTAAATGACCATGAGATCCTTACAATTATACTATTTTTTTCTTAAAAGTATTGTTAATTATGATATGATAATGATCCCAAACCAAACGATTACATAATTATTCTTAAATATGTGAAAATTATAAAGTGACAGTATCGTGAAACAAACATGAATAGAAGATAAAGCCCCATTATTAGTTTCACCCTCATACCAGTACCAATCATTGTGAAGCAGTACCACCTCCCTCCCGATATAGAAGAGTAACTCCAAGAAGGGACAAGCTTGACAGTTTGGGAAACCAATGGGCATAACGCGTAACGCCCGGCGATAGCATTGCAAGAGATAGTGATGAACCCATTTACAAGTGAGTCAACTCTGTTCGAACCTCTTGACAAATTCAGTGCATCGACATAGCCTGTAGTTATGTTGCCAGGTGTATATATCAAGGCAGTCCGCAGAACTTTCCTTTCTTACAGTAATATCTCTATAAAAAGAAACCAATAACAGAAATTCTTATCGGACATATTCAGATTCAACGACGGATATATAGTATTTCGTTTCTTTGCATTAATTCCACACACGAAATTCACAGAGAGCCACCACAGCGCTCGCGTTTTTCCTGCCATTTTTGACATGACCCTCGCCCCACGATTTCTGGTTTCACCTCCCACCACTCCGTCCTTATCCGTCGCGCCGCCCGCCCCCTCCGAGCTACTCCCACCCCCGCCACCCGCGAGTGCCGAAATTAAAAAACCGCCGTCGAAATGCGCGAGCGGCGCCGAGCGAGCGAGCGGGGCGGGCGCTTAAGGCGGCGAATTCTCTTCACGGGCTGGCGTACCTGCTTGCGCGAGTTCACGGGGCTCAGCTCACGATTCCCCCTCCAACGCTACCGCCTCCCTACCACACCCCGCCGCACCCCGCCGCACCCCGCTTCACCCCGCGTCATGCCGCCTAACCCCGCCTCACGCCGCCTAACCCCGCCTCACGCCGCCTCACGCCGCCTCACGCCGCCTCACGCCGCCTCACGCCGCCTCACGCCGCCTCACCGCGCCTCACCGCCGCTCAACCGCGCCTCACCCCGCCTCACCCCGCCTCACCCCGCCGCACCCCGCCGCACCCCGTTTCACCGCGCCTCACCCCGCCTCACGCCGCCGCACCCCGCCGCACCCCGCCTCACCCCGCCTCACCCCGCCGCACCCCGCCGCACCCCGCCGCACCCCGCCGCACCCCGCCGCACCCCGCCGCACCCCGCCGCACCCCGCCTCACCCCGCCGCACCCCGCCGCACCCCGCCGCACCCCCGCCGCACCCCGCCGCACCCCGCCGCACCCCGCCGCACCCCGCCGCACCCCGCCGCACCCCGCCGCACCCCGTTTCACCCCGCCTCATGTCGCCTCACGCCGCCTCACCTCGCCTCACCCCGCGTTACCCCGCCGCACCACGCCTCACCTCGCCTCACCATGCCACACCCTGTCTCGCCCCGCCTCATCCCGCCTCACTATGCCGCACCCTCTCTCGCCCCGCCTCGCTTCACCTCATCTCGCCTCACCATGCCGCACCCCGCCTTCGTGACACCGTGTCTGTTCCCGCTCACACTCCTGCCTCTTCCTCAGCCCCCGATTCCGCCGTCCCATCAGCCACATCTCCACTCAGCTTCGCCCACTCTACTTCGTTTTCCCATCCGCGTCCCCCTGTCCCAACTTCTAGCCTGTCTCATCAGAGCCTCAACCCATTCAGCCCCCTCCTCATCATAATGTCCCCGCTTTAGGCCCTGCCTCGTCCACCTCGCTCCTGCCCATTTCCCGCCTCGCCCCCACCTCGCCCCCACCTCGCCCCCGCCTCTCCCCCTCCTCGTCCCCTCCTCTCCCCCTCCTCGCCCCTCCTCGCCCCTCCTCGCCCCCGCCTCGCCCCCGCCTCGCCCCCGCCTCGCCCCCGCCTCGCCCCCGCCTCGCCCCTGCCTCGCCCCGCCTCGCCCTGCCCTGTCCCTCCTCTCCACCACTTCGTCCCCACCACGCCTTCACTTTGTACCCGATTCATCCCCGCCTCGCCCCTCCTCATTTTCACTTTTCTGTCGCTTTGCCCTCTTCTCTTCCCTGCCCTGTTCCTGCCTCATCCCCACTTCATGCACACCTCATCCCTCCTTGCCAGGCCCTCGGCTCGTCTCACCTCGCCCCGCCCCAACGGGCTGTCCTCGGCCGCCAACTCCGCCCTCCACCTCCAAGCCTGCCATTTCAACCCCTAACTCCGCCTGGGACCACGCCTCCGGCCTGCCTCCACCCCATTTCCCAGTTCCACCCACGTCTCCATGACCATTTTTCTGATTATAAAGACCATTATAAAGACCATCACCAACACCACCACCACCTCCAGCACCACTACCAACACCAGCTCCTCCTTCACCACCACCAGCACCTCTTTCACTGTCACTACCACCATCACCTCTTTCACCGTCACCACCAGCACCATCCCCATCGCCATTACCAACATCACCATCACCACCACCTCCTTCATTATCACCATCACCACCACCACCACCGTGTCCCTCTAACCCCCAACACCCTCACCAACACTTCCACTCCACTCCACCGCTGTCGTCACGGACACCGCTACCACCCCGTACTACAAACTCCGCCACCGTCACATTGCCATCGCTACAACCACCAGCATTTCCACCCCACCCCCACCAACTTTTCCCACCCCCACCCCCGCCACCACCACAGCTCTCAACCGCGTCGCAACCGGTCCTCAACGTTTCTCTGAATGTGTTTTTCGGCGAAGTTTTTTCTTCCACAGAAATTTCGCCGTTTGCTAGCGGTGCCAAACGTTGTAATTAGTAGAGACGCAAAGCTGAGGTCTCGCGGCCTGGGAATTTCACCGCTGGAAGCTGTGCACCTAGAAGAGCACAGAATCGCGCTGCATTTCGTTAGTGGATGTATAATGTTGCTTCAGAGAAGGTCGTTGACCTCTTGGATATGGTCAGAGAGAGAGGAAATTAATTGCGATGAATTCAGTAAAAGCTTTTCCTTCATGTTTCAGCCTTTTAAAAAATTTGGACACATTCGTTTTAGAGTTTTGATTATTGTTATATTTTGAAACACAAAGTTTGTTTCATTGGCATTTTCTTTCTTTGTTTTTTTCAGATGTCATTGTGAATAATGTGGCGGTAATAAAGGATAGCTACCGTAAGATAGTTTTTGTAATGGAACTATGGTTTTTGTTTCAAATCGTTGTGTACTTTTTGATTCAGTCGATTTCGATTCAGCAGGCCGGTTGTCAGGTTAATTTTCAGCTTGTAGTGCTTGGGTATCAGGAACTTTGCAATTGGTTCCTTTCTGTGAAAGATCTCTGGTAATAGATATGTTGCGATGCTTTTTTGAATGAATATTTTCCATCAAAGGAAAACAGTAAATATCCAGAGATCTTAAAAGTATCAATTTTTACATTATTACTGCCCAAATGGATGTAGTGGTATTATTTTATACATTGTGATATATCGGTAATTCTGGTAGTTTATAATAATGGCTTATTATTATATAACAGGAATGAAATGAATGGCTAAACTATATCAATATTGATAGGGCTAATCGTTGATAATTTTGGTGAAAAAATTTAATATTCCACCCAACACCTGGCAATCAATAAGTGGCGTATGAAGGCTGGAATAATCGTAAACGCTTCTTCGTTATTCTTGTATGACTAACAAAATTCCCTCGCAATAACCCTGGTTGAAGGTATAACAAATGAAATCACTATTAGGGGGGTAACAAGACCAAAGTGGCCCTTCACACTTTTCAGATACAAAGTTGCTCGGACAATCAACTAAAGAGCCTCACGGCAGAACGTTGCACTGTCTGTGAATGTAAAATAAAATTAATAAAAAAACATTATTGTATGATTATTGCACATTCATCAAACAAAACGTTTCGTGTAGACGGCCAATTGCACGTTTTGCTTGACTTGATTGAAGTTTGACAAACTCCCAAATTGCTTGATGGACTTTAATGCATAAACGAGTAGACAATCAGTACTAAAAGTCAATGGTGACTCTTGCCGGCTCTGGGTGTTGGCTCTACAACAAAACAGGCTATTTATATATTTAGATAGATACTACATGTAATACTATGAATATTTACTATTTTAATTCATATTTATTTACAAATTACATATAATAATAATTACTCTCAGTAATAGTCGCATCGCAATGGTCCTTGCTTTAACAGCAAATTATGAGTAGATACGAGAGAATTATCCACTCGTGTACTACAAGCTTGGTGATGTACACCACGTTGCTACCTATGAGCCATAGTACTAGAACGTAGGCGATGACAAGTCATGGGGTTCAAGCGAAGGGAGATGGGGTTTTATGGGGTGAATTTCTCAGTGATGTTACTCAACCAATTAGAGCGAAAATGCCCCGATATCTCCTTCCCCTTCCCCTTGCTGGGGGCGCCTGAGGTAACAAAGTAGTTCGTAAATCTCGCCACAGAGCGCACTGATGGCAATGAAATACTTCACGCCGTCAGGTGCCATTCATTTTGCGTTGAAGTTGACAGAACTGGTAGTAGTGAGGCCGATTTTTACTTTTACTAATTTATGAACTTCGTCCACGATACGAGTACAAAGGAAGAGAGAATATCATTCATTTAATATACTCATAATTAAATAGCATTCAAATGTCAATCCCCATTTAAGGATGGCCTTTTGGCGTTGACCTTAAGTTGTTTTGTAAAACACCGTACTTTGTAATTCTAGAAAGACAAAACCAGCGTATGTAGCTCAGAGTATCAACTATTGTCATTGCAGTGCCTCTGACCGGGAGGTGCTAGGGTTCGAGACCGGACAATGCCAGGACTTTCGACACTGGCCCTACAGCTAGTTCGCGTTCAGCCGATGTTTTGAGGAGTGGCAGATGGCTTTGATTGGTAGCTTTTCATGTTTCTTCGTTCAACACCAGGCGAATTCCCGAGCAGTACCCTAACAAATGGGCTACGGACCGCGCGCGATATTTTCTTCCTCTTCTTGTCTTCTCCTCACCTCTTACTCACACACACGTGCACACATATAGATATACACACACACACACGTACACACATATAGACACACACACACACACACGTACATCGGGAGACCAGCAAGGAGCTTAGTGCTTGTCCCGGCTGTGGCGGTGCCTGCTAGTGAGAGCTGCTTAGGGAAATCCCCGCTAGCCGGCTTGTAGGTCGGCCCCGGATCTCGGCATACGGTGGGGAAGATCACAGCCTCCTACCGACGAAAACATGCACTACACGTTAAGATTAATGACCGTATCCGTTGACGGGTACGGAAGTACCAAATAATCAAACAGTCGAAAGACAAACTCGTCGAACGAGAAGGAACACTTTTAAAATATTATATGTAGGGCTGTGATTTACATGCAATAAAGACAGTGAAATCTGCACATATATATGTAAATATATTTTTTAAAATGTTCAATTAAAAAGGAAAACATGCGAAATAGTGTAATGTGGAAAATAAGTTAACAGCAAAAAACGATACAGCAATCATATAAATTGTTACAAGCGACAAAGAATAAGTCAAGGGCTTAATTTTTGAAGACACTCATTTCTTAGGAAAATAATGGGAGATGCAGATAATGTGCTATATTTCACCACCACCACCACCACTACAACAACAACAACAACACCAACGACAAAAAGAGGGGTATCCGAACAAAAATATTACTTTCTCTCAATTATAGTAAAATCTAGGACACAAAAATCAAATAACTAATAACTTAAAAATCTTGATTTTAATGCGTTTCGGCGGATACACATTTCATTTCAACTGATACTGCCGATGACAGTTTTAGCGTGCTTCTCGAGCGACTTCGTACGTATCAGGTGAGCGGTAATGCTGATCCGTGGCTAGGGCAATGCAAACAAATCCTCGGAAGCCCATTGCTTCAGAGCAGGTGATATGTTGTACCATTTCACGTGGCAAGAGAACTGTCAGTGCCGCTTACACGCTGACGGAACTGTAACTGTTGGTCTGCTCTTTACGGATGAGGGGTGAATATGCAACAAAAATATGCAAATATGGCCCAAATATGCAAAAATATGCAATTATGGTGATATATATATATATATATATATATATATATATATATATATATATATGTATGAAAATATGTGAAATAACAATAGCTTAAATTGATTCTAAATGCATTCATGACCAATTATGGATAAATAATTGTATTTTAATATTTAATGATGGACCACCTTATGATATAGATTCTAAATGCATCAAAACGTATACGATTTGTTGAAACGGGATGTTTTAGTTCACAGAATGATTATACAAATGCATATAAATCACTGCCCTAATATAAGCTTTTGCAATGCCCTTCGTCGGCCTTGTCGTCGTTAACCACAGAGCGGACCTGAAGGAAAGTGTCGGTGCCTGGTGTGTAGAGCGCTGGCCGCGCGCCGTGTGTGTGTTTGGTGTGAACAAGGCGCACAGCGCGGCGGCGCCTTCCGCGAGCCACGAGGGGTGGGAGGGGCGCCGAGGGGAGGGAGACTGGTGGGGGGGCAGGTGGTGCCTGGCACGTGGAGGGCCACGTGTTCGATTACGCCCTCGCCGCGGGGTGCCACCCACGTTGCTTGCCGTTTGTCTGCTTTTCATTCTCGTATATCCGGCGTTGTTGCTGTTAGGCTCCGTTTTCTTCTTCTTCTTCCTTCTCCTCCTCCTTCTCCTCCCCCCTTCCTTCTCCTCCTCCTTCTCCTCCTCCCCCTCTTCCTCCAACTCTCTTCCTCCTCCTTCTCCTCCTCCAATCTTCTTCTCCTCCTCCTTATTCTCGTCCTCTTTCTGCTCCTCCTTCTCCATCTTCTTCTTCTCCTCCTCCTTCTCTTCCTCGTTCTCTTAAAGTCGAGGTTGTCAAACCTGTAACTTATGGGTTACTAGAAGCCTTATAAGAGGGACGTTGAACAATTTCCATGGGATGATTGCAAGGGAACATTAACAACTTATGTGAACAATTGGTATTATCCGCACACGTTTTTCTTCATCGCTCGCTTCACTAGTGCGAGGAGAAGTGGGGAGTTTGGTTATTTTGACAAAAATAATATTGTCTCAAATTTGTAGTTAGTTTTTTCGATGCAAAATAGTTTCTATTGCATGCGAAACAAACATTTCTGATCATTAGATTTTTGTCTAAAATCGCGCATTACTATAATTTATTCTTAATTAACTAATGATGGCAAAGGAGTGGGGGTTACGTAATCCGGAGCTCAAGAAAACGTGCGTGTATAATACCTTCTTACACGTGCTTGTAGTTGTGTACCACGCAAGTATAAAGTAATTCCTTCAATAAATTGGAAAATTGTCTCCAAAATGTAATGTAAATGTAATGTAATGTAAAATGTAAATAATTGGTTAAAAATCCGTCCTTTAAGTAAATTTCTTTTTGGGGTTACGTTGATTCGTGAATGGGAGCCACAATCTTAAAACGAGATTTCTCAGCCACTATCCACTGTTTAGTTGAAAGTCTACAATTGTAACTTTGAATACCTGCAGCTAATAGGTTTTGTAGCATCCAATAGATGCCTTGATCGGACAAAGCCAGTGGATGAGGATTGTAGAATCTGGTTATTTCCCTGGTTTCACCGCATCATTTCTATTCTGACTTCCCCTTTTGTATTACTTTCTCTACTCTGAGGGCCGAATTTTCATTCCCTTTTGGTCCTTTTGCCTTAACCAGGTATGAATGCTCGTATGTTTTAGATTTTTTCCATTAAAATATCGATAAAATTATTAATTATTAGTGGTTTATACTTGGATAATCCCAAGAAATTTATTATTAATAGTAAGTTAATAAATTTGTCAGTACCTGTATTAAATTGCATTGTTTTGTTGTATGTAATGAATGAATATATCAAAACTTTGAAAATTTAATACGACCGAACAAGAAATAACAAACACTAAAAATAAATGCAATACATTTTAATACAATTGAAAAAGACATCTCCAGAAGAAAAATAAATATTGCTTTTAAAACACTAAGAAAAATCAAAGTCACACACTCACGTACAGTGTAGAAGCGACGAGTGGCAGCGTCTCGCATAAAGACGCAGTTAGAGAAGTGACGCGACATGAAATCGAGAGCATTAGAGGGCGCAGGGGAGCCTGACGATCGGTTGCAAGGGAAGGAGACAGCAACCGATGATAAATGGCGATCTCCCTCCCCCTGCTATTCATGGAGGTGCTTTCCCGTATCCCCCCCGCCCCCCCCACTTGAGATGCTCTTCTCACAACGCCAGTCACTTCCGGTGGAGCATCAATGCAGTCGCCACCCACGTCTCCAAGAGGCAGACTGGAAATTGTGAAATACCCTGAGAATTAGGGGTTCTCAATCTCTTATGGGTCGCCCACTCTTAAGGGGTACGCGGTAGGCTTGTGGGGGGGATACGTGAATCTTGAGCAAGGGAGAAAATTAACCATTAAAGAAAAATTGAATTCTTTGGATTATAAGATATTCTAATATTAAAAAACCACGGCAAATACGTTATTATTATTATTATTATTATTATTATTATTATTATTATTATTATTATTTTCCCATTACATCACGACTAAAGATGTTATGAGTCGGCTGAATATAAGATCTACTCCAGGTTGCAACCAGCTACCTAAGGAGCAGATCCGGTGACTATCAGTGCCTCTACAATACTTTACGCAAAATGTGGCCTGTTCCAAATAAAGCAATTTCTTGCACTTCCCAGTCTTTTGAATTACCAGGGAGTTTAGACAAGTTCTTACTCAAATTTTGCGGAACAAATCCCAAAGCTCCGATAACTATCGGGACGACCTGTGCTTTAACGCCCCACATTCGGCTGATCTCGATTTCCAAACTCTTGTATTTAAGACGTTTCTCTGCCTCCTTGGTAACGACGTTCTGATCGCAAGGTACAGCAACATCGACAAGTAAACACGATTTGTTCTCCAAATCCCGGATGACTATATCCGGTTTGTTTGCTGCTATCGTGCGATCAGTTTGAATCTGTTGGTCGTATAATATCGTACACAATCCAACAGACGTCACCGGTTTCGGTGAGTGTTCGTACCACTTGGAGCATGTGTTCGGAACTTCGAGGGAGGTACAGATCTGCCAGTGGAGGTAGCTACACACCCTGTCGTGTCTTTTCAAGTATTCGGTCTTTGCTAGGATTGGACAAGCTGAGACAATATGATCAATGGTTTCTACGTGTTCCTGACAAATGCGGCATTTATCATCTTTTATTATATTATTATTATTATTATTATTATTATTATTATTATTATTATTATTATTATCTCTGTGATTTTAAAAGACACTTGTCAAAATTCAGTCACATAAAATACAAGTGACAAATTGGAAACGAATAGATACATCAATTGGTCCCATTTCCTCATGCATTTCCGTGGAAACTGCATTGCAATAATTTCAGCCGTTCAAAAATGGCAGGAGATGTTAAAGTTATATACCTCACCCTGTGTATATATCAATATATGCATACATACATACATACATACATACATACATACATACATACATACATACATAATACACATATGCATCTGACGTGTGGGTACGTATAGATGTATTCAAAGTATGTTATTTTAGAAATAAAATTGACCGTTTTGAAAAGTCGGCCATTTTGAAATTTGTTATTTTGTTTGAGAGATCGGAAATCCATTTATTTAATTGGAACCAATTTCATCATTTTTTTAACTTAAATTAAAAACGAACTTTCTTACCTTTCGTCTCTATCAAAACGGGTGACAAACCGCCATTTTGAATTTAAAAACTTAAAAATTTGCTAAAAACGTGGAATAGTGAATTCAAAAACAAAAAATACTAAAAATTATCTGATATATTCTGAATTATTGGCAAAATAATGTGAGGAAGGGTATATTCTGCCCACACCTGCCAGAATAGAATTAAAACTGAAAGATCCCAAACACTCTCGGTATAACTCAGGTTTATTTGAAGTGTGTAAGAAAATCGTTTAAAATTATGTAAATGAATGGAAGCTGAGCGTGTGTGATCGCCTTGTGTGTTCGACTGCTATTCCACGAGTGAAAATAATGACTAAGCTTAATAAACTACTTGATAACGAAAGTTCAAGAGTCCCCCGCGAGTAATACAAGTCACGCAAATTCGTTCGGGTAAACTTTCACGTATTCTCAGCGTAAATGCACTAAAAATAACATTAGTAACCACTATAAGACCACTACTATTCTGGTAATGGCTGTAGATATCAATGCAGAAGTATTGTTTTCCTTATTTTTCCTCTTCTCCAAAATTATTTTTATTATTATTATTATTATTAATATTATTATCTTCAAGTATTGCTCTACGTAATACGATCAAAAACATTTTTTGCTCTTTTCGTCTTTTGGTAAAACTTCATTCTTCTTTTATAATAAAGTAAAACATATATCAATTACGTCCCGAATGTCTGTTCGTTAGTGGTCCAAGTTTAGATGGTTTCTGAGCTAACTTATCATTCAGTTGTTGTTTCTGTGACTGGAAAATGTGTGCTCAGTATTTTTTTTCGACTCTGTTGGCCTGTTGACATTAAACATATTTTACTGTCTTGTTAATGAAATGTTTTTTTTTCAATGTATATACAAGTCAGAAATGTATCACTTATATTTTTCTGAAATCTATTACCCATTAAAGTGGCGTTTCTGTTTGTTTGTTTTTTAAATCTTGCTCTCTCGTATATAATTTTCTTCCGATTGACCCATGTTCTAGTTCCGTTTTGACTTTGTTCTCATGAACTCACTCTGCGTAAAATACGTAATTGAGGACGTGTAATTCGTAGGTTCTTCTTCCCTTTTTGAGACAGTAGACCATCCAGGGACGTTACCGGATAATAACAGCATGTTCATAAACACGGTGCAGTAAGATGTGCAGATTAAATAATACGTACTACACCCAGAAGTACAGAGCGTTGTCGTTCTACTAAAGCAGTTCTGCCACTTCTTGCAAATTTCCTGGGAAGCTCTGGGGTTGTTACTCCGCAGCTTATCTGCGGACTCTGGCAGAACAAATGATAGCGCGCAAAGTTCAAGCTTCGACAACCTGCTCGAGATAAAGGCGGGGAAGCCCCTAAAATATTTCGTATCCGGGGGCGCCGCGTAAAACCCGAAAGGTGAGATCCTTTAAGAATAAGAACACATTTGAATACGAAGTATTTTAAGTGGCTCTTATGTGGTTCTCGTTATATAATGTCCGTTTCAAGGCCATTTAATTCAATAATGCGGAAATAATCATGAGAGATTAATTAGGTCCTATGAAAAAGCTGCTGCTACTTTTCTTAACGTTTTGTGAGTATACTTTTCTATCTTCTTTAAGCTTTGAATATCCATAACCATTTACCGCGTGTTTTCGTTCATTTCAAGTGAAAATCATCATCGTATACCTAAAATTAGTACATAGCAATAAGAAAAGCTTTTGGTATTTCGTTCTCAGAAGGGCAGATCCTCATAAAAATGTATATTTTTCAATTTCATCGCAGTCGGTGTGTCACCAGAAACTTGTGCGTATTTCCAAGACTCGAAGCACTGTTGTGAACTAGAGAAGTCATTTGCGTTATTTAGTGAGTACAGTCGACTTCTGACGGCCAACTGGAGTGTTCCACGTAGTTGCAGGAAGGCGCTTAATGTGCATCTCAATTCCTATATTTGTGTTTTTTGTCGTTATATCAGGAAAAGTAGATTTTTCTTCATCAATATTTGGAAATATCTTCACCTTTCGACTCGTATTAAGCACAACCATTTGGAAGCTACAGCAGAAGAGAAATCATCAAGAACCTTCTGTGCAGTAACGAAGAATTTGAAGAAGTGCAGTCACGAAACAAAATGATGTAAAGAACATTTGTTTATCTAACTGAGAAGACAGAGTTGTTGTTTTTTTCATTTGAAATGACTCACTCTGAATTATTGAAACATTGAGAATACCATGTCTTCAGTTCTCTTCAGAAAACTCTAAATGACGACGACCCCTTGCAAACAATAATGAGGTCCGGGCCGCCGTTTAGGAAAGATCCCACCGCTAATTGCAGAGGTTTTTCACCTAGGATACTCTTCCCTTTGAAGTACGCTGTGGCGACTGTATGAATCTGCAAGGCAATTATGTGTAGCATTTACTTTCCACTCTTTGTTTTGTAGACTTGGCCCTCTGGTACTCGTAAACCATTTCTCACAACAACATTAATCTCACTTTCATTTGGGCACCTCATTGCAAGTCGGGACTTTTTAAACGAGAGTTACCACACGTGTTTCTTTAAAATTGATTTTGGAACGTCTGTGAGTGGTTAAGGAACACGGACGAGAATCAATGGGAGAGTGTTTAGTTAATTAAGTCAGATTCATAAGTTTCCAGGTTCCAGTGTATGTATGTTTCTAGACTAACCACTGCTTGCTTTTAGGGTGATGAAAGTGTAAAACCCTGTTGTTCATAGTAGATAGCTCCAATATCGGTTCTTAAACTTTGCATAAAAAGCCTGACCAGCCGATCCGGTGGCCAAGTTTGCTAAGCCAGTAGTGGTGTAGCGATCTCAGACCGAAGGATCACGGATTCGAGTCCCGCCGTGGGCATGCCTGTATATGTGTTCGTCCTTTCACCCCTTATCATCACCACATCGTTTCTTCTACCTCACAGTTACCATAACGTTAAATCCTATAGTGGTCGATAATAATCTAGATGTTGATGCGACCTTAAATAACAAAACAAAGCCTGAAGAACAATTTATAAAACTTAGATAAACTGGAACCTAGAAACTGAGGTATTTGGTTCAGGCCAAAATAATCTTCAACCCCCTCCATATGGTAATCATTGCTCTCAAGAAATGGCAGAAAATATATGAGTTGGGTGGAAGAATTTGTTGATTCCGGTCGCGTCAAAAACTTAGGTAATTAGTCTCGCAAATGTAGAGAATGTGCTTTTTGTCGGGAGGTGGCGATGTTTCCTTCCCACTGGAACGTGAGATCCTTCACCTACCTAAACGTCGGCTTGATGGGTTTTATCTATGTACAGTAGTGCTCAAAAAATCGCATCACGTCCCTCACAGTTGTAATCTGCAATATTATCCTGGAAATACACCAATTGGTTTTCAAAAATCGAGTGAGTTATGAAGGTAATGGTATCAGAAACATTATATAATCTATATAAAATACATGAATATCAGTTTTTGAGAGCATATTGTATTAGGAAAATACGGGATTCCCATTTTCATTAGGTGATGCGGTTTCTTTGAGCACTACTACCGTAGGTATCTTCTCAAGGGTCACGACCCGGTCAGAGCAAGCTCTAAGTTCCCGACTGGCCACTCCACATGAGTGGTAGTGTCGTGCGTGAAAGTGTGTGTATAAAAGGTGAGGATAAGACAAGGAAGAGGACGGAAAGATCGCGCGCGGTCAGTGTCCCGTTTGTTAGAGCACTGCTCCGGCAATCGCCTGGCGTTGAACGGACAAACAGCGGGGAACTACCGATCAGAGCAGACGGCCGCCAGAATTCTCCTTCTGACAGCGAAAGAACTTGACCCAACTATCTAAACTGTGATTTTTCTAACTTTGCCCCTCTAGGCCCGTATTCAGGATGGAATACGTCACGCTATTTTTCTCAGTCGTGCCGCCAGATATCGCATGATCGCGACCGTACCAAGCAGTGCTTGTGATCATGCGACTTCTACCGGCATGAAGGAAAAAGACGCGAAATCCCGAGTGATATTCCATCGTGGCCATAGGAGCTTGAAGGACAGATAAAAAAATCGCACTATAGCTAGAGTCGCACCACCGCTGTGATGCCGCTGAACTGTTGTTGGCTGGAGAGGCCGACCGTACGAAGCAGTGCTTGTGACTTCATGCCGACTTCTACCGGCATGAAGGAAAAAGACGCGAAATGCCGTGTGATATTCCATCGTGGCCATAGGATCTTGAAGGACAGAGTTAAAAAAATCGCACTATAGCTAGAGTCACGCCACCGCTGTAATGCCGCTGAACTGTTGTCGCCGGTTGTTGGCTGGAGATGCGTTCGGAGCGTCGCCCTGCCCGCAGTCTGGTCCTCGAGAGACGGAGTGGAACGGGCGACGGACGGATGGACGGACGGACGCACGGACGCTCTTAATCCCGCGCTGGCATGCGTGACGGGACACCCGCGTCCTCTCCCGTCCCCCGCCCCATCACGCCTTGCGACGCACCAGTCGCACACCAAACGGCTGTGTTGGAACAGAGTAACAACTGTAACCACTGTAGGGGACTCGGACCAGGAGGTTACACGATGGGGGATTTTCTCCACGGCGTGATAGCAAGTTCTAATGGCCGATTCCCGGTGTCCGAGATCGCTAAAGCATTAGTGTCATAGCCTTCTCGGACCGAATGTTCGCGGGTTTGAGTCCCGTCTCGAGAATGGTTGTATTTGTGTTCGTCCTTTCACCCCCTATCATTACCATATCATGTCATCTTCCCAGTTACCATAACGTTAAACCCAATAGTGGTCGCTAATGACGTAGATGTTGATGCGACCTTAAATAACAAAAAAAGTTCGAATTCAGTCGCTGTTAAACCAGAACTATAGCAGGCAGCTGCTCTTACCGGTAGTTTTTCGGGGACAGACGCTGATAGTGGCTACTGGAATAGTTGTCAGTAGTTACGCAATACCAGTCGCTTGATGTCATGTAAACTTAACTAAGAGAACTAAACTACGAGAACTAGTCTTCTTAATCTATGTAATATAGAACTATTGTTTCGCGTTTCTCAACTCGCTCAGTCAAAATTAGAAATATTTGCTCCAGTGATTAAAAACATCGCTCTTATTAGTGTCGTTTCCGAATACTGTGCACATCCGTTCTTCAATCTAATGTAATAAATTTAGAAACGTTTCGTCCTGTTTTATTTTGTAACACGAGAGTAATGCTAGCATTATCGTACATAAGTTTACCGAAAATATCAAGATGCCACTTTCATATCCGCCCTCATCTCCGGCTCTCTCTGGGCCTTCCGGTTTGGGAATGTCTTGTTGGTGGCATTCGGGACAGAACTTCTCTGCGAAAAGGTCATTCCCCCGAAATCAAGGCGATGTCTGCCCGGCGGATTGCTGCTAAGAAACAAATGACTGTCTGGCAGAGGTGTGATTTCTCTCGAATTTTGAAAGTACGAAGTTGGGTTGAAAAAGAAGATATCAAGCCAAGCTTCAACCGTGCAAACATTACATGGAAAACTATCCAAATGTTTGTGATGTGTGATTTTCGCCAAAAGATGGAGCATTTAAATATGTCGTCCACTATCCGATTGAAGTCTGTTAATGATCCGAGTCAAGATACTTTCCCGCTTGACTTTTGCCTAGTTTTTCATGTAATGTGTGGTCGGCTTTATTTGATTTAATATCGGGCAATCAGTTTTCACTCATTAGCACGTAATAGGAAGTAAATTCGGAAACTTTGTACAGCATATTTATTACTAATTTCTGTCGGTCTTGAACGTATTCTTTGTTCAAATATTTATATTGTATGGGAAATCATGTATAACTAAAACATTCAACTACTTTGAAATGTTAAAAAAACTTCATCAATCGTTTCTTCATCAATCTTAATATTCAGATTTGATATCATTTTATTTTCATCATTTTTGTGAAAATCATGTACATGCATGTTAGCATATGTTCTACAGTAGTAAACAGGTACTACAAAACAATATTGTGGTCGCTAACGACTGTAGTTTACGCGACCAATTAGTGACTTAGTAAATAAATGTAAAAATGTTTTTGTTTTGTTGGTGATTTAGGACCGCCCTAATTTTACTTGTCTGTACTTTATATTTGATTTCAGAATAATTATTTTGAATTCTTATTTAAAATAACTTAAATATCACCGTTTCTAATTCCAACATTACCCAGGTAATGAACAGGACCATAACAAGGGGAAATCGATAGAATGGTTGTAATTAACATATTAAAAGCTTTTAGTTCATGTGCACGAATTAAGAATGAAATATTTCAACGAAGTTTATTTTTTGGGTTTTGGCCTTTTTTTAGAGAATGCCTTTTCAGAAATATTACTTCTTTTTTAATCCATTTGCAAAATGTTCTTATCTCATCCTTGATAAAAATAAACTTTTACATTATTTTCAACTTTAATATTTCCAATAGTTATCGGGAGGTAACTAACCTTCATATTCTTGTATAGTATCAATGTATCTTTTGGGTAAGCAATACACACTCGATATCTTTGGAGCGCGAAAACTCACCTCTTTTCGACTTCTTCGCACAAATAAAACATCAAGCGGTGAATCTTCGGTGAGCACTTGGCGTAGGTTCAGAACGCAACCCAAACACTCGCGTTGTGTGGGGCAAGAGGTTAACTTTGACTTCCCACATTGACATTCCAGATGATCCATTGACGTACCAGATGATCTCTGGCAAGGAAGGTTATGTTAATTCAAAAAATTAAACATTGGGTCACTCACTTCTTATCATCATATTAGAAGAAATGAAACTGGAGCGAGCAGCTGTGATATCAGTGGTAATGATTTTATGTTACATGAAACCTCCTCCCTCCACCTTATTTCTTCGAGTATTAATGCTCACTCGCGGAGTATGTCGTACGAATGCCGTTTACATCGTCCCTAATTTTCATTTTAACAACTGAAAATTCGGAGAACTCTATTTATATAACTTTCCTGAAAGTAGTGTCTTAAAAGAGGTAAAAAAAGAAAAATTATTTTAAGAAACTTGTCGGTGATCGGGGAGAGGGGTGGTTTGTTAACAGAGTAATTAAGGTTTACACGCGATACATGGGTTTCTGGGTCCGTTCCAAGAAAAATGGATCGTTGAAAGGAGTTACGGATTTATAGGGGTGGCTTTTCAAAGAGGTTTCACAATTAGTGTAATAGTGTAAGTGTATTGTAGTAATTAGTGTAAGATGTGTAATTAGTGTCATAGTGTAAGTAACACTAAAAACTTACAGTATTTCCAAAATGAATTCCGAATGTTTAGTTTTCGAGTGAATATTCCGGTATTTATTTTATCTAAAGCCAAGTAAGCTGTAATAATTTAAATTAAAACAAACGCTCGCGATCAACTGCACGATATTTTGATAAAATGACATATCATGTACAATATTAATGATTTTCAGATTCGCCAAAAAATTGAGACTTTTAAAAAATAATAATCTTTAAACTCTGGAGCGTCACTTGGTAATGCTAGAGTTATTGAAATACAGTAAACCCTCATTAACACGAATTCCAAGGGACCGATATTATCGGAGTTCCTGTCATAACAATTCATGTTATCCGAGTTTTATAAATGTGGGTATTACCGTAATCCCTTGCTGGGACCCAAGTTTTGTTCGTGTTACGGCGAAATTCGTGTTAAGAGAGTTCGTGCTATCGAGAGTTTACTGTAATAATGTTACTGTTGCTATATCATTGCTACCATTGTATTAACAAACCGCTTGCCATGGTTTATTCAACATTTTGTTAGTCTATTACGGGATCATTGAAGTGATGTCACGAACATTGTTCTTATGAGTATTGAATTCCGAGCGCTGTTATTGTTGCCAGTGTTCTAATTAATTCAAAGGAAAGTAAAACACAATAATATGCATAATTTTTATTTTTTTAACTTTTTAAAAATGTTAATTTTCCTTTTATCTTCACAAAGTGTAAACGATTCAAAAAGTTTGTACAGCAAGACATTATTTTCTAAAAAGTGAAAGAGAGCTTGTCATAAAGAGGGTATTATACCAAAACGAAAATGCAAAATTGTTGATATATTGAGAACTGTGAAAGATTGCCATGCAAGTTCGACTACATAACACAAATATCACCTGCCGTCCAGATCAGAGTAGCAGGAATTTCAAACCGCATTTCTCTCCCGTCATGCTGAGTTCTCACCCGTTCCATGCTCGTTAGCGTCCATCTTTGAGATGCTGAATATCCGCTTCCTCTGGAATACAAGAGGAGACGCATCCGCCTGCAGATGTTGCGTGTGACAAACGTTGGCACTCCTGGATAGGTCTCTCACGAGAAAGGAATGTTACAGAACGCAAAAGGAATCACTATCCCACTTCTCTTACTAGACGTAAAGGACGGACAAGTTGATTGGAGAGTCGAACTAGTGGTGCTCAAACAGCACATACTTTCTCGCATTATTTCTAAATGGACACTTTTCGAAAATTCAGTAAGTTCAACGAAACTGAGACCCACGCCATTCCTTTAAGCGTCCCTTCTTCTATTAGTGAAAAAAATGGAGTGGGTTTTGAGAATTTTTTTTTAGAAATTGCATACATTTCAAACGCAAATTATGCGAAAACTACTCGTTGTTTTCAAAATATTGTACTAGACCTTTTATAAAGAACTGATTTGTTGCAACAGATTTCGTCTGAGATAAAAATGTTTGTAGTTTTGAAATTTTGCAATATACGGAGAAGTCGTCAAAATGGGGCTAGTGCCATTTTGTTTACCCTCCATTGTATCAGTGGAGGAGAAAATTTAAAGAAAGTTACTCTCTAAAATATGTTTGTCTATTAATATTTATGCATTCAGTTATTTTTTATCGAAATTATAAGACATGAAAGATACTTGACATCTCCATTTTGTCTTCTGTGTTCAAACTGAAGCTTTAGAAGGGGATATCGGGAGTAGGTTGGACAATTTTTGAATTAAATTTTTTAGCAGTGTCAGTTTATGATTGTGTGTGTGTTCTATTTGCATTGAATCTATAGTCCATAGATATTGGTAATAATTGGTTGTCGTGTTTGCGATAAGAATTTGGGAAATATAATATTATTCACTCCTTAACGTCTAAAATATTTTTATTACTCTTAGTACTACAGATAAATACTGTTGAGTGCCAGATGTAGTTTAGGCCTCTTTTGTTAATCCTCATTTTCAGCGTTTTCTATCCACTTCCAAAACCCTTTGTACTTGAATAGAAACTGGTCTAGTTCTACAACTTTCGAAAGTGGAAAGAAAATATCGAATTCTTTTGTGTATTTTAACAAAATTATCAATATAACGCTTCAAAATTGTGTCTCCTGCATCTGTGAGTTATTGTATTGCTCATGAATCACCTTTTTTGTGAGAAGAGTTTTTGACGTAATTTCATTCTTTCAATATTTTCATTAGTTTAGATTTGCATTAACTGGAAGGTAGCTACTGCCTTGCTTAAAAATACAGTTGGTAACTAATGAAGCAGAGTTCATTAAACGGTTTTTATTTAATACATTTCTAAATTTCAATGTCTTTCTCCAAAACGACTTAGATGTTCCATCAAGTTCATGCCCAGCGAATTTCCTGGACAAGGTAACAGTTATTTCGTGAAAAAAAGTCCCTGACACTACCGTTCTAGAATTTCTAGAAATGACATGTACAGAGTGCTCAAAGAAAACGCATCACCTAAAGAAAATGGGTAATCTGTATTTTCCTAATCCAATATGCTCTAAAATATTGGTAATCCTACATTTTGTGTAGATTATGTGATGTTTCTGATACCATTACCTTTGTAACTCACTCGATTTTTGTAAACCAAGTGAGCGTATTTTTAGGATTACATTGCAGATTACAACCGTTAGCGAGGTGATACAGTTTTTTGAGTACTACTGTATAATTGCTTTTATGTTGGGACTCCATATAAATTAAATTATTCTAGAAAATATATTTTCTAATATATTTCCATGGAACTACTTGCACTACATGTATTTCGTTTCTGCATTCTATGTGCCTCGTGATGCATACTCGTTTTCAGTTGCAGTACAGGTTTCACCGCGCTCCATTTAGTTTCGGATCCTCCTACCTAACCACAAGCACGAGTTGCTACCTCAATAAGGTCGGAGCTATCATTATTTGAAACACTCGTGTACTAGTGAAGTGGTCTATTGGTTAATCTTTGCTTATAAAATATTTTTCAGTAAAAATAATATGAAATCGTAATCAAAAGTTTAGTACACAAATTAGACTTTACTTTTTACTCTGTGAGATATACAAAAGGAAATATCAGAAAAATATAGACAATTGAGTGTAGTGAGTACGTATCAATCTTTTTACGAACGATTATTCACTCTTTATTTTATTATGTCTTAGAACACATGAAACAGATTAACATTTAATTTGAATTTAAATTTAATGCAATATAAAAATATTCACAGGAAATTTAGGAATACGTACAATAGTCTTCACCCAGTAATTTTGAGAAACATGCGATCAAATCTTTTCTGAATCGTGAAAGGTCTATTGACGCGGGTACAGCTTCATTTTATACATTGCCTTACTTTTGTTAGGTTGGAGTTTTTCAAAATACGACAAATTCTGTCGAAATTAGTTGAAGGACAATAATAATGAAAATAATATTGTAATCAATTAGACATTTGAGACATTTTTTTAGAATCGCAAGTTTCCTTCATGACTTTTCTGAAGTACGTTATCCTATACGATTAATGCCTCTCCCTTGAACACTATTGTTCATTTATTCATTGTTTCGTTCTCCCATCATATTTGTTTATCATATTTGTAAGACCTTTCTTCCCATATATCAGATTCTAAGGAAAAGCAAGCGAGGAATAAATACTGGTAAAGTGACAGGTAGAGTTACTTTGTGTACTACTCTTGTTCGGTGCTCGCATTCTTAGCGGCGTCCGACGTAGGGAGTTGAGGTGGCTTCCTTCTACTACACCCAACCGCAGCTCTCGCCACCCTCCTCCGTCCTCCCTTCGTAACCTGCCGCCCCCTCCGTACCCAACATCGCGCACTGTTCCGCAATATACCGATTCTTTTTCCTCCAGTCCACGCAGTATTTTTAGATTTCTTTCATACCACTGTTCTACACTTACCAGTCACCTCCACCAATCCCCTCTTTGCTTCTGATTCCACGTACCCATCCCAATTCCCACTTTCTTGGTGTTCCACAGGGGTCTCTAAGCGGACCTTGGAAGCGAAGTCATTCCCGGCTGTTCCCTCCCCCCGCCCCCTCTCCCTTCACTCTTCGCCCTCGTTCTTCCCAACGCCATTGTTCTCTTTGTCCCGCAAAAGACTGATTCAATTTTTCTCAAGTCCATGCAGAATTTCCCGATTCTTCGTTGTTACCGTTGAGATCTACTCTGTACCCCTTTCCCAAATCCTTCCCTCCGTCTTTGGTTTCACAAGGGATATCACGCGGACCCCGAAAGCGTACACAAAGTCGACCGCTACCTCCCACCGACCACCTACCCACCACTACTTCCCTACCACAAGCGTCTTTCAGCCGCTCTCGTATTTTGCTTCTGATCCCACGTGCACATCCCAATCACCAATATCTTGGTGTTCCGCAGGGGCCTCCAATCGCACCCCGAAAGCGCAGACAAAGCCGACCGATACCTCCCACACGATTGCCGCCCCCACTGACAACCTACCCACCTCCACTTCCCTACCACAACCGCCTTTCACCCGCTCTCGTTGTATTTTGCTTCTGATCCCACGTGCACATCCCAATCACCATTATCTTGGTGTTCCGCAGGGGCCTTCAATCGGACTCCAAAAGGGCAAAGCCGACCGATACCTCCCACACGATTGCCGCCCCCACCGACCACATACCCACTTCCACTTCCCTACCACCACCGACTTTCACCCACTGCCGTATGTTGCTTCTGATCCCACGTGCCCATCCCAATCACCACTGTCTTGGTGTTCCGCAGGAGCCACCAATCGGACCCCGGAAGCGGAGTGAGCCCCGGCCGCCCCCTCCCACGCCATTCCCGCTCCCTTTTCGCCGCCCCGCCGACGCCGCTTGTGCATTTTTCATCCTGAGTGACAGCGCAATGCCGCAAGCGCCGCGCGCGTCGATTGTTAATAGGGCATCTCACGGCGCCGCCGCCTTCTCCTCTTCCGCTGCCTCGCGTTCCGCCGCCTCCAGTTGCGCCCTTCCCTACCCGGTTTCCCCAGAACCTCGATCTCTGTAGTCTATGGGTCTTGTCGCACTATCGTTGCACATGCAAGTCCACTCATTTTCGTATCATCGCTTAGTTTCATAGAAGGCGCCCAAGTTCTTGCCCCATTTCGAACTGTTGCAGCTGTTTCTGCATCTCTTATTAGCGGTGCACTCGCGAACTCTCCTGTTTTCTTTCTCCCCGACGTCGTTTTTCTCCTTGTTTTTCATCCTCCCCTCCTCCTCGTCTTCTTCCTTTCCGTCATCTTATCGTCATCGTCGACCCCTTGCTCTATCTCCTCCTGTTTCTCCTACTCTTTCTTTTTCTCTTTCTACTCCTTCTCCTCTCTTCTCTTTTCCTCTTCTGCGCCTTCTAGTTTTCCTCACATTTTTTCTCTTCTTCATTCTCCTCGTCTTTGTTCTCATTCTCATTGTCTTCGTCTCGTCTTCGACTTCCTCGCCCTCCTCCTCCTCCAGATTCACAATCTTCTCTCCTCCTAAGAGGTCTTCCATGTCTGTGAATTGCTCTTCTTTCCCTATATCGGTTCTCTCTTTGTGTACCTAGAATAATTGCTCACCTTTCTCTGCTTTGCTCCTAAATCCACCTCCCACCACCTCCTCTCCCCTAACATGAACACAAACACGCGCACTCAAACCCACGTGCCCAAAGTTGTATTCACAAGCACAACACTGCCACACATCTCTGGTCTGAGTCCCGTTGGTGGAGATATCTGGAAGAAAACCGGCAACCCGGCATGTACAGTAGTGCTTGAAGAAACCGCATCACCTAAAGAAAACGGCCATTCTGTACTTTTTTTAATCCAATATGCTCTCAAAAATTGGTAATCATATATTTGATGTAGATTACATGATGTTTCTGATACCATTACCTTCGTAAGTCACTCGACTTTGCAAACCACGCAGTGTATTTTCAAGATTATATTGCAGATTACAATTGTGAGCGAGGTGATGCGGTTATTTTGAGCAGTACTGTAGATCGGCGCCGGATATGACGTTCCATCGAGAGACGACCACCACCACCACCACCACTTCCTGAGTTTTAACATGCACTACACCTACGGGATTAATGACCATGGCAGGTGATGCGCCATAAAACAAAGTAATCTATAATATAAGGAAATGTAAAGATCGCTTCAAATTTTTCTAGCGCTAATGAAGTTTTCATTTCACTGATCCTTGTAGTAAGTTCCAACTAGAAACTTGTTTTACTTCGTGCCGTCTCTTCTAATTCGAGTACCTTGCAACGGGAAGCATTCCTTTCACCCACTTACTCCGACGTGCGCTATCATGGAGCGGCGAAAGGCGGTTAAAGTGCCAGAACCAGTTCAGAGATTGATGACCCATCAGTGCAAAACCGGCTATCGCATGAACCTCTGTTTCAAATCGGGATCCCAGCGGTTGGGCTTGTTAAACCATATCCGCCTTCATATATTTTTGTAATGAGGTTCGATTTTGTACACTTATTGAGCCAATATCATAATTATTGTAGTCGTCGCTAGTTACTAGTGGAAGTTACACTGGAAGTGTCTGTAAAAATAATGTACTCTGTGAATACTATTGACACCGTGATTATATTTCGACTCTTCTTAATGTTCGCAGACACATTGGAAGATTGATATGTATCTTACAGTTGTATAACATCAGCATTTAATTTAAAAATATTGCAATAATGTTATTGCAGTATCATTTAAAGTGCAAAACAGTCTATGATTTGAGTTAAAGTAAACGTTATTGTAAACTGTGTCACGAGCATTACGTAAACAGTCCTAATTTCAAGTGAGATAAGTGTATCTATACACAAAGTATAAGCACAAGTTTATAACCTCTAATTGCAGATTAAGTTGTTCTCTTTCTGGAAATATATACGCAATTAATTTACCAAACATGTATATGATATCCTCGCATGTATATGAATAATTAAACTATCTTTGTTATTTTCTTTTTTATCTCAATCTCATATTCCATTTCTGGATCATTCTGATTTCAAAACTAACGTTCAGTTCCACACGAACGAACAACAGAAATTACTTACAAGAACTGAAAACTGATACTATTTTCTCAAAATAATCTTTTAGATTTTCGAATAATTTGGTGTAAAATGTTTATTTCACTAGTTAAATTGGTCCTACTACTAAATATAATCCACTAAGTGTATGCTTGTAGAAACGTCAAGAAGGTAGATACAATGTTTATTTAATGCAGAATGTCAACTCACCATAACATCCCACACACTCACCCTAGCATAAAGAGACTCTTTGTCTTTGAAAGCTTTGTCTTTGAAAGGTTTACAATGTTTCTTTACATCACAGCCAACGGTTCATTCTTATTGCAATAGAAGTCCAAGAACAAGTAACAGGACTCGTTTATCTTGACGTTTTTCGCCACTGTCGACTTTACTTTAAATAATATACCATACTGAACGCATCTCTCTAATATAATTATAGGATCTACTTAATACACATAATAAAGTGCTTGCCAGACGGTATTTCATCAAATACTTACTTGCACATTTGCAAACTTAACAACTAGTATTTGTGTTTGAAAAAGTTTCAAAATTGCTCAAGATGATCCTGATGATTTACACTTTTGCACAATTCGTTTTAAGGACATGGAAGCACAAACGATGACGCAGTTAGTTTCAGAGAGCTACATGAAAAAGTTCAACGAAACTACGATGCCCCTCGGGTTACCGCATGTATCACATTCTTTTTTTTTTCATCCTTTTCCGAAACATCGAACATTCTGATGGACCCAAAGCGAAACCGTCCCTGGAATAATAAACGCCTCCCACAGCAAATCTCGAGCGCGAAAATAAAGTAAAAATCACGCCACAAACGACCCCGGGAGAAAGGGCGACTTCTTCACACAAAACTTCTTGCTCCTTTGAGTCACTACATACATCGGTGGCTCTCGACGGAAGCTCTCCTGCGAGAAGGATTCGTTCTCCAATTCGTTCCAAATCATTTAGCGCGGCGTTCCCGGCAGAAACCACATACTGTGCGACACTCGACACAGAATGCTTCGAAGGTCTGGCTTGGCTGCACACTCGGCAGAGCGCGGCGGCGCGGCGGCGGCGGAGGCGGCGGCGGCGGCGGCGGCGGCGGCGGGGGCGGGGGCGGCGGTGGCCTCAGTCGTTGATGGCGACGCGGTGACGTTGCAGGATTCACCCACGGAGTCGGCCCAGCCATTGGATGCCCGCGGGATTGACAAGGTCTCGAGGTTTCCTCCGTGCCGTGAGCCGCCATGATTCGAAGTCTGGAGCAGGGCCTTTACAATGGTGCACCTGGAGCACAGAGCACCTTTTCGCGGCCGGAGATACCGCTCGGAGCGGCAGCAATAGCGACCGAGTTGACGACGGAGGTGTGGTCATGATACCGGAATGAATTATC
>JAHLJT010002630.1:91173275-91198675 GCA_031308135.1 Acheta domesticus
TTGTCAGCTGCCATCTGTCGCCTCTTAAAGTACATTTTTTCGTCATTTTCTTAATTTTCCGTTTCCTAATGGTAGAACAGAAATATTAAATTTAGAATATTACAGAATACTAAAATCTCGTCCTAAATGGAAATTTTCTTTGAAAAATTTGTTACCGTTTTTAAAAATCTGGAGTTTTAGTGCTACTAAAAATGCGAAATTTTAAGCTCATTCTTACAGAAAATTTTTGAGCTTTAGAAAAACTTCATTTGAAGTCATTTAAAGCAGTTTAACTACAAAAACAATAGTGCTTCCAAATTGTGGGAAATGTGCATATTAACGGTTTATTAACGGAGACCTTTCAACAAAATTACATTTGTGTAATTTTTGGGAAAAAAATATACTCCAAATTGAACTTTACGTCATAATAAAGAGTGTAACTAGTGTTAGCAATTCGAAAAGTTTGAAGAGAGAATTTGGATGCAATTTTCTGAAAATGTCGTTTGAGCGTTTCTGAAAATGTGGAATTTTGGATACGACTGGCAAACTTTCTTTGAAATTATATAAAGCACGTGCACTCTACTTCTTCTTCTTCTTCTTCTTCATTGCCAAGCGTTGGGAACCATTGGCCCGTTCCGAGATTCAGAACTGCTCTGACCTCTTCATTCTATATTAAGTTGGCTGTCCGGGTGACGCCGCGTCCATGGCAAAGGTGCCGACGTTTCGGTCGCCATTCTGCGACCTTCCTCAGGGCGTAATGCATTTGTTCGTATTACGCCCTGAGGAAGGTTGCAGAATGGCGACCGAAACGTCGGCACCTTTGCCATGGACGCGGCGTCACCCGGACAGCCAACTTAATATTGACTCCGGCCGCGGAAGCCTACGCTCTCTCTTCATTCTAGTCCTGCCTACATCTCTGTAGCCCTTACGTTTATATAACAGAGCTAACTTTGGTAATCTATTTCGCTGTATCCTGTTTACATGTTGGAACCATTTCTTTTGGTACATGTACTCGCAAATATAATAATGTAAACAAATCGCCGCTAATGTAATTATGAACGACGTAAGAGACAAAAAAATTACATTTTTGTAATTTTTGAAAAAATGGATAGAGCGGTATGCCTTTTATGTCCATTTCATACAGTATATTAGGAACAACTCTTACCAAATTTTAAAGAAAACATTTGGAGCTGTTTTGGAGAAAACCTTGTTTGTGTATTTTTTTTAAGTTGCACATGTTGCTTTGCGGTTCCGTTTGAAAATATATATTGCGATAAACAGTCCGCGATTGTGCAAGGGGCAGTTGCTCAAAACGTAAATAAATAAAAGGAGTACACGTTCTATCTGATATCTGAGCCCACCCCTTCTTTTGCAACCAATTCCAGTCACACAAAAAATAATGTAAATAGTAGGAAGGGAATAGCCCTAGCTGATGTTTCCTTGCAGCTCCCATGACGTCCTAACAGTCGATGGTGGCAACAGATTATGGAGAACAGAGTAGAGTAAAATTCACCACAGTTGTCAGTTACTTATAAAAGAACTGAGTGTGTATTTCGTGGAAAACATCTGCATGTGTGTAATGTATATTAATTTATTCTCCGTATTATTCTGCTTTAAAGTCAATTATTTTATTGAATTATCTCAATTGAACTGAATAATTATTCACAGTATTTTGATAGTTGTGCTTGAGGAGATCGCAATTTTTCCAGGGAAGTTTTCTAGGGTTTTTCCAAGTAAAATCAAGTGTTACAGGGAGTAAAACAGATTACTCATGTTAAAATTTATTTGGCTGTCCATAATAATTAGAATAAACAATGTTCTTAGAGATACGCGGCGCCTCTTACGCGGTTGAATTTGCTTGGTCACTTCAAATAAATAAAAACCGTTCTAATATCAATTAAGGAAATGGAGCAGTAGCATGGAGTGTTGAACACATAAATTCTATATTTTATAGAATATATTTTCAACTTTTTTCATGTTTTCTCCTTCATTTGACTGAAATTTTCTTAGTTCCTTTCCATTTTTGTTTGTAAAATGCTTTAATAAATCTTGATAATTTATGAAAGGGAATGTATTCCCTTTCTTTATCAATATTTTACATCAGAGCTTAAAAATTCATTTCATTTCTTATTACTAACAAATATTGTTAACTATAAAAATAATTATACATTTAAAATCCACAAAGAATAAAACATTATGAGCAGCAACTCAGATTACTCATACCAGAGAGCGCATTTTCACCGCTAATAAAATATGCCACACAATTAGGACACAGAAAGAGCGGCGGCAAAAAACCACTTACTCCTAGAGCACAGATGACCCGACGGGCATTCGGCTTTTACTACACTCTGTTTCAATAAGAAGGACACAGAATGTATTTGAGGAAATCCATTCTATAGACTTTCCATTCTATGGTGGAATTACGGAGTGGTATCTAGATGGAAGGATTCTTCTCGTGTTAAAAAAACCAGAGGCATAAACGGAGTGTAGGGATTGTCCGATGATCTCGATAAAATAATTGTGGGGCATTTCACAGATTTGTAATTTGTTTTCAATTTTTTTTACATTTCACAGAGTATTTGCCTTAGAATAAGTTGTATCTATCAGCGTTATTTTTATTGACTAAATTAACTATGAACCCATGTATAATATTTTAATTTCTTTCTGTGTACGAAACATTGGACCAAATTTCCCTTTTTCAACGAACATTATTAATACAAAAGTTACAATATCGCTTATTTTCGGCCATCGCCCAAATCATAGTTATCCTCCAGCAAATCCCTCACGATAAATTACACACAGTTTCTGAAGTAATTATAATTCAGTGAATTGGGTGTTTAATTCATCCATGTGTGTGTCTCTTTCAGATTCCACGCATGAGTCGCTGTTTCCACGGACTGTGCTCAGTCTATCGCTAATATACCATTCCTCTTCATCAGTCTGATCACAAATGTGTGACGATTCCCCGTGAAAATTAATATTTTTTCTAAACTTCAAATTTGTTTCTAAACAATGACAATATACTTAAATTCACATATTAATTTTATAATTAGTTTATCGTGATAGTTTTGACAAGTGTGTTTTTTTAATGTCTAAAAGTTAAGTGAGAAGTGATGTTATTCTTTCAATTTAAAGGTAGCTTTCATTTTGAAGATCAGGAATAAATGAGTACTAAGTACCTCTATATGCTCATTTGGACTTTAACATTCTAATGCCGATGTCATAATGCAAGATAATTTATTTGAAAATAACACTATTATATTACGAGTAGTAAGAGTAATTATTCGTTTTCGTATTATAGTATAGTATATTAGTAAGAGTTATTATTCTTTTTCGTTACCCTCCCATCAAATCCCTAAGTTAAATTAGTAACCCCTCAGATAAAATACACACAGTTCTTGAAGTAATTATAACTCAGTGAATTGGGTGTTTAATTCATCTATGTGTGCGTCTTTTGCAGATGACATGGATCAGTCGCAGTTTTCACGGCCTGTGTAATCAGTCTGTCGCGAATATAGCATTCTTAGCCATCAGTCTGAACAGAAATTTGTTAGGATTCCACGTAAAAATTAATATTTTTTACCTTCAAATTTGTTTCTAAATTATGACAATTTGCTCACATTAATCTATGTATATTAATAATTATATCGTGATTGATTTGACAATTTTTTTAATGTCTAAACGCTCTTGAATATAGGTGTAGTTTTCATTCAATTGAGATACAGCTTTCACATTGAAGTTCTGGAGTAAAATCAATACTAAGTAAAGCTCTATGATCATTTGAACGTAAAACTTCTAATGTTGATGTCATAATGCAAGAAAACTAATTTGAAAAGATCGCTTTTGTATTAGTAAGACAGAATATTCTTTTTGGTAGAGCATTAGTAATAGACGAGAAATATGGTAAAAATAATATTCCTTGCAATCTGTCTCTTCTGCAATTATCTGGATTTATCCTTTGCATAAAAAAAAAGACCTAATCAAAAACGTAAGATACATGCTAAGGCGAGACCAAGAAACTCACCGTATCAGAATAGAAGACCTAAGGGTTCCTGAGATTGAACCACAAAGGATATCGGATGCAAAATATGGTGTTATATCCCACACATCGGAAATATATCACTGGTGGCAAAAATGGTAGTAAAAGCGCCGACTATGTGCAGCTACCCCTAAAATTATTTCACCAAAGAAATCAAGTATGGAATTCGACTGTACACACACAGCCTTCTACACTGACGTCTGCCATATGGACATGGGCCTCAGGAAATTGTTCACCGGTGAGATAGACATAGTCTCAGAGCCGATATTCATCGGCCTGTCGCTCATCGGGAACCTGAGCGTTCTGTACCCGCACGACAGCGACGAGTGGTGCTTCTTGGTTGAGCCGGCGCAACCGTGGAGACAGAGCGTGCTGCTGACGGTGTCGCTGAGCATCTGGCTGGCCACGGCCGCCTGCGTGCTGGGCTTCGTCGCCGCAGCAGGCCTTGGCTTCGGTCTGAGCTGGGCCGACGCTGCGTTCGCCGTGCTGAGCTGCCTCATCACCGGCGCGTCCACCTCGCCTTTGCGCTGCCTCGAACTCTGGCTGAGCCTGCTCAGCTTTTTTCCTCTGGAACATCATCGGCGGCTCTCTCACGGGCTCCATCGTGGCTCCGGGGCTGGGTAGACAGTTGGAGACGCTGGAATCTAACTTTGAACAAGAAAGTCACCCAAAAGCAACGAAATTTTCCTGATGAATGTCAAATGGCCGATTGTCCTGGATGAGCGCAATTGTTTCATCTCAGATATTAGAGCGATCAAGTTGATCATATCGTTTTTATTTAGATCAATAATAATTACTTTCCCGTATACTTACGTATACACGGGGTAATATACGCAGTAGAGGCAAAGATATGTAATGCTGCCCAAAAAAACTGGTCAATTTTTGGCGGAAAAAATTCATTGCCGGGCCATGATAACGAAAAAGTGGATAAAACCAGTTTCTAAATTAAGAAAAAAAGTCCCCTAACACATGGTGTAGCCAGAAACCCTATTTTGGAGGTCCTTGATATTGAAAAACCAATTGAAAGAAACGTTCGTCTGTCCGTCCGTCTGTGAACACTGCTAGCCCCTAAACCATAAGTACGATTTCTTCCAAAATGGATATCCCGTAGTGGATTTGGTTCTAGTCGAAGCTTTGAGACTTTGAAATAGATTCTTAAAAATTTGGGGGTACTTTACATGAAGCACTCCGGACATTTTCAAAATTTTCTCAGAAACGGCTCTAAATTTTTTCTTTTAATTCTTGTGAGAATAGAGTAAAATATACTTATTACGGGGGCATAGGTTCTATTTTCACTAATAACTCTGAATTTTCGAAAATTGCAAAAGTTTAAAATTTTTCGGGGTCGTTCTGGAATTACAGAATTGAAGATAGAGATTTTTCCTTCAAATAAAATTTTTTCTTAATAGTGAGTTCTTTCTATAAGGTCAGGTACATTGTTCTGAAAATTGTAGTAGTTTTCGCGCAATATTGCGTGAAATATGAGCAATTTGAAAAAATTACAAAAACTAGATTTTCTCAAAATCGGCTCCAAATTTTTTCTTAACCTTTTTGTAGGGATTGTGCTAAATGTACCCTACGAGATGAAATAAACGCCATAATTCTGTATTCTTTTGTATACGTACGTATACGGGAAAGTAAAATGTAAGTACTTTAAATATGTTGCTATGATTCAATTACTTTTTAAATTCATATTTTACATTTTAAATTAAATGCAGATGATATTTGGGGCGAAAGCAAATATATCTCGATATTTCGACCATCGAACGTTCTGAATGTCCAATTGTCATTTACATGGAAAAAATTTTATCAGGAAAACAAATTTTAAAACGTTATCCCCATCTTTTTAATATAATGCTTTGTAGTTTCGTTTCGAAATAATATTGCGTTAAAGAGTCCGCGATTGTGCAAGAGGCCGTCAAAACGTAAATAAAGAAAGGGGGTGCACTTCCTATCTGAGATCTGAGCCCGCTCCTTCTTTTGCAACCAATTCCACACATACAAAAAATAATGTAAATAGTAAGAAGGGAATTACCATAGCTGATGATTCCTTACAGCTCACATGACGTCCCAGCAGTCGGCGGTAGCAAGAGGGTGTGGAGAACAGAATAGAATAAAATTCACCACAGTTCTAAGTTATTTATTTAAGAACTAAGCGTGTAATTTGTGGAAGAACATCTGCATGTGAGTATTTTATATATATATAATTTTCCGTAATATTCTACTTTATAGTAATCTATTTTGTTGAAATACCTCAATTGAACTAAATATACTCGTATATAACCAATTATTCCATTACATAGTTGTCCTTGAGGAGATCTCAATTTTTCCAGGGACGTACGATTTTAGCCTGTTAGACCGGGCACATATCGTGATATCATGTTGCCCATCAGTATTAATTCAATGAAATTTTGTATCTTCATTATTGCATACAATCAAATAATATATTAACCATAAAGCATAACATAATTCATTCTTTTTCATCGTTACGTTCGTATAGACAAAAAGTGCCTTCTCCCTGTCGCCATGCTATCCCATTCAGCGCTGTTCTCTTCATCCGAGTATTGTTTCTGAATAGTTTTTCATTTAAAAGTTTGTTTTTAATGGGCATCACGCTATCGTAGTTACAGACAGAATGTTTCCCAGATGTAGTTATCTTTTGCAGGTGCACAGTCATAAATGATAATAAATAACAACTACAGTTAATGACTATATAGTTACAAAATGATCGAACATAAATAAAAAAAATATCATCAAGCTAAAAAGTAGTATAATAAAAAATAATATTAAAATAAATGTATTTTCGGACATATTGCATAAAGAAATCTGCTAATATGGCGAACATTCAAATTTTAATAAAAAGTGAACGTTTGAAAATTAAATATTTTTGTAAATTCAATGAGCTAAGAAATAAAAATCATTGATAAACTCGCTAGAGTAGCAGAAATAAAGGAAACACACCACAAAAAATTAAAGTGGGATCTTAGTAACTTGAAAAATATTATTTTTTTTACAAACTAGAATGTAGGAGATAAATGCATATCTTGCGTTACTGGCCGTCGGTTACTTCGGATGAAGCAGTAGTTCTTCAGTAGTGAAACTTCACTCATTTTCTACGTATAATAATTATGACCTTTTTTAAAACTTCTCACATCCGTAATTTTCTAAAATGTCCTTGTTGTGTCTTTTTATTACTATTTACATCCTTACTTAGATAAGGTGTTTGTCGTTCACTTGTCTCACAAAACAAAAAATAAAATTATCTTAATTTCATTACATGTTTGTTTACGAAACTCAATGTAAACTAGTCTCTCGTAACCTTAAATGTTCCTTGTTTATTTATTTTTATCAATCTGCTCTGATTCTACCCATTTGTCAAATTTGGTTTAATTAGTACATAAAATGTTTTTACACCACACCGTCAATTTTCACCATGAACGATGTCGTAAAATTCTCTTATAAAATATTCTAAATCATTGAGTTTAAAACATGTTCATATTAGACAATTCACTATAATAGGATGTTTCCCTTGTAAAAACAAGCGTTACAGAGAGTAAAACATGTTATTCCTAATGTGAATTATTATTTGACTGTCTATAGTAATTCCAATACAAAATGTCATTAGAGATACGCGGTATCTCTCATTTGGTTAAATTTGTTTTGTCACAACAATTAAATAAAAACAATGCTAAGAACAATGAAGGAAACGAAGCAGTGACGTCACGTGTTGAACACTTTAATTTTATATTTTATGGAAAGTATTTTCTTCTTTTTTCATATTTTCTCCTTCATTTGACTCAAATTTTCCCATGCCTTTTCCATTTTTGTTTGTAAAATGGTTTAATAGACTTTGACATTTTTGCAAAGCCTCGTATTCTTTTTCTTTATCAATATTTTACATCGGAGCATGAAAATTCATTATTATTTATATTACTAACACTTATTAACTATAAAAATCATTATAAATTTAGTATCCACAAAGAAACAAACTTAACTTAATGAGCAGCAACTCAGATTACTCAAATCAGAGAGCGCATATCCATCGCTAATAATAAATGCCATACAATCAGGACACAGAAAGAGCGGCGGCCAACCAACGAACTAGCCCTAGAGCACAGACGATCCGACGGGCGTTCGGCCATCAGTAGACTCGGTTTCAATAAGGCGGACACAGAATGTATTTGGTGAACAGGTGCAAGAAAGTCGATTCTGTATACTTTCCTTTCTGTGGCGGAATCACGGAGTCGTGGCTATACGGAAGGTTCCTTCTCGTGTTAAAAAAGCAGTGGAATAAACTGAAAGTAGGGATTGTCAGGTAGACTCTGAAAGATTAAAGAAAATGTTTAAAAAATACGAACATGTCCAAGAAACAATTTTGGGCTTTTGAGAAATTTTTAATTTGTTTTCAATTGTTTTTTACTTCTTACACACCATTTGCCTTGGAAGAAATGTTACCTATCAACTTTATTTGTATTGACTGAATTACCGATGAATTCATGTACAATATACTAGTTTTTTCTGCTAACAAAGCATTGTACCGAATTTCCCGTGATTTAAACAAACATTAATAATGCAAAAATTACAATATTCTTTATTTTCGACCATCGCCCAAACCATAGTTACCCTACCAACAAATCCCGCAAGATAAATTGCACACTGTTCATAAAGTGATTAAAACTCAATGAATTAGGTATTTTAATTATCCATCTGTGTGTCTTTTTCAGATGCCACGGATCAGTCGCAGTTTCCAGGGACTGTGCTCAGTCTATCGCTAATATAGCATTCGTCTCCACCAGTCTAAACAAATTTATTTGAATTCCTCCTAAAATTAATATTTTTTCTAATTTAAATTTCTGTTCATGAATAATGACAATATACATACATTCATATATGTATTTTTATAATTATATTGTGATTGATTTAACAATTTTTTAATGTCTAAACGTTCTTGAGTGTACCTTCAATTTAGAGGCAGTTTTCATATTGAAGTTCAGGAATAAATAAGTACTAAGTGCCGTTTTATGATCATTTGAATTTAAACATTCTAACGTTGATGTCATAATGTAAGATAACTAATTTGAAAATAACACTATTGTATTAGTAACACAGAATATTCTTTTTGGTAAATCACTATACAATTACTAATAAACGAGAAATATGGTAAAAATTATATTCCTCGCAATTTGTCTCTTCTGGAACAATCTGGAATTATCCATTGCATCAAAACAAGAGCTCATCAAAAACGTAAGATACATGCAAAGGTGTGAACAAGAAACTCACCGTATCAGAATAGAAAACCTAAGGGTTCCTGACATTAAACCACAAATGGAATCAAATGTAAACTATGGTGTTGTATCATACACATTGGAAGTGGATCACTAGTGCAAAAATGACAGTAAAAGTCTGCGATTTTATGCAACCACCCATAAAATTACTTCACACGGTAAAATCACGTTTGAAATTGGACTGTACACACACAGCCTTTTATACTGACTTCTCCGATATGGACATGGGCCACAGGAAATTGTTCACCGGTGAGCTAGACGTGCTCTCAGAGCCGATATTCATCGGGCTGTCCCTCATGGTGTGAAATATGGTAAAAATTATATTCCTCGCAATTTGTCTCTTCTGGAATTATATGGAATTATCCTTTGCAACAAAACAAGACCTCATCAAAAACGTAACGTACATGCAGAGGCAAGAAAAAGTAACTCATCGAACCAGAATAGAAAACCTAAGGGTTCCTGACATTGAAACACAAAGAGAATCGGATGTAAAGTATGGTGTTATATCCTACACATTGGAAATAGATCACTGGTGCAAAAACGGTAGCAAAAGCTCCGATTTTATGCAGCTACCTCTAAAATTACTTCACACGGTGAAATCACATTTGGAATTGGGCTGTACACACACAGCCTTCTACACTAACTTCATCAGTATGGACAGGGGCCACAGGAAATTGTTTACCGGTGATCTGGACGTACTCTCAGAGCCAATATTCATCGGCCTGTCGCTCATCGGGAACCTGAGCATTCTGTACCCGCAGGACAGCGACGAGTGGTGCTTCTTGGTGGAGCCACCGCAGCCGTCGACACAGAGCGTGCTGCTGACGGTGTCGCTGGGCATCTGGCTGGCAACGGCCGCCTGCGTGCTGGGCTTCGTCGCCGCAGCAGGCCTTGGCTTTGGGCTGAGCTGGGCCGACGCTGCGTTCGCCGTGCTGAGCTGCCTCATCACCGGCGCGTCTTCCTCGCCTTTGCGCCGCCTCGAACTCTGGCTCAGCCTGGTCAGCTTCTTCCTCTGGAACTTCATCTGGTTGTTAGGCGGTTGTTGGGAAGAGTCGTTGGCGGAGTGAATGGGTGGTTGGCGGAGAAGTTGAACAGGTGGTTTAGCTGGCTGTTGGGAGGCTCGTTGGCCGGAAGAGAGTGGTTGAATGGTTGGATAGCTCTGCGGGTGAGCGGCGGGCAGTTGGGCGGAAGATTGAGCGGTTAGTTGTTGGCCGGGCGGTTGCACGGGTGAGTGGGTGGATGGGCTAGCGAGTGAGCGTTTGGGGGGCAAGGTTACACAGGTGTTGAGTGGGCTCTTGGGAGAGCGGTTGGGCGGGCGATTGGGCGAGATTTTGGACAGATGGTTGAGCGAGTAATAGGGAGGATGGGTTGGGTGAGCGAGTGGGCGGTAGTGTGGGTGGGTAGCTGTGGTGGGTGGGCGGTTGGTCGGGCGATTGTGCGGCTGGTTGGCCGGGCGGGTCGCCTGGTGAGTGGGTGGTTGGCTGGGTGAGTGGGTGGTTGTGGGAGCAGACGAATCTTGCGCTGAATTATCCAGAAGCGCAATTGCCTGTGTGGAGGAAATCAATGTCTTGTGCACGAGCTGTCGGAGGGGCAGAGGTTTGGGGCAGGGAGGGCAGATACAGACCACGTCAAGTTGTACTCTATGCTCGAAGCCGCACGCTGATGCACGCGAGACCACGTTCTATTATATCGGGGCTCCTTTTGCACGCCCCAGTACCACTTTCCCTTAACAAAAAATGCTCATTTAAAACCTTTTCTCGCGTTTTTTTTTTACTTTCTTGCTACGGAATAGAGAGAAAGTTATGTAATGCTGCGGTAAAATCGGTGAATTTTTCGTGAAGTGAATAAATCCAGGTGCTAAATTTAGAAAAAAAATATTTAACATATGGTGTAGGCACAAGCCATGCTTTGTGGGTTCTTATAGCGAAAAAATCGATTTATAGCAAAACGTATGGATGTCTGTGTGTCAGTCTGTGAACAACCCTAGCGGCTAAACCGTTCAGCCGATTTTAATCAAAATTGTTATAATCCAATCGATCACACGGATGTCGTGGCCCCTTGAATTTAAAACCGAAATTTCAATGATGGGGGGGGGGATTTTACAAGAGGACCGTGTGATATTGTCTGAATATTCAAAAAATTGCTCCATTGTTTTTATTAAACTTTTTGTTGAATAGTGTGCACGACGTTTCAGGGAATGGTGCAGGTTTCATGTTCGTTCAAATCCCTGATTTTTTGAAAGTTGCTAAAGTTCAATTTTTTACTTTTCCGTGTACATACGTATACACGGAGTAATATAGGTAGTGTAGGGAAAGTTATGTAATGCTGCGCGAGAAAACGGCAAAAAGTGGCTGCGCGAAAAAACTTTTGGCAGAAAAAATTCATTGCCGGGCCCTGATAACGAAAAAGTAGATAAAACCAGTTGCTAAAAAAAAAATCCCCTCACACTTGATGTAGCCAGAATCATTTTTTTGTGGGTCCTTGGTACCCAAATATAATTTAAAAACAAAATGTCCGTCTGTCCGTCTGTGAACATCACTAGCGCCGAAACCACTGGACTTAAAAAATACGTTTGTCTTCGAAATTTGGGGGCCCTTTACATAAAGCCCTCCGGATATTTTCAAATTTTCTCAAAAACGTCTCCAAATTTTTTCTTTCAATTTCTTGTAAGAATAGAGCAAAATGCATTTATGAAGGTGGCATAAGTCCGATTTTTATGAATAACTCTGAATTTTCGAAAATTGCAAAAGTTTGAATATTTTTCGGCCTCTTCCTCCAACAACAAAATTGAAGATAGAGATTTTTCCTTCAAATAAAATTTGTTCTCCATAGAAGGTTCTTTCATTAAAATTCTGTACAGTTATTTGAAAATTGAAGTAGTTTTCGCGCAATATTGCATGCAATATGTGCATTTTTTGAAATTACAAAAACAAGATTTTCTCAAAAACGGCTCCAATTTTTTTTCTTTGAACTTCTGCTAGGAATAGTGATAAATGTATTCCATGAAATGACATAACCGCTCTATTTCTCTATCCTTTTGTTATTTCAGAAATTACAAAAATATTTTTTTGGTTTGTCTCTCACGTCGGTAATGTTTACAATAGTAGATATTTGTTCACATTATTATATTTACGAGAATATGTGCTTCACATAATGACAAGTAAAGTTTGTCGAGAACTCAACTTTTTTCTGTGAAAAGTAGCTCAAAATTTCGCATTTTCAGAAACGCTGAAACGCCATTTTCTCTTAAATGGTTACAAAAGTTTTCTTCAAACTTTTCAAACGGATAGTGCTAATTTCACTCTTTAATATGACGTAAAGTTCAATTTGGGGTATTTTTTCGGTTTTTGCAAAAATTACATAAATGTAATTTTTTTGAATAATATCTCACACCTTTATTATGCATATTACCAGCGATTTGTAAACGCTATTGTATTTGTGAGTGTAAGTGCTTCAAATAATTTGCAGTCAAGTTTTTCGAAAAATCAAAAGTTTTCTGTTAAAAAGAGCTTCAAATTTCGCAATTTTAGTAGCGCTTAAACACCATTTTTTTTAAAAACAGCTCCAAATTTTTCCAAGGAAATTGCCATTTAGGTCGAGGTTTTACTTTTCTTTAATATTCTAAAATTAATATTTCCGTTCTACTACCGAAAATGTAAGAAAATGTCAAAAAATATACTTTGGGCGGCGGTAGATGGCAGCTGGCAAGAGGATGTGACAATTCCGAATAGCTAGCCGAAATCAGAGGAAATAGAAAACTAATACGGGTAAGTCTGTACCATTCTATAGCACCACTAGTTTTGTTAAATAAAATGTTAAAAAATATACACGCATCGTCGTAAACAAAGCTGCACCCCAAAGGACCCTACTGATCCGCTGCAAGCTCTGAGGGTATTTTGCACATCATTCACCAAGCCAATTATTTCGTTTTCACGGCCGCGCCCTGGGAGGTAGGTGGCAGGTGCGTGACGTCGCGCCCGCCGGTCTAGATACGAGGGCTTCAAACGGCCGTTGCGACATCGGGTGGCGTCGCCAGAGCGTCATCTGCACGTACACTATGCCTCGGCGACTGTTTCGACAGCCGGTTGTCCAGTTAGACGCGTTCGAGAGGGGCTGGATCGTGGGTGTGCGGGAGTCTGGTTGGTCCCCTCGCCGTATTTCGCACCACACCGGTAGTACAGTCACCACCATTGCCCGCTGTTGGTGGCAATGGATTGAAGAAGTCATGCTTACACGAAATGCAGGATGTGGACGTCCGCCACGCACCAAGAGAAGGGAGGACCGACGGATTGTCCGCCACGCGCGAACAGATCCAACGGCAACGATTGGGGCTATTCAGCGGGCTATGCAGCCTGCACTGCCTCATCCTGTAAGTGCCAGTACCATTGGCAGGCGTTTGCACAACGCAAGGCTCGCCGCCCGCCGACCGTTGCGACGCCTGCCACTCACACCCCAGCAACGTCGCTAGAAACTCGCCTGGCTCCGGGAATGATGGACCTGGGGCCATGCACACTCGCAACGGGTCATCTTCAGGGACGAGTTCCGCTTCAACCTTGATTGCGGCGACCACCTGGTCCGTGTCCGGAGGCGAAGTGGTGAGCGCCACGATGAGCTGTTTCTTGTATCCCATCACACGTCCCGCCAGTCTGGTGAGATGGTGTGGGGCGCGATATCCCATGGTGCCCGTTCACTGTTAGTGTTAATTGGATGTACCTTGACAGCCACGCGGTACATTCTGGAGATCTGCAACCGGTGGCTCTGCCGTTCGTGAACGCCCACACCCATGCCCTATTTCAACAGGACACCACGCGTCCGCATACCGTAGCCATCTCCCGAGCATGCCTTGCGGCCGTGGATACTCTGCAATGGCCAGCGGCATTGCAAGACCTGTCCCCAATCGAGAATGTTTGGGGTGCTATGGAGTGTGCTATCAGGATCCCACCTCTACTCACCAATCTGCAAGAATTGCTAGATTTGTTTTATTTTTGGGATGGGTAAAGTTGTATACATTTCCATTTGATATGCGCAATCAGTACAAATCAGTATGCAATTGCATGAAGTTCCGCGGTCTGGTAATAACTACAGCACTATTCGATATTACGTTGATGTACCACCTGGCTACAGAAAAGTAAAGTTTATTTTCCCTTGATTAGCAAATACAACTTTGAACGAGAAGTCACGCAAGAGCAAGGGAATGACCCTGATATATGTCAAAAGTCCAATTGTCTTGCATGCGTGCAATGCTTTAATCTCAGAGATTACAGAGGTCGTGTTCACGGAATCTTTCTTATTTAGATCGATAATATTATTGGCGTTTGTTGCATTTTGCCCCATTAAAATCAAAAGGAATTGAATGAGTAAATGGTGTGAATTCATTCATGATAAGGGGCAAATTTTGATGACCTAAAACATCGCCTAAAATGATCAATAAAATGATCTCAAAATGTTTTAAAACGCCCTAAAACCAAAGATAAATTAGTAACCGTAAAAAATGAGATCAAAACCAGTTTGGATGAAAAACTCAAGCTGTTGCATGTTACTGATGTAATGGAGGCTTCCTCTATTCCTTCAAGTGAACTCAACTTGCTCATTTTTGGTTTGGACTGTCCTTTTCCAGGAAACTCTGTCTTCAGTTATCCCTAAATCTGCCGAATCGACAATGGCGCTGATAGTAGTCACAGGAACCTTAGATTACACACAACGGCTGACATTTTTTAGGAAGAACTCAAATAGGCTTAAAAGGAATTCTGAGGAGAGCATTTGTTGTGTCTCGTAAATACTATTATTTGAGAAAATTATCATAAAAATGACATTAAAGTCCTTGAAATCAGCAAAACTGCATTAAAAATGACGGTAAAAAATAAAAAATGGCTTATTAGTCAATGTTAACGAGAAATGAAAAAAAAGATGTAAAATCTCGGGTCATTTCTTTTTGTCAAAACAAAATTAATTTCTAAACTAAACAACAAACAACATCGTTCTAGAATGAAAAGAAAAAGATAGGATTATTCATTAAAATCCGCCCCCTATTCATGACTATATCTTCTTAAAACAGTAATAATTATAAACAAAGAAATTTCTAAGAGAAAGAAGCGTCTGAAAATGGATCAGCAAATTAAGCAAAATAAAGATAGGTTGAAATAATCTTGGCTGGATTTTCGTAGTACAAAAATATACGGTCTCATACCCGAAATTGTTGAAATATAGAATAGATTCGATATGTTCATTCGTTTCGTTGAAGTGTTTCACCGTTCTTAAAATAGCATCACATTTTCACTATGCGTGTTGTATTGAATAGAATTAATGCCTTATTTTACTTGGCGAGACTCAGGCCATGAGGCCTGCTCTTCCGTCTGACCACGCAAATTTCTCTACGCTCCTTTCACCAACTAGAGGAGAAAGATGGTATTCCATAGGCGACGAAAAAAGGCTCAGAGGCGTCATTTGGACTTGAGGATCTTTTACATGCAGTAAATCTACTAACAGGGGACAGCCGGTTTTACGTCCCCTACGAAGGAAGGCGTACGAAGGATTTTTTCGCCCCTAAAAATCCATGGCTTCGATCAGGTTTGAACACGCGAACTTGGTTCGCGAACAATCCAGTACGCCAACTGTTACACCTTCGCCGCCACAAAGTGGAAGTAAAATTATATGTTTCTGAATAATGTTTACCATTGTCAAATTTGTACAGAAGTTTTAGGCAAAATAAATCTCGTAATTTTCTGAACATTGGCCCCAAGTTTGTTTTATTAGTTTTTGGCCTCGGATATCGTTAAGGTCGCTTAAGAGGTGTAGGCCTCATTTTCGTTGAAATCCCTGATTTTTCAAAAATTGCAAAAGTTTACCTTTTTTTGCTTCAATACTACAATTACAGTATTGAAGATAAAGTTGTTTTCTTAACAAAATCTGATTTCTTAAGAGATATCTTGAAGTAAGGTGATGTACAATACTTGAAAATATGACTAGTTTTTGCGAAATTTTGCGTGAAATATAGGCAAGTTTTATTTTAAAACATATTTTTACTTTCCCGTATACGTACGTAAACACGGAGTATAGGGAAAGTTATGTAATGCTGCGCGAAAAAATGGCCAATTTTCGGCGGAAAAAAATTAATTCTCAGGCCGTGAAAACGAAGAAGTGGATAAAACTAGTTGCTAAATTAAGAACAAAAATCCCCTAACACATGGTGTAGCCAGAAATCCTGTTTTCTAGGTTCTTGTAACCAAAAACCGTTTTGAAAGGAAAACGTCCGTCCGTCTGTCCGTCCGTCCGTCCGTCCGTCCGTCCGTCCGTTTGTCTGTCTGTCCGTCTGTGAACACTGCTAGCGCCTAAACCATACGTACGATTTCTTCCAAAATGGATAGTCCCCGATCAATCTGCTTCTAGTCGAAACTTTGAGATTTTGAAAAAGATTCTTCAAAATTTGGGGGTACTTTATAGGAAGCCCCACGGGGAATTTCAAAATTTTCTCAAAAACGGCTCCAAATTTTTTTTATATTTCTTGTCCGAATAGAAGGTTCCGAATAGAAGACTTCCGGAAGACCCAAGGAAATAGAAAACTAATACGGGAAAGTCTGTGCCATTCTGTAGCACCAATAGTTTCTCAAAAGAGGCTCTAAATGTCTCCTTTATATTTTCTCCATGTATACATCAGAGAACGGTAAAAAAATTAGTTTTAGTCTCATTTTCTACGAACTGTTTCAATTTAGAAAATTTCAAAAATTAAACAATTCAAAATTACAAAACTGAAGATATATAATTTTTGCTATAATACGTACTTTATACTACGTATTCTGTACCTTACATATGCAAGTCCACGAGAAAGTAAACGTGGTGCTACAGAATGGCTACTTTTCCCGTATAAGTTTTCTATTTCCTTGGGTCTTCGCTAGCTATTCGGAATTGCCACAAACTCTTCTTGCCAGCTCTCATCTAGCACCACCAAAAGTTTTTTTTTTTTGTCATTTGTTAATTTTTCGGTATCCTAATGGTAGAACGGAAACATTAATTTTAGAATATTAAAGAACACAAAAACCTAGTCATAAATGGCAATTTTCTTTTAAAAATTATGTGCCGTTTAAGAGAAAATGGCGTTTTAACGCTACTAAAAAAGCAAAATTTGAAGCTCATTTTCACAGAAAATGTTTGAGTTTTCAAAATACTTTATTTGAAGTTATTTAAAGTACTTACACTCACACACATAATAATCTTTACAAATTGCGGATAATGTGCATATTAAAGATGTGAGAGATCTTTCAAATAATTTACATTTATATAATTTTTGAAAAAAACAAAAAAATAACTCAAAATAAACTTTATGCTATACTAAAGAGGGTAATTAGCACTATCCGTTACAAAAGTTTCTAGAAAAAATTTGCAGCCAGATATGAGAAAATGGCGTTTGAGCATTTCTGAAAATGCCGAAATTTGAGCTACCTTTCACAGAAAACGGTGGTGAATCCTTTGGCTTTAAATGTCCATAAATATCTTAATGGCTAAACAAAATTTGGTTATTTTTTCTTGGTCTTCTTTAGAATGCAGTATTGATTGGTGGTTAAATCCATTTGATTTTTGGCTGTTATACCTGGAACATAGCAGAACCTGGAACCTGGCTGTTATACCTGGAACATTTTGAGAAATCTTGTTTTTAAATTTTTTTTTTTAAATTGCACATATTGCACGCAATATTGCACAAAAAACTACTACAATTTTGAAAAACATTTACGTGACCTTTATAAAAGAACTTAATATACAGAACAAATTTAATTTGAAGAAAAAATCTCTATCTTCAATTTTGTAGTTCCAGAAAGACGCCGTAAAAATTTTAAACTTTTTCAATTTTCAAAAATTCAGAGTTATCCGTGAAAATCGGACCTATGCCATGTAAATAAGTGTATTTTACATTATTCATCCAAGAAAATTAAAGAAAAAATTTGGAGCCTTTTTCGAGAAAATTTTGAAAATCCCGGGGGGCTTCCTATAAAGTACCCCCAAATTTTGAAGAATCTTTTTCAAAATCTCAAAGCTTTGACTAGAACCAGATCGACCGGGGAATATCCATTTTGGAAGAAATCGTACGTATGGTTTAGGCGCTAGCAGTGTTCACACACGTACGGACAGACAGACGGACGTTTTCCTTTAAAATGGGTTTTTGGTTTGAAGGACCTAGAAAACAGGGTTTCTGGCTACACCAAATGTTAGGAGATTTTTATTCTTAATTTAGCAACTGGTTTTATCCACTTATTCGTTTTCACGGCCCGGCAATTAATTTTTTTCCGACGAAAATTGGCCATTTTTTCGCGCAGCATTACATAACTTTCCTTATACTACGTATATCACTCCGTGTACACGTACGTACACGGGAAAGTAAAAAGGACATTAAGTACATCTATATGATTTAATTACTCTGAAAATTTGTGTAAGAGGAGAGGATATTTGGGGCGAGAGCACACATGAGTCGCTCTATCGACCATTCAACATCCTGAACGACCAACGATTATCCTGAGTGTAAGTCCTTCGAAAAAACTTGTATTTTTTTACTTGAATGGTCTTATTTCGTAATTTCTCTGTTGAAATGGTCATTTAGATGGGAAAAGATACCGTAAAGAACACGAATATTAAAACATGATCCCCATCTTTTGAAAAGAACGCTTTGTGGTTCGGTTTCAGAGTGATATTGTGACTAGCAATCCGCGATTGTGTAAGGGGTAGTTCCCTTAAAACGTAAATAAATAAAGGGGGGTACACATTTTCCTAACTGAGATCTGAGCACGCCCCCTCTTTGAAACCAATTCTACAAAAAATAACAGATATAATACAAAGAGAATAGCTCTAGTAGATGATTTCTTATAACTTCATGTCGTCCCAACAGTCGTTGACAGCAACAGAGTGTAAAGAACAGAACAGAATAGAATAGAATAGGATTCACCACAGTTGTTATTTTCCTATAAAAGAATTCAATGTGTATTTCATAGAGAACATCTTCATGTGAGTAATATATATTCAGGTATTCTACTCAATATTCTGCTTTATGTTAAACTATTTTGTTGAATTATCTTCATTGAACTGAATATATTCCATTACTGTTCATACAATTTTTGTAGTTGTGTTGGAGGAGATAGCAATATTTTCCGGGAAGTACGAATTTAGTGTGTTCGACAGGGTATATATCATAAATAAATGTTGTCCATCTGTATGAATTTAATGATATTTTGTATCTTATTTATTACTGACCATCAAATAATATATTCACATTACGGCATAACATGGTAGATTCTATTTCATGGTCACCTTCCACAAGGCAAAAAGTGCCTTGCTGCTGTCGCTATGATATTCCATTCTCCTCTGTTCTCTTTAACCGTGTATTGTTTGTGAAATATTATAGTTCTTCTTTTAGCACTTGTTTTTTACCGGTGAAACACACTATTGTAGTTACAGGCAGAACATTTCCCAGATACATGCGTTCGCTTCTTCAGGTGTATACATATTAAAAGATAACCCATAACAATTACAGCTAATATCCATGTAGTTATAAACCATTCTAAGATAACTAATTCGAAAATAAATAAATAAATAAATAAGCAAATAAATAACTGTTATATTACAGCAAAATATTATAATAAATAAATAAATAAATAAATAAAATAACACGAACACAAGAAATAAGTGAGGAAGACACAATATTAAAATTCACCTTAAATAATTATGGTTTCTCCTGCCACATTTCAATACTACGCAGCCTCCGCTTGTATCAATGGAATGTCATTTAAGTTCTCGTAACGATTGAGCTATGGCTGCACTCGGGAACATGAAGTCGAGTGGTTAACATTTTACTTTTCGCTACGCACGTGTTTAGCAAATAAGCTTTCCAACTTGACATCTATGCGATTTAAAACTTTAAATATTAGTCAACGTGTTTAATTCACCCAAGTGTGTATCTTTTTCAGATGCCACGGTTCAGTCGCAGATTCCACGGACTGCAAATCAGTCTATCGCTAATATAGGATTCCTTTCGTTTAGACAGAGCTACAAAATTTGTTAGGATTCCACGTAAAAAGTGTTATTTTTAATCTTAATTTTGGTTTCAAAACAATGAAAATATAAACATTTTGTAATTATATCGTGATAGATTTGACATAACTTTTTTAAATTTCAAAACTTTTTGGAGTATAGGTGCAGTTATTGTTTCAATTTAGAGAGAGCTTACATATTGATGTGCTGGAATAAATGAGCATTTAGTTCCAGCTGTGCCAGCTGTTTAGCGCTGTGTCTTGAAACTAAAAAATCTAATGTTGATGTCATAATGCAAGAAAATTAATTTGAAAATACCACTATTATATTAGTAAGAGATATTATTCTTTTTATAGAGATACTAATACACGTTAAATATGGTAAAAATAATATTCCTCTCAATTTGTTTCTTCTGGAGTTATCTAGAATTATCCTTTGCTTCGAAACAAGACCTCATCAAAAACGTAAGATACATGCAAAGGCAAGAAGAAGAAACTCACCGTTTCAGAATAGAAAACCTACGAATTCCTGAGATTGAACCACAAAGAAAATCGGATGTAAAGTATGGTGTCATATCCTACACATCGGAAATGGATCACTGGTGCAAAAATGACAGTAAAAGCTCCGACTTTCCGCAGCTACCCCTAAAATTACTTCACACAGTAAAATCACATTTGGAATTGGGCTGTACACACACAGCCTTCTATACTGACCTCACCAATATGGATATGGGCCATAGGAAATTGTTCACCGGTGATCTGGACGTACTCTCAGAGCCGATATTCATTGGCCTGTCGCTCATCGGGAACCTGAGCGTTCTGTACCCGCACGACAGCGACGAGTGGTGCTTCTTGGTAGAGCCGGCGCAGCCGTCGAGACAGAGCGTGCTGCTGACGGTATCGGTGAACATCTGGCTGGCCACGGCCGCCTGCGTGCTGGGCTTCGTCGTCGCAGCAGGCCTTGGCTTCGGGCTGAGCTGGGCCGACGCTGCGTTCGCCGTGCTGAGCTGCCTCATCACCGGCGCGTCTTCCTCGCCTTTGCGCCGCCTCGACCTCTGGCTCAGCCTGCTCAGCTTTTTCCTCTGGAACTTTATCGGCGGCTCTCTCACGGGCTCTTTCGTGGCTCCGGGGTTGGGTAGACAGTTGGAGACTCTGGAGGAAGTAGACGCGGCATTTTCTACGATATTTCCAATGCCGATTCTGGAACCAGAATATGCGGAATTGATTGCATCCCAAAGTGATGTCCACGCATCTTTGGTATCCAAATTCGATATTCCAGGTGACATATTTAATTCCAAAGAGCAAACCATTCTTAGCTATGAAACCGTTTCCTATGTTCACAAGGTTGAGTTAAGTTCTGCTAGTCGCGATCTGGTTGAAGTCCCTGCATGCCTCTTTTCTCCTTGTTATGTTGCTTTTCCCATACGAAAAAACTGGCCTCAAGCCAGACGTTTCGACAGATTGATTCAAATGTCAGTAGAAGCAGGTTTGTTAAAAAAATATAAACATGAAACTTGCGCACAATTTGTATTGTACCTGAACAGCAAATTAAGTTTCTGTTCTAAACAGGAAATACGGCCTTTAGAAATCCCAGCCAAGCCTGTTGAGATAAGCTCTCTGAAAGAGGCATTATTCTTATGGGTAATCGGAATCTCTTGCTCTTTGCTCTCTTTCTTAGTAGAAAATAGCACTTGTATCTGTCGTGTGACTTCACTTGGAGTTGCTGTTCTTCGGCGTGTTTGGAGATTTTTCTTAAAGTGTATTTTAAAGGTTAATTGTAAAGGGTAGTCACCATTGGCTATTGAAGGTACAAGGTTTTAAGATACAAGGTGTAATCCCTGAAATAAAAGCCTTACAATTTTTTCGCTTGTGTAATCAATGTAATAAAAATGTTACATTAGGTTTACATTCGATTAAATTATCTCATGCATAATTATTTCCCCTGTGTGTGTAAATGTCATTGCAAATGAATGATCTATGGAAAATGTAGACCACAGCTTGTTACCTATTATTCATACGCATTCTACCTTAACCTAAGATTTGTGCATGAAGAAAAACACGTTGATTTACTGGTCGCCACGAATTTGCTTAATCCTTTCAAGCAAGTAGAATGTTTCACTATCATTATGTAAGTTTTCCAGATGTATGTGGTCGTTTCTAATTTGTTTTTTAAATGAAAAGTATTAAACTGTAATTTACATATATATATAATTGTCACCTTTCCCGTAACCTTGCTGTAAGACATATAATTTACTTCTTTAGCATTGTTAATATAAATCAATTGCCTAATTCGTTGCTTGCGACATATTTGTAACCTTTAAAACATACCAAAGGAAAGATTTATGAGTGTAGGCGGTGACTCTTAAAAACATCTCAAAATCAGATTTTTGTTATACACACACAGACAAAGCATTATATTTTAATCCAGAAGATATTCTTCGTTTAACATGGACGTGACTTTTGGAAAAGTAGAGATATTTGTACCAGAACTTAGAATTATAGGATGTATTCGTCTCCAGACTATTCCGTATGTGATCGGGAAAGTGATAAGTAAAACTATATTTAAAAGCACTAGAAATTTATAGAAGATGTGCCTTGGAGATAGTTCCTTTTAATAAGGCCTTCTCGCTCCAAATACTTAGCAAATAACAAAAATATATCAATAGAGATATTTAAGTTATTTAAATTAAAGTTATTATTATAACTCTACTGATTTCATTCTAAAAATAGGATATTTTTGTTGGAGAAGTGATAGTAGTTATGTGTTGACATAGTATACATTTTACTTCTATAAGACAGTCGTGTGTAAAAATAATGGAATCTGTATCTTATATCAAATCATAGAAGAGTAAGTAGCTTTGTCTATATTTCAAGTGTTTTCTAGAACATATGAGAGTGATAATTCGCTCGTGCATTTCGGGGGTTCCTATTCGTACGTGGCGTGTCCCTGCGACGCTCAGCAATTTCCGTCGTAACGCGAAAGATCAGTTACCATTTTTCGCCAATCAATGCTTCATTTCATACTTTTAATAAAGTAAGGAATTCGCTCCGCATTGATTTGACCCTTTACAATGACGCCCTTCTCCTTGTTTGACCCATTAACTAGTATTTCCATGAGTGTCAACTGTTAAGATCGTTAGTCCTGTAAGTGAAGTGCGTGTTTTTATCCCCGGAGGTGTCTGTGATATTCGCTCGCTGGGTGGTGAGATCCGACGCCGACCTACCCGTTGGCTTGTTGAGTTTTTCAAACCAGGTATCTCCCACCAGCGGGACACCATCCCCGTCTCTAGCTCCCGACAACTCTAGCTCCCGACAACTCTAGCTCCCGACAACTCTAGCTCCCGACAACTCTCGCTCCAGACAACTCTCGCTCCAGACAACTCTCGCTCCCGACAACTCTCGCTCCCGACAACTCTCGCTCCCGACAACTCTCGCTCCCGACAACTCTGCTCCCGACAACTCTCGCTCCCGACAACTCTCGCTCCCGACAACTCTGGCTCCCGACAACTCTCGCTCGCGACAACTCTCGCTCCCGACAACTCTCGCTCCCGACAACTCTCGCTCCCGACAACTCTCGCTCCCGACAACTCTCGCTCCCGACAACTCTCGCTCCCGACAACTCTCGCTCCCGACAACTCTCGCTCCAAACAACTCTCGCTCCCGACAACTCTCGCTCCCGACAACTCTCGCTCCAGATAACTCTCGCTCCCGACAACTCTCGCTCCCGACAACTCTCGCTCCCGACAACTCTCGCTCCCGACAACTCTCGCTCCCGACAACACTCGCTCCAGACAACTCTCGCTCCCGACAACTCTGCTCCCGACAACTCTCGCTCCCGACAACTCTCGCTCCCGACAACTCTGGCTCCCGACAACTCTCGCTCGCGACAACTCTCGCTCCCGACAACTCTCGCTCCCGACAACTCTGGCTCCCGACAACTCTCGCTCCCGACAACTCTCGCTCCCGACAACTCTCGCTCCCGACAACTCTCGCTCCCGACAACTCTCGCTCCCGACAACTCTCGCTCCCGACAACTCTCGCTCCCGACAACTCTCGCTCCCGACAACTCTCGCTCCCGACAACTCTCGCTCCCGACAACTCTCGCTTCAGACAACTGTCGCTCCAGACAACTCTCGCTCCCGACAACTCTCTCTCCCGACAACTCTCGCTCCCGACAACTCTCGCTTCAGACATCTCTCGCTCCCGACAAATCTCGCTCCCGGCAAATCTCGCTCCAGACAACTCTAGCTCCCTATAAGCTGTAGCTTCTGATTGGTGTCCCGGGCATGTTTGGAGGAATGTAGAGTATGTAAGAGTGTGTGTCAGGCATTGTCTATACAACATGATTTGGATTAATGAGGCATACAGGTCCATTTATAAAGCATTTATCATCCTCTCAAAAATCACAGGCCGGTTGGTCCAGCAAGGTTGACTTCGATCTTAAATGTTATCACGTCCAGGCAAAGAAGTAAAGCAACAAGGTTTCTGTTCCGCGTAGTAAGTTTTTGTGCATCTATTGAAACCTGGTTGCGATTAATGGGATACTTTTTTTTCAGTGCTCCATTTTTAAAGAAGGTTCTGAAATTAAACTATTCAATTGCATTGACCTCGCAAAACTATAAAAAAAATAAGTTAAAAGAATTCTTGAACTTGAATACTTATTCACATACGGATTTATAAATGATTTAAGACTGAAACGTTCTGTCAATAAGTTGAAAGATTATAGTGCATTTTACACAAGTTTAGATATAAACAACGTGGAAGTTATTTGGCTGCATACTTGTGGAAACTTTTTATTGAGTGCATTGTTTCTTACATTCAAATGTAACTAAAAACTGTCTTATTGTGTTTGTCCATTCTTTTCAAAAAATGTTATTTCGTTATGATTGTAGTGTTTATTTGCTTGTAATTTCATGGTGTTTATTATGTCGTGTTATTTAGTTGGAGAACTTCAGTGAAAACATTTAATGGCATTTTCTTAATTTTTGTATTTCTTGAAAAGAATATAATCTCTCAATGTTACAATTTAAAACGTTTTCCTATACCCTGGGCTACAGATTAAATATCCGTTTAATAGTTGTAACTTTT
>JAHLJT010002630.1:91199675-91213578 GCA_031308135.1 Acheta domesticus
GGCGGGAGATTGGGCGGTTGATTGGCCGGTGAGTGGGTGGTTGTGGGAGCAGACAAATCTTGCGCTGAATTATCCAGAAGCGCAATTGCTGTGTGAAGGAAATCAATGTCTTGCGCACGAGCTGTCGGAGGGGCAGAGGTTTGGGCAGGGAGGGCAGATGCAGACCGCGTGAAGTTGTACTCTATGCTTGGAGCCGCATGCTCATGCATGCGAGACAAGGTTCTATGATACCGAGGCTTCTTTTGGACGCCCTAACGTCACTTTCCCTTCAGAATAAATGTCCCTTTAACGCTTCTTCTCATGTTTCTTTTTTTTCTTCCATGTTTTCGTTCGTTGAGATAGTATTTAGTTATCAAATTATTTTTTAAATCGATTTATTTAAGGTCGCTTTTAAACAACAGGGTCATAAGCGTCCACGAGTATAATTTATAATTCACATAAGATGTATACATTTACATAATTATTCTATTATTTATAAAACTTTTGAATGGTTTTATTAGATGAGTTGTAGGCAAAAAGTAAACCAGGGTCTTTGTATTAATATGTCAATTTTTTAGATTTTTAAGAATTGTAAGACTTTTATACATTTTTCTGAGAAGAGAAGGAATTAAATAAAGAGTTGTTTATGTTTATGGACTGTCGCATATGGGCTAATATTATTGTTCTCCTTGTCATCAAATTGAGTCGATTCTTCACGGGGGCACGATAATGGACAATAGCCAGATGTGTTGCTGATTTCACTTTGCAAATAGTTTTTATTCGACAGGACACAATATTTCCTGGTGAAAACTTTCCAAACCACTCGTTGTTGCACATATATGAATATAATATATATATATATATATATATATATTATATATATTCATCATTAAACTTATATATAAGTTAGTTTACATATGAGATAGTGAGTACCCGTTGCTCAAGAAATTTGGAAAGTGTGTACTGCACTCCATATTACGTCCACAATGCTTTAACTGTTTTTTAAGTTAAAAAAATAGGTAAATGTTCCGTCGTAAGTTTCGCAGTTCATTGCTGTTTGAACTCAATCTTATAAGCTCCTCGCGCTTTGATTTTAGCATTATATTACCATGTGATTTGTGACGTACTAATGGATACAGCATTTCGTCACCACGGATCGTATACAACATTTTTGACTCTGTGCAATATATTGTTCAACGCACATTGCTCTATAAGATATGCATTTCTCTTCAAAATATAAACGTGTGGAGGACTCCTGGAATCTGGGGGACTCGTTACTTGAATGAAAACGTGTTTCCTGTTTTCTTTAAATTTCTCCTCGTGTATATCCGAGGACGGAAAAAAATTGTGTTAGTCTCATTTTCTACCAATGGTTTGTATTTTAGGAAATTTCAAACCTGAAACATTTCAAAATTTCAAAACTGAATATAGAATTTTTTTCCGCATTCCATATTCCTTATTCCATACCGTATACATGTAAGTGTACGAGAAAGTAAAAAATTTACATTAATTATTTTGATATGACGTAATTACTCTGGAATATTCTATAATTCGTTTTTTGTACATTTTATATCAAGAGAGAATATATGAGGCTAAAGCACACGTATGTCGTTATATCAACCATCCAAGGACCTGAATGCCCAGCGTTTATCTGGAGTGAAACTCGAGAAAAAGTTGTTTTTTTTTTACTTGTATCGTCTGATTTCGTTATTTCTGTTGAAATTGCCGTATAGATGGGAAAAGATACCGTAAGGAACACGAAATTTAAAACTTGACCCATCTCTTGAAAAGAGCGCTTTGTGATTCTGTTTCAGAAAAATTTTGTGACGAGCTATCCACGATTGTGTAAGGGGCAGTTGCCTCAAAACGTAAACAATTAAAGGGAGTACACTTTGTCCTAACTGATATCTGAGCCCGCCCCCTCTTTTGTAACCAATTCTACTGACACGACAAATTGCGTAAGTAGTAAGAAGGGAATATCTCTAGCAGATTATCCTTACAACTCCCATGACGACCAACAGTCGATGATGGCACCAGAATGTAGAGAACAGAATATAATGAAATTTACCACAGTTGTAAAATATTTATAAAAGAACAGATTTGTTATTTCGTGAAGAATATCTGCATGTGAGTAATATGTATTAATTTATTCTCTGAAATATTCTGCTTTATAGTAATCTGTTTGTTTAATTATCTCAATATAACTGAATATATCATCAATTATTCACAGTATTTTTATAGTTGTGCTCATGGGGATGCAATTTCTTCAAGGGACGCACGATTTAGTCTGTTAGACTGGGCATATATCCTGAATAAATGTGGCAATCTGTATGAATTTAATGAAATTTTGTATCTTTATTATTAAAAGAAAATCAAATAATATATACACCATAATGCTTAACACGGTTCACTCTTTTGAATCGCTAGTTCATTAGTCTCACCACTACTTTCTAAAGGCAACTAGTGGTGCTATAGAATGGCACAGACGTTCCCATATTAGTTCACTATTGCTTTTGGTATCGGCTAGCTATTTTGTTTTAATCAGTTTAACATACCAATACAATACTGTTTCCAAATTGCTGGAAATGTACATATTAACGATGTGTTGATGGAACCTTTCAACACAATACATTTGTGTAATTTTTGAAAAAAAACAACAACAAATATACACCTAATTGAACTTACGTCATAATAAAGAGTGCAATTAGTGTTAGCAATTCGAAAACGTTTGAAGGGAGAATTTGGATCCATTTTTGAGAAAATGTCGTTTGAGCGTTCTGAAAAATGCGGAATTTTGGGATACTACGGAGGTTTATTTGAATTATTTAAAGCACGTGCACTCTTTTTTTTTCTTCTTCTTTCTATACAAGGGTTGGGAACCATTGGCCCGTTCCGAGGCTTCGAACTGCTCGACCACTTCATTCTAGGTCTGCTTCCCATCTCTGTAGCCCTTACGTTTATATAACAGAGCCAACTTTGTTAATCTATTTCGCTCCATCTGTTTACATGTTGGAACTATATCTGTTGGTATATGTACTCGTAAACATAATAATGTAAACAAATCGTCGCTAATGTAAATATTAACGACGTGAGAGACACAAAAATTACATTTTTGTAATTTTTGAAAAAAACAAAAGGAAATAAGCGATATGCCTTTTATTTCCTCTCATAGAGTACATTAGGCACTTCTAGTAAAATACAGCTTTAATATATAATAAATACTATCTAAGATAATAATACTTTCAAAAAATTGTCAAAATTTGAATTTCAACGTCTTGTCATCTGTTGAGTGAAAAGAATCTATCAGTTTCTTAATAATATATCTATGGTCTGATTTTTAATGGACGCAAAAAAATTGAAAACTTGCGAAAAAAGACTTTTATTCCTCATTGAGGATACTTTGTGCCAGTAGTAATCACATTATTTTGAAGCTATTTTAAACTAAAATCTACACTGATTTAAAATAATTAATTATACTAATAATTAATATACATAAAAGTGTCCTAATATATAATTTTCAATTTTACGTATACTTTACTCAAATGTAAACGCCAAATCATAAACAAAGCGCTGAATTTATTTCTTTATTGTATTTTATAAATAATTTTGTTTTAAGCGGATCAGATTTCAAAACGAAGAGAACCATTTCCAATTACGGACGTAGATGTCAAATTGTTAAGCTTGTTTTAGAGTAAAGTATACGTAACATTGTGAATATCATGTGATTATTACTTGGCCCAAGTATCATCAATGGGAAATGAAGTCTTTTTTTCGCAAGTTTTCAATTTTTGTAAAAATACTTCGAGTTAAATTTAATAGTTGTAATTTTACTGACGTTTGGTATGATAGCGGTCTAAACATGTGTGCAATTTTTAGATTTTTATCTGGTCCCCCAACAGAGATAATACAGATTCAAAATTGGGAAAAAATCCAAAATTACAATTTCAAGGGATGTAATTTTCAAGGAGTACGTTATATACCAATGATATTTACAAAAAATAACTATATTATTGTGTGTAAAAGCACAGAAAAAAATTAAGGCTTAGATTCTTTACTTCTGTGAAAAATTACTCTCTGAAACTCGAATTTCGTTCATTCGCGTTCCATAGATTGGTTGCAAAATATTTCCCAAATAAAAACATAGAAAGTTGGTAAATAATATTCAATTTGGAGGCCAGAAATATGCTGAATCGAATGCTTTTTAATTCTATAATACTAGAACAACCTAGAGCTGAGCAATTTAGAAAAGAGTAAATGTTTGCGAACGCAAAAAAATGGCGCACGGCGCGAAACAAAAATGGCCGCCATTTGTAAAGCAGGTACAATAAAGAAAGTTTAAGATGGTTTTGAACAGCCAAAACGTAAGGAAATTTATGTACAAAATATGAATTTTTTCGAGATGGTCGAGCGACCAATTTATTAAATTCTGGACCACTTAAAATGGATTGACCTATATGTAAGTGCGATAAAGTAAACAAGTATATTAATTATTTTAATAGGATTAAATCACACTGAAAAATTGTTTAGTTCGTTTTTTTAACATATTTATTAAGAGAAGAGAATAAGTGGGGCACACATACGTCGTTATTACATCGACCATCGAAGGCCCTGAAAGACCATCGTCGATCCTGAGTGTAACTCGAAACAAAATTGTATTTTTTAACTTATATGGTCTGATTTCGTTATTTCTCTGTTGAAATTGTCATTTATATGGGCAAAGATATCGTAAGGAACACGAATTTTAAAACTTGATTCCCATCTTTTGAAAAGAGCGCTTTGTGATTGTGTTCCAGAATAATATTGTGTCTAGCAATCAGCGATTGTGTAAGAGGCAGTTGCCTCAGAATGTAAACAATTAAAGGAAGTACACATTGTCCTGAGACCTGAGTCCTCTTTTGTAACCAATTCTACTCACACAACAAATAACGTAAGTAGTAAGGAGGGAATATCCCTGGCAGATAATTCCTAACAGCTCCCACGAGGTAGCAATAGTCGATGGTGACAACAGAGTGTAGAGGACAGAATAGAATAAAATTCACCACAGTTGTAAGTTATTTATAAAAGAACTGAGTGTGTATTTCGTGGAGAACATCTGCATGTGAGTAATATATATTAATTTATTCTCCGTATTATTCTACATTATAGTAATCTATTTTGTTGAATTATCTGTTATATATTATATATATATATATTAATATAAATAATAATATATATTATCTCTATTATATATTGTGACCGTACTTACCCTTATTGGTTTCATGAGTACACATATCATAAATCTTTGTGATGTTTATTTTGAGCACAGGGGTTCTTTGAGGGGGGTACTTTAATCGTCATTATCTGAATTCAAAGAATCTACCGTCACAGAAACAGAATTTATTAAGAAAAAAATTAACAAAACATCTTCATATTACTAACATAATTAACATCCTTGACCTGGTCGCAAGTTCTTACAGAATACAGACTAAATGGTTTATACTATACGTCTCCGAATATTCCTATCATTACATTTATCATTTCCATTTATATAACCTCCATTTCTCTGGAAACGGCATACCATTCGTGAACCACTACAGACACCATTGCTCTCCTTACTACTCAGTGAGCACCCTGAACTGGCATTCCACTCGATTACCCCTCTATTTTTTGTTCATAATTATTGTTACTTATCTGCCCTCCACAACCGTCGTCTTCTACGCGACGCGATGCCGCGTGCTCCGTCCGATGCCGAGAGGTGACCTTGGCGCCAACGATGTTCTGCCTGCCCACGTGTCGCCGGCGGCCCGTTCCCATGCACCGGCGTCGCCTTGCCACAGTTTCCTTCTTCACACGACGAATTTACTGTCTCAGCTCACACGGCTCCACCATATAATCCCGCATCCGCACAGTTACACCGACTGTCACTGAACAGCATTGCCCACGTGTCCGTGCACTGTCCCCTTCTCTCGTCAAATTTCGTGATTATTCCTTCCCCCTGAGTTTACCACAATCCTTACTCGCAATCATCATTAAGTCTACCACAATTATCCTTCCTTTAGTACCAGCCGTCCCGATTACTCTCGATTTATCTGTTCGTTACCACATCGCTCTCTCGTCGCCATCATACCTCTGTCTTCACCTCTCGCTGCTCAACTCCCAACTGCCCTTTCGCGCGGTCCGACCGACCAATTCCCACCTTCCGGGCGCTCGTTCACGGCTCGGCCCGATTCGTTCCGCAACGATTCATCAACCTGCGCGCCACTTTTGAACGTTGTGGAGCGCCTATTATTTACGTTTTGACCAATACGGTCAAAATATATATATATCAATTATTCATAGTATTTTATAGGTGTGCTGTTGTGTATAGGAGATCGCAATTTTTTCAGGGACGCACGATTTTCGTCTGTTAGACTGGACATATATCATGAATAAACGTTGAACATCTGTATGAATTTAATTAAATTTTATATCTCAATTATTACAATCAAATAATATATTAACCATGGTTCAGCCTTTTGCATCGTCACGTTCCTAAAGGCAACTAGTGGTGCTACAGAATGACACAGACTTTTCCGTATTAGTTTTCTGTTTCCTTGGTTTGTGCCAGCTGCCATCTATTAAATCCCAAAGTACATTTTTTGTCATTTTCTTCCTTTTTCAGTTTCTTAATGATAGAACGGGAAAATTAATTTAAGAATATTAAATAACAGTAAAATCTCGTTTAAATGGCAATTTTATTTGAAAAATTTGTAAACTTTTTTAAGAAAACTACATAAACGCTACTAAAAATGCGAAATTTGAAGCTCTGCTACACACCAATTTTTGAGTTTTCGAAACATTTATTTGAAATCATTTAAAGCACTTACATACACAAATATAAAATCGTACACAAATTGCTGATAACGTGCATATTAAAGATGTGAGTGATCTTTCAAAAAATTACATAACAAACAAATAAAGTTCCCTAAGTTGAAATTTACGTCATATTAATAAGTGCAATAGCACTATCCGTTCGAAACGTTTGGAGAAAAAACTTGCAGCCAATTATAGGAAAATGGCGTTTCTGAAAATGTGGAAATGTGTGATAGTTTTAACAAAAAAATTTTGAGATTTCGAAAAATGTTATAGGACATAATTTAAATCACATGTACTCTCAAATAAAGATATTCAACAAACCTCGGCTAGTGTAAATATTAACGATGTAAGAGAGTAGTTTAAAAAATTACATTTTTGCATTTTTAAAATTACATTTACAAATTACATTTTTGCAATTTTGGAAAAAAGTAAAGAATAGAGCATTATTGCGTTTACGAAATATCCCTACCAAAAGTTTAAAGAAAAAATTTGAAGCCATTTCTGAGAAAGTCTTGATATTGTATTTTTTTAAATTTCACCTATTGTACGCAATATTTCAGGAAAACTATTAACATTTTCAAAATAATGTACATGACCTTAAAGAAAGAACTTACTATGGAGAGCAAATTTTATTTGAAGAAATAATCTCTATATGCAATTTTGTAGTTGGAGGAAGACGCCAAATAATTTTTAAGTTTTGCAATTTTCGAAAATTCAGAGTAAACCGTGAATATCGGAGCTCTGCCACCTTAATAAGTCTATTTTACTGTATTCTTACAAGATATTTAAAGAAAAAGTTGGAGCGGTTTTTGTGAAAATTTCGAAAATGTCCAGAAAACTTCATGTAAAATACCCCCAAAAATTAATAATTATTTTTCAAAATCGCTTAGTTTCGACTCAGGACAGATGGACAGCGGTTTCTTCAATTTGTAAAAACTCGTACGCATTGTTTAGGCACTAGTGTTGTTCACATACACCGGACAGACAGACGGACAGACGAACGGCCGGATGGACGTTTTTCTGTCAATTGGTTTTTCGGTATCAAGGATTTACAAAAAAGGGACTCTGGCTACACCACGTGTTAGGGGATTAGGAATTGAATTTATCCACTTTTTCGTTATCTGACACCGTAAATATTTTTTCTGCCGACAATTGGCTATTTTTCGCGCAGCATTACATAACTTCCTTATACTACGTATATTCCTCCGAATATACGTACATATACGAGAAAGTAAATAATATACTCAAAAATAAATGATAAAATAAAGCTAAAAATTATAAATAAAAAACATAAGCACAAGAAATAAGTGTGGAACAGACAATATTAAGACTTACCTTAAATAATTTTGGTTACTTCTGCTCTATCACAATGCTACATAACCTCCGCAGGTATCAACGGACTTTCATTTCAGTTCTCGTAACGGTTGAGCTATAGCTTCACTCTGGAGCATCAAGTCTTGAGTAATTAACATTTTACTTTTCGCTAGGCATCTCGTTGGCAATTAAGTTTGCAAACTTGACATCTGAGCCTTTCCACGTCAAATCGCACAAAAAACACGAAAATGTCACCTTCATATTTTTAATTATTTTCTAACTTTTTATATTTATTATATGGATCAAATAAGTGAACACGTCTATTTTTATTATTTCTAACTTTATTATTACCGGAAATATTGCGTAATGAAATTTGATAAAAATGACGAGCATCACTAACTTAACTAGTTAGTTAGCACATATTTTCCCGTATTTTTGGATACAACTACATAGTATTGAAATATTACACATTCTGCGCTACTAACATCTTAGCTATTATTTGAAAAAGGTCCTTTTCAACCAAGAAGCTAACAACTCACTGTTTCCGTCGCAGTGTTGTCAGAACTAAGCGAATTCTAAAATTGCATAAAAATATAATACAAAAGGTTTGTAAACTTTTATTGGAAAAAGAAACCTTACACGCGCACAATATAGAAATGTATTTCATAGGGCCATGATTAGAGAAGTGTATTTTGTGCGAAAACTAAATATTTTCATGCAAATATCAACATAAATTTGATAACTATAACTCCTTTTCACACAGCTACATCGTCACAATAATGACACGTAATTCGTAGAAATTCGCGAGCGCGAAACGGAATTCCACTGTTGCATTCAATACATTGTCGATATTCTCTGAGAGTAAGTAATTTTTATTTCAAATATTTCGAAATAAATAATTTCTAAAATATTAATGTGTAAATGCATAACAAAAGGACGATTGTAAGAAACGAACTAAGAAGTATTACACAAAATTGCAAATTCTAATTTACATCCAGCTGTCGGAAGCGCAGTAAATTTGCAGCGGACTATTATGTTTGTCACGAAATTATACAAAAACAACTCCTAATTTCAAAAAATTAACCATGACCTTACTAGAAGATGTAGTTCTGATAAAAAATTTTCCTTAAGAAATTGTATTTTCACAGTTTTAGTTGTAAGAAGTCGCTGAAAACGAAGCGCAGTGAATTTCGAGCGAGCTATTATGTTTGTCTTGGAATTATAGAAAAACCACCCATATTTCCAAAAAATTTAACATGACCTAATTTGAAAATCTGTTTTTCAAAATCATATTTTATTAAGGAATACAATTGTATCTTCACAATTGTAGTTGTAGAAAGACGCCGAAATTGTTTTCATTTTTTAAAATCTTTTACCTAATCACGCATTTCAACGAACATGAACCCTGTACCTTTCTCTTAAGCTTCCTTTATGCTGTCTCAGGTCCCAATTTTATCAAAAAAAAACTGTGCGCTTTTTAAGAAAAATACTTTAAAGAAAAGAAACAATTGTTTACGTTTGACACAAATTTTCGCACAAAATACGTTAGTTTTTGATGGCGGTCGGTTCTGGGAAACTGCGGGGCGTCGTCACTGAATAATTGCAAAAAGGGGAAATAAAAGTTGTACAATTAACTTAGATATATGTGATGTGCATAATTAATTAGGATGTTCTGCTTGTTTGTACGAAGAGTAACTTAAAAAATATTAATTCTTTACGAACTAAGGTGCAGTTTATTGCTGCAATAGACGCGTATCTTGCGTTACTGACGGTCGGTAACTTTGAATGAAGCAGTACTTCTTGAGGTGGTGAAACTTCACGATTGTATTTGGTTATTAAATGACGTACTCTTCACTCATGTTTTGACTGACATTTTGAAATTTCCTGGTCCCTCACAACACATTTCGAATATAAGTACTCGCTTATCGTAGAATTTCTGAACTTTCGTCACAATGAACAATTATAATACCTTATCGAATTTTTTTTCAGGTCTGGACAGAATTCCATTTCCTTCAGCCAACATTCAAGCTACTTTTACCACGCTTTCGGTTACTGCAAAGTGTCGTTTAATTTTATTGTATATCCAACTTTCAAAAATTGTCAAAATTTGAATTTTCAACGTCTTGTCATCTGTTGAGTGAAAAGAATCTATCAATTTCTTTCTAATAACTTTATTGTCTAGATTTTCGATAGAAGTCCCAGGATCTTCAGTTTAAAAAAATTACCTCAGTTACATTAAGGGGATACGGATTTTGTTGCAATTTTCTTGACGGGGTTTCTCCTATCGCAATTAAACACTTGTTTATATTCTCTACATTCATTTCACAGACACGTGAACTATCTGAAGAGCTTAAATTGTCATTTTATTGCTTTTCACACTTTCCTATTCACTGGACGTTCCGCTACTTTCGTTGATGCCACAGGTGTACACACGATTATCCAAAAAATAAGCCCTCTTCGATTTATAAGATGCGCATTGTGATTGACGTTAATGCAAAAGTGACAATATCCTTTACTTATGACCATCGCCCAAACCATAGTTATCGTCCCGCCCAATCCCTCAAAATAAATGACACACTGTACATGAATAGATTATATCGCAGTGAATTGGGTGTTAAATTCACGCATGCGTAAGTCTTTTTCAGATTACACGAATAATTAGCAGATTCCACGGACTGTGTTTCAATCTATCGCTATTATAGCATTCCCCTCCTTCACCCTGAGCAGAAATTTGTTAGGATTTCAGGTAATTTTTTTTCTAATATTCAGTTTTTGTTTCTAAATAATGACGATGATATACGTTCATATATGTATTTGTAAAATTATATCGTGAATGAGTTGACAATTTTTTTATATCTAAATGTTCTTGAGTTGATGTGCAATTATTCTTTCAATTCACAGGCAACATTCGTACTGAAGTTCGAGAATAAATGAGTATTAAGTACCGCTCTGTGTTCTTTTGAAATGAAAAATTCTAATGTTCATATCATAATGCAAGATAATTATTTTAAATATCACTATTGTATTAGTGAGACAGAATACTCCTTTTGGTAGAGAACGACACAGTTACTAACAGATGAGAAATATGGTAAAAATAATATTCCTCTCAATTTGTCTCTTCTGGAATTATATGGAATTATCCGTTGCATCAAAACAAGACCTCATCAAAAACGTAAGGTACAGGCAGAGGCAAGAAAAAGTAACTCACCGAACCAGAATAGAAAACCTAAGGGTTCCTGACATTGAAACAAAAAGAGAATCGAATGTGAAGTATGGTGTTATATCCTACACATTGGAAATAGATCACTGGTGCAAAAACGGTAGTAAAAGCTCCGATTTTATGCAGCTACCCCTAAAATTACTTCACACGGTGAAATCACGTTTGGAATTGGGCTGTACACACACAGCCTTCTACACTAACTTCATCAGTATGGACAGGGGACACAGGAAATTGTTTACCGGTGATCTGGACGTACTCTCAGAGCCAATATTCATCGGCCTGTCGCTCATCGGGAACCTGAGCGTTCTGTACCCGCACGACAGCGACGAGTGGTGCTTCCTGACGGAACCGCCGGAGCCGTTGAGACAGAGCGTGCTGCTGACGGTGTCGCTGGGCATCTGGCTGGCCACGGCCGCCTGCGTGCTGGGCTTCGTCGCCGCAACAGGCCTTGGCTTCGGGCTGAGCTGGGCCGACGCTGCGTTCGCCGTGCTGAGCTGCCTCATCACCGGCGTGTCATCTTCGCCTTTGCGCCGCCTCGAACTCTGGCTCAGCCTGCTCAGCTTCTTCCTCTGGAACTTCATCGGCGGCTCTCTCACGGGCTCCATCGTGGCTCCGGGGATGGGTAGACAGTTGGAGACTCTGGAGGAAGTAGACGCGGCATTTTCAACGATATTTTCAATGCCGAATATGGAGCAGAATACATGGATTTGATTGAATCCCAAAGTGATGTCCACGCCTCTTTAGTTTCCAAATTGGCTACTCCAGATTACGACTTTAATTCCAAAGAAGAAATCTTCTTAGTTATAAAACCCTTTCGTATGTTCACAAGGCTGAAATAAGTGCTGATCGTCGCGGTCTGTTTGAAGTGCCTGCATGCCTTTTTTCTCCTTGTTATGTGGCTTTTCCTGTGCGAAGAAATTGGCCTCAAGCCAGACTTTTCGACAGATTGATTCAATGTCAGTAGAAGCAGGTTTGTTGAAAAAATATAAACAAGAATCTTGCGCACAATATGTATTGTACGATAACAGCAAATTAAGTTTCTGTTCTAAGCAGGAAATACAGAATTCAGATGTACCAGCAAAGCCCGTCGAGATAAGTTCACTGAAAGAGGCTTTATTCTTATGTGTATTGGACTCTCTTGTTCTTTGCTCTCTTTCTAGTAGAAAACAAAACTTATATCTGTCGTGTGACATCAATTGTGGTAGCTTTTCTTGGGTGGGTTTGGAGAATTTTGTAAGAGTATTTCAAAGGGTTATTGTAAAGTGTATTCACCTTTGTCAATTGACGGTAAACGTTATCTGTTGCGTAATCACTGAAACTAAAGACGTCCCCGGTTTTTGCTGGTGTAAATGTTGAGATAAAAATCTTACCCTTCGTTTACTTTCGATTAAATTATTTTTTGAATAATTATTTCTCATATGTGTATGATTCGTGTCGTTGAAAATGAATAGGTTAGTGAAAAATTTGGACTACAACTTGTTAGCTATCAATCATACGCGTTCAATGTTAACCTAAGATATACGTGTATGCACAAAGAAAAACACGTGAATTAACTGTTCACAACGATCTTGTTTGATCTTGAAAATATGTAGAATGGTTTACCATCAAGAATTAGTTATGTTACTCTTTAGATGTATGTGATCATTTGTAATTGAATTTTATATTAAATGTATTAAAACTATATTACCTCACTGTCATTTTTAATATGAATTAGTTTTCTAATTCGTTGCTTCAAAAAGTGCGACATATTTTTAAAAAAATTAAATATCAAGCGATATTTAAAATAATATCAAAGAAAAGCTGTATAAGTGTAGGCGGTGACTCCCAAAAACGTTTCAAATCAGCTAACGTCACACACACACACACACACATACACACGCAGAAAGCATGTCATTTTCATCCAAGAGATATCCTTCGTTGAACACGGAAGTGACTTTTGGAAAAGTAGATCCATTTCTAGCAGAACTCAGAATAATAGAATGTATTCGTCTCCAAACAGTTCCGTGATTGATCCGAAACGACATAAGCGAAATAACAAAAAGATGACAGAATACAGGTAATGGAATTGATGAGTACTATGGAATTGAGAACCTACTCTGAGTGATATGACAACCTACATGAGAAAGCAGGTAGAGTTTAGTAAAAAATTACAAAATCTTATATTTTTCGTTAATCAATTATTTTGTTGACTTTATGTTAACTTATTATGTTAACTTTAAACTTTAAAATGTGGCACTTTGTTGGAGAAGTGACAGGAGATACTTCTTTGTTGACATAGTTTTTTTTGTTTTTTTGTTATCTTTGAGGCAATCGCGAGCAAATGTAATGGAATATGCATTTTACATAAAATCACAGAATAAGAATTAGCTTTGTCTATATTTCAAGTGGTTTCTACAACGTATGAGTGAGATAATTTGCTCGTGCATTTATGTTGTTCCTATTCGTCCGCGACATGTCCCTGCGACGCGTTGCAATTTCCTTTGTAATGCGAAAGTTCAGTTACCATTTTCGCCAATCAATGCCTCATTTCATAATTTTAATAAAGTAAGGAATGCC